>JACEFZ010018319.1:635000-770000 GCA_014155875.1 Cepaea nemoralis | reverse complement strand
ACAAAATGTGATGGTAGTAACATTTCACATGTCCACAACTGGATTTTGCTACTTGCCTTTTCTTTTGGTTATGGTTTTTTTGAGTCGCCGCAGCGTAATGGCTAGAAGCTCGGCCATCGTCCCGGTGGTCACGGTTTGAATCCGCATCAGAGTGAACCTGTAACCTTGACCTTGGCTTCCAAGTCCACCCAGCTTAAGATGCGCACCAGGAACTGTCATGGGAAATAGAGGCTGCCAGTGATCTACTGGCTTCATCACCCAGATAAATGTGGGTCTGGTACTGCATATATAATGTGCTGGGAGGCGTTTACAAATGTCATTTACATTACTTTTTACATGTGGCTCTGACATTACCGGTTGGACTTCAGATATCATCATCATGTGCCATGTCGATAAGGGTGAGCAGTCATGTTTCGCCATCTCACACCATCACCTGGATAAGGATGAGCAGTCATGTTTCGCCATCTCACACCATCAGCTGGATAAGGGTGAGCAGTCATGTTTCGCCATCTAACACCATCACCTGGATAAGGGTGAGCAGTCGTGTTTCGCCATCTCACACCATCACCTGGATAAGGATGAGCAGTCATGTTTCGCCATCTCACACCATCACCTGGATAAGGATGAGCAGTCATGTTTCGCCATCTCACACCATCACCTAGATCAGTTCTGTGTCTTTGTCTTAGTTATGCTGTGTGGCCAAGCTGTCCAGATATTGACTCTTCTGTGTTATACAAAGCTGGGAATTTCTAAAATGCTTCTGTTCTCTTCAGAAATCAGGAGAGATGCACTGCCCTTCAGATTACACGCGGAAGCAGAGATCCTGAACTCATTGAACAATTCTTTACAGTTGCCATTAGTTGTGTAGATCAGCAGGCCTGTGCTTTGGGAAACTTGTAGGGCGGGACAGCCTACCAGTGGGCAGATGGACACGTTACCTTAGATGGAATTATCTGGACGGAGGAAAGGACACACGCATATATTACGAAGTCCTACACACCGACGAATTAATACAGTGGTACATAATAGGTGTAACGCACACCTCGAAATGATGACGTCCATGCCACCGTTTCATTCATTTCAGCATCATTTCTTCCGTTCTCCCGTGGCACCATTTTCCATTAGTCTTTTCTAGGTGAGGCAGCGGAGAAGGCCTCGTTCTGGCTAAACGGTGCAAGCGAAATGATGATTGGAACATGGATATGCAGTAAATGGTTCACAACTCTGCCTGCAGTTTAAGCCAATTCTCTCGAGGATAACATCCTCGCAATAAGAACGGAACATATCAAACTCTCAATAAGACATGAAGAACCTTTACTGGGTCGTACCGACCCGGGAACCACTCCATTAGGTAAGAAAAGGCCAACAAGCTGAGGACAGCTAGAGAGGGGTAGAAACACCACAACGTAGCGACCACCCGGTCCGGAAATGTCTGAAGTCGAACATCTGCAGCCATGCGACGACAACGATCGCTTGTGGTTCGGCAGCTGTATCTAGGGCAGGTGGGGCCCAAGCCTTAAAAGAATTAGCCCAGAAGAAGAGCTGGCTTCCGCTGGGGAAGTGCAGAAAGGCGTCCTGTAAGCAGTCAACGGGGAACTAAGAAGGCAACAAGGTTGCAGCGACGTCTACTGGGTCATACCTAGCCACCGAGGTGGAGATGAAGACGGAGACTAACTGCCGGGGAAAGAAGTTGGCTTTTTCGTGGTCAGATACTGTGCAGTGATAACGCTGGTCGGTGCACTGGGTGCCCAATGCTCACCCCTCCGAGGGTGAGTTGGCTTCTGAACAGACGCACTTAGCGATGTCAGTGTTGGAAAAGAAAGATATACGAACGACTAGGAGATGGATACTCACGACAGGAGAAAGACGTCAGGGATTCATGACCCACAAGACCCCAGCCTCTGAGAGTATAAAATGTAAAGATGCAGAACTGTTCGTCGAGGGGAACCCCCATCTGATGATCAGAAGTCTCATTTCGTGTTTTGGTGCTCCACTGTCCTTGTCCAGAAAGAGGGAGATGGGAATGAAGCCGAGAGCCGCTAGACATGAACATTTTGTCAAGAGCACAGGACATTTGATTAACTAACACAGAACTGGTGCAATCAGAGGATATGCTGGCGGAGATGTTAAGGAAGAGATCGGTGCACTCTCCGAAATGTGATGATGATGATGATGATGATGATGATGATGATGATGATGATGATGATGATGATGATAACCCTCACTAATCATTAATCGTCATGTATTTATTATCTTTATTTAAGCAACACCATTACAAAACGTGGCAGAAATTTCCTGTTACAAGGTAGTAATGACATAATTACCAAGACAAATATATCACGCCACGTGTCTAATTACCCCACTCTATTATATATGGTGCAACTAAAAGTTGTCTTTCATTTACTCTATTATCATATCAATGTAATTACTCGTTTGGCAGATAGTTAGTTAGTTAGTTAGTTAGTTAGTTAGTTAGTCGACAGATCATCCTCATTGCACATCGAACCATTCAGTCCATTAGTGCTCGGATCCCCTCCTCAGCAAATCCCGCAGCGTGTAGCGGCTAACGACGCCAGTGCTGTGTTGGTTTATCAATCTTGTTTGGCTTCCTGCGTAGAGTTCTTGTTTGGCCACCCCTCTTTTAATTTGCTTCTCTCGCAGTCTGGCCATTGTTGTAGATTCACAGTCATCACTTGGTTCTCGCAAAAGTCTTAATTCTCGTAGAGCATTCAGAATGTCAGCCTGGTCCATGGCGCGTCCGCCCTCCACAGTAGCTTTACCTGCGAGCTTGTCAGTCCGCTCATTTCCTTGTACCCACGCATGCCCTGAAACGAAGATGAAACTAATCTTTGCCAGCCGAGACCGCTCCAGAGGCAGCAACCATTCTCTTCGGATCGACCCCTCCTCTATCCTCTTGATCATGTTCATTGAGTCGCTAAGGAAACAAGCCCTAGTGAATGTCTGTGTCTCGAGCCATGTTATTGCTTTACTTACTGCCATGACTTCCATGGTCAGGCTACTTGTGGTTTCAGTGAAAGCACCAGAGTCCTCCTTCACAATTCTCCCTCCGGCCCGAGCTGTAAAGGCCCATGAGCTTCTCACATGTCGGACGACCGACCCATCTGTGTAGATGACCGCGTCACCGTCTAGCGAATTCTCGAAAATCAACGCTTGTACTTCAGCCTCAACAGCAGCCGGATTTTCTTGTCTGCATTTTCTATCTAGTTGGATGCAAACTGAAAAGGATGTGCAGAAGTCTGTTGGCACTTGCACCCACTCCTCGCCAGGTTCTAAGTCCTCAAGTGAACACACCTGTTGAAGAATGTCTTCGGCTTGACCCATCCACGACCGTCCTCTTTTTAACCTGCTGCCCTTCACCTTCCTAATTTCACTATGCAGTGGATGTTGTGTGTTTCCGTTAACTCTGAGGTAGGCGCGTGCCCTGAAAACTTGTATTCTCTCTTCAATGGTTGGAAAATCAAGAAGGTAGCGCATCGCCCTGCATGCTGTATCTCTTGTACATCCAAGAATAATGCGCATAGCTTCATTCTGTATCCTTTCCATCCTTTCTATCTGCTTATGGCTGAGAGTCAGGATTGCCATTGCATACTCCAAAACAGACATGACCAGCCCCTCGTACAGAAGACATAGATGGCGCTGCTCAGTTTGCTGCCGCCATCACCCGCATCGCAGCCAAACCCCGCTTGGCCTTTGTATCACCTGTTCTATGTGCACATTATAAGCAAGGCTTCGGTCAAACCGTATTCCCAGGTAATTCATTACCTGCGCTCTTTCCACCGTTTGGCAGATATTCTGCTGAATTATGTAGTCTTCTTTGTGTTTTATATACTTAGTTTCCTTTTATAGGAAAAAGAATGCCAGACATTTATGGTTAAATGACATCAACAACATCCACAAGGGAGAGCAATATAGAAATGAATGTAATGAGGCTACAAAAATAGTTCGACAGCAGAAGCGAGAATATATGAGTGATATAATCAAAGATATGGAAATTAATCACCAGAAAAACGAATCCAGAAAGTTTTTTTAAAGAACTGAAGTTAATAAAACGAGGGCACCAACACAACACATATGGTTTAAAAGACAAAAATGGGAATATGATAAATACCAATGAGGAAATGTGCAACACATGAAAGAATATTTTATTGAATTACTAAATTGTGAATCTCCAAGTAACACTTTCCCACGGGAAGAAGTTATAGCGCGTGAACCACAAATTGAATAACCTGCATTTGAAGAAATCCTATATGTAATCACACGTCTTAAAATCAATAAGGCAACTGGGACTGATGGAATTGCTGCAGATTTATAAAGGCAGGTGGCCATGCATTACATCTAAAGCTATACGAACTAATAATAAAAATCTGGAGGACAGAAGAATTACCCCATGACTGGAAAGAGTCATTATTGATACCTATCTTTAAGAAAGGAGACAAGTTCCAATGTGAAAATTAAAGATGAATATCACTACTGTCCACACGCTGTAATACTATCCGCAGTATTACTAAATAGACTAAAACCATATTCAGAAGACATATTAGGTGACTACCAGGCGGGTTTGAGACAAAACAGATCAACAATAGATCAGATATTTATCTTACGACAAATAGTCGAGAAAAATTGGGAATATAAAAGAGATCTCTATAACATTTGTGTGGATTTTAAAAAGGCTTATGATAGTAACCATAGGAATAGTCTATGGAATGCTATGCAGGAATTTGGAATACCAAGGAAGTTAATCAACATGACCAGACTATACATGGAAGATACTTATAATATAGTAACATATAAAGGCAGGAAATTAGACCCTTTCCAAATAACATCTGGCTGAAACAGGGTGATGCACTATCGCCGCTACTCTTCAATCTGGCTCTAGAGAAAGTTGTAAGGAAGGTAAGGGAGGAATGTGATATTGGAGGAACATCTAAGCTGCTTGGTTATGCGGATGATATAGATATTATAGGGGAAAATGAACAAAAGACATTATAAATATTGACTAACTTAAAGGAAAAAGCCCAACAGATGGGGCTGGTTATCAACCAAGATAAGACAGAATATATGAAATTTCAAGAGAAGGAATGGCTAAAAACTCTGGCCACATACAAATAGATAATATGACCATTAAAAGACCGGAAACATACAAATACCTGGGTGCAATTTTCAACTGCTCCAACATCATAAGAGAAGAAATACAATCTAGAATCAATTCTGGAAATAAGATATACTATGCACTACAACATTTATTAAAATCAAATGCGCTATCTCGTAACACCAACATCACAATATACAAAACACTGATCAGACCAGTTGTGCAGTATGGCTCTGAAACCTGGAGTGCAATGAAAGGAGACGAAGCCTTGTTACAAACCTTTGAGAACAAAGTTTTAAGACGCATCTTTGGACCCATTAGGGATACACAAGGTGGAGAGTGGAAAAGAAGAAGTAACAAAGACATTTATGATCTGTTTAAGTCCCCGCTAATCACTGGTATCATGAAGGCTAATAGACTACAATGGCTGGGGCATATAGAAAGAATGGAAGATAATAGAGAAAACAAAACTCGCTTACACTTAGGAGATAAATGACCGTAGATCCCGAGGTAGACCAAGAAGACGGTGGAGAGATAATATATATACAGACCTACAAGCACTTTGAATCAACGACTGGCAAGAGAGGGTCAACCAGAGAGACGAATGGAGACGGATTGTATCTGCAGCAAAGAACCTCATTGGCTCGGAACGCTGAAGAAGAAGAAGAAGAAGAAGAAGAAGAAGAAGAAGAAGAAGAAGAAGAAGAAGAAGAAGAAGAATTACATTTGTAGATTTCGTAAGTAATAAATTCCTCCCCCATCGCATTATAAACGTCCAAGGAGTAGGACACTTTGGTCTTTATTTTTTTTTTTTAAACCTTTATGTCATACAAAGCAATGTATATTTACAAGGTGTAATACTGTATATATGTATGAAACATATTGAAGTTGAAAATCTGGCATATTATCATCATCATCATCATCATCTTTATACTTTATACTATACTTTGCAATAATGGAATGGCGTCGTCCGGGAAGACCCAGCAGTCAGCAGCAAGAATGTGCACGTTATAGTTAAAATGATGTTAAAGACAACATGGACAAATGGACCATTTTTTCTCTACATCTTTTTGTTGTGTGTCTCCCAATTGGGAGTTCTGGCATAACAGCAATTGGTGCGTCATGCGGGATAACATGTATACGTTGTGAAGAGAAACGAAGGAAGAGTTGTAACACCCACACTTTAGTCCTCAACCTGGAGGACCAGGTTCATTTACAATTATAAAATACTTTAAATGATTTGAACAACAAAACGTTCAAATAGCATACAGAAATAACAAATTTCTGTATGTATATGCTAATTGAAAATCTTAGATTAGTTATATGTACTTAAACAAATGGAATATAAATTTGAGATATCATAGAAATATTTTTAGTTTTAATTATTTCCCTTACTTACCACACTATTTTTTTGTCCCTTGAAATTTTATTCTTTAAATGCAGAGAAGACCCACCTACACTCTGTGGCGCGCGTAGAGAATATGCTAGCTCCATAATTATATCTTAATTACCTTAATTATGTAAGCCAATGGTAGATGCTTAGTGACATGGTTTGTGAGATTAATTGTATGATATATAAGCCAATGGTAGATGCTTAGTGACATGGTTTGTGAGATTAATTGTATGATATATAAGCCAATGGTAGATGCTTAGTGGCATGGTTTGTGAGATTAATTGTATGATATATAAGCCAATGGTAGATGCTTAGTGGCATGGTTTGTGAGATTAATTGTATGATATATAAGCCAATGGTAGATGCTTAGTGGCATGGTTTGTGAGATTAATTGTATGATATATAAGCCAATGGTAGATGCTTAGTGGCATGGTTTGTGAGATTAATTGTATGATATATAAGCCAATGGTAGATGCTTAGTGGCATGGTTTGTGAGATTAATTGTATGATATATAAGCCAATGGTAGATGCTTAGTGGCATGGTTTGTGAGATTAATTGTATGATATATAAGCCAATGGTAGATGCTTAGTTGCATGGTTTGTGAGATTAATTGTACGAAAATCTTCGCATTCAATTGCTCCTCGTCTTTTTGGTATAGATATAAATACCGGTTTCAGCATATCGCTTGGTAGATATCCATCGCTGTGAATGTCATTCAACATTTTGGTTAATATATCTACTCCAAATTCTCCCAGTACTTATAATTCTTCTATAATAGAACCATCCATACATTAAAAGACATAACCACGTTTAATGTAATATCGAGAAGAAATAGAAAACTGAGTTATAAACCCCTGACGCGTGTAAAATGAAGCCACTAGTTTTACACAAACTTTGAAGATGACTTAGAATTTCCATCCATCCATCATGTGCCATGCCGATAAGCGTGGGCGGTCATGTTTTGCCATCTTACTCGATCACCAGAGTCGTGGATCAGATCCGTATTCGTGTCTCGACCATGCCACGTGGCCAAGCCATCCAGATATTTACTTCTCAGTCTTCCCCTTGGTCTCTTCCCTTCGATCTTGCCAGTTGTCTTCTCATAACATGCTAAAAAAATTGTGTATGTCTACGTCTATTTTTTCTAATCACTTTACGATCTTCATTTGTTTCTTGAAGGACTTGTTCGTTGGTTTTTCTGTCTGTCCATTGGTCAGTATGTTTTTAATCTTGCAAAAGGCTACCTTCGCAATGGCAATTCTTGTTCTAATCTCTTCATGGCATCTCCCATTAGATGTTATGAATGTTCCGAGATAACCGTATCGATTCACTTGCTTAAGAATATGCCCATTTACTCGTATATCACATTGTGGTATTTCCTTCTTCCCAGTGACGACCATAATCTGTTATAATTGTTCACTGTGTGCAACAACCGCATCTACTAAATGTTGAAGGTCATGTTCATTGTCTGCAATCATCACAGACTGTCATCATCATCATCATCATCATGTGCCCTGCTTGCATTAACTCACTTCTACATATCTTAATCCTTTGTTTTCTTCTTCTTCTTCTTCTTCTTTCTTCTTCTTCTTCTTCTTCTTCTTCTTTCTTCTTCTTCTTCTTCTTCTTCTTCTTCTTCTTCTTCTTCTTCTTCTTCTTCTTCTTCTTCTTCTTCTTCTTCTTCTTCTTCTTCTTCTTCTTACACCTTCAGACGTCAACATGAAGCAATCAACATTCAAGCCGAGCTTACTGACATCTCCATAGAGTCTATCGTCAAATGTAGGCCAACAATGTTGTCTCTATTCTGCATATATTAAACACTCGGTGGAATGAAGAGCTCTGGGTCAATCCCATTGATCATATTTCTCCACACTACAGCCCTAGTTCACCCGACACCATTTCTATCGGTCTATCCCTGAACTTTGACCGCTGATCTTTCGAGTCGTCACAGGCTCAATATCCGTAGTGATTGAATCAATCGGCAGGTGGAATTGGTAAGCTTTATTAGAACACAATCTCTCTTGACAAAATCGACGTGGCTGCTAAAGCTTTCGTCAGCACACAAACAACAAACATACACTGATACAAGTACATGAAAACAATCGACACGAAAACATATAAGTGTTTCTTATTTGTAGTGAAGTGCTGCCTTGTTATGGACTCGAAATGTGTGTAGCGAGCGCCACGTATATAGATAGGAGAGAGCATGCTGGGAAATATTTTCTGAACGAAAAAGATATAAAGGAGTTCGGGGTTGGGTCCTAACACGCAACCACACAGATGGCCACAGAACATAACATTTGGGTCTCATATTTCTGACATTCAGTTGTAGTGTATCAATTGGGGAAATCATTGAGGCCATTCAGACAGATAATAAATATACACATGTATTGCTTGACGATCATAGAGGTAAAAATAGAGACTAGATGAGACACTAGACAACCTAATATTTACAGCTATAGTTACCGACCGGCATCCGAACGTGTCACTCCCAAATCACGACAGCGCGTTGTTGCAAGAACAAACGTACTTCGACAAGTAACCAACTAGCCATTCCTTTTAATCGCCTCGTCGTCTGGTCTCTTAATTCTTACTTCTATGAACCCCCAAAAATGCATGTGTGTTTATTCAGTTATAATGGGTTATTGTATAAGATATTTTTAATATCCTGAAATGCAGCCTTCGCTTGATCCATGCTGCTTTGAATCTCCGTGTTTGACTACCTCTGTTACTGCAATATCCAAGAATGCTTCAGTTATCAACACTGTATAATCTGTAGAGTGTGGATGATTTACGCTATAACTCCCAACTCAATACCTAAACAATATATTGCGGCGCAACAGTGCGTCGCACCATTGCTTCGCTGGGAGGGGAATGATTGCTCTACAACACATTTCCCATGAAGAAGCTGCTTTGGTGCCAAGTCTAGGGAAGAGTCACTACAACGACATCACTTCGAGAGATGCAAGTCATTTTCAGGTCCTGCACTGAGTAAGCGTTAATGCATCTGGGTTAAGTGTTGAAAGTCGGTGGCCAAGAGCATTCACAACCAACCTGTGAGTGGCACTTTGCAGTCTTGACAGACCAAAGTATGTGAGTTGGAATGTGGCCAATATTCCATCACAATTCCTGGGCAGAGCTTCAGAGAAACATGTGGTGTCCAAACGACATGTTCCCTCTCTCGGCCAAGCCTTGTGTTTTCCAGAGGAATGGGTAACCAATACGTCTGGTACAAGGTAGGCTGCAGACGCTGGAGGCTCAGCGTCAAACCTCCGAGACCTCGCCTCCACGAGCAGGTGGCGAGTGATGGCCAGACCCTGGACCCGGCTTAGAGGCGTTCATCCAAGTCCCACAGGTGAGGGCCTCGTACGCGCCTGGACCATAAGGACGCGTACATCTGCCAATCACAAGTGTCCCGACCTGTGTAAAGCGTGCACTATCTTCAGACTCCCGGCCTGACCTTAGCGGATCCAGCAACCAGCGGGAATAGGCCCTCCGGAGATACCGCAGGAGATATTGCTCGTATATTGCGAGCAAATCTCCCATCCTTCCACTTTGCGGATCTCGCGACCGGCGAGAATAGGCCCGCCGGAGATATTGCTCGTCTGCTGCGGACAAATCTCTACCGAGACTGGCTGAATAAGTAAAGAAAAGATAAAACCTATAAACCTCACAAATCAACCAAGCATCTAACCAACAACCAAACCAAAACTCTAATCAGCCAATCAACTAATCAACAAACCAACGATAATTATAATCAGCCAACCAACCAACAAACCAATTAACCAACCCACATATCAACCAAGCATTCACCCAACCAACCAACATTCTAATCAGCCAATTAACAAAACAGTCAACCAACTCACAAATCAATCAAGCAACTAAAACTCTCATTAGCCAACCAAACAACCAATCAAATAAGCTTTGTAGTCATTTTGTGTGTGTGTTCTTTTCGTAATGCAACCAACCAACCAATCAGTTAACCAAGAAAGCAACCAACAAGCAAGCAATCAGCAAACCAACCAATCAGCCAATCAATGTATCAACTAACCAACCAATCGACCCTCAATACTGCCTCTAGAACATAGATTCTTAAAATCTTTAAAGATAAATATCGGTTTCCTCATACGCCATGTCCCACCTCCGACATACATACAAATACAAGCACAACCCTTTTAATTATACAGCGTACTCTACTTTTAATCACCCCAAAAATCCCCACTTCTTCGGGCCTTTCCACAACCTCCTTGGACCTTTCTACCGTTCCCATGGACCTTCCCCCCGCCCACCTGGATTTTCCACCACACTTGGTGGGATCGCCTACTTTAGGAATCATGGTATCTGAGTATAAGTAATCCCATGTTTGATACCGCTGAAGTGATCTAAAGTCCTAGGCATTCACATGTTTTAATAAGTTAGGACAATATGAGATGATCCGATCCATTCACTTAATCCACTACAGCTTTCGTAGGCATTCACCCATGTTAAGTTATGACAATATTGTATTTGTGTTGTGTACTAAATCATAGTTCATAAATATCCTCCTACGTCCTGTACCCTGGACTTATTTTTGCGTGTGGATTAGCATTCCCTATTGCCTTTGTCCTTCGCCATCAGGCGAAGCCATTCCGACTTCTGAAGTACTTGTAATTTACGTTCCCAAATCAAGGACTCAACATTTTAGTCCAACTGACAGGTATAGGGGTTGAACTAGCTACCTCGGCATCAGCACACCGGATGTTTAAGAACGAGCGCTCTTATCCTTTCCGCCATGTTCACCTCGTTAGGAGAAAATGAGATGATATGGCCGGCTGACTTACTCCCCTAACTGCGCCATGTATTACTAGTATGTATGGAGATTGTCCCCGCTCGTGACTTGCGGGATACTGAGCCGGCCGCTCAGAAATCAATGGCAAACTACTGAGCGTAATCTTGCCAAGAGATCAACACACAGCTGAAAGATGCTGGTGTTGACAGCTAAGTCCTGTAAAGGATATGCTAAAAACAAAATGGAGATTGTGTGCTGAAATTAACATGGTTCTCCCGCGTTGTTCCGGAGACAAATGTAGTGAGTAACCTGGACAGCCAGAATAACTAAATTACGATCACCTGGTAGAGGCTAATCAAATAGTTCATTATATACAACATTATATAGAACAATGAGTTAATGTTGCATGTTCTTCAATCTTATGTTGCATGTTCTTCAATATTATGATGCATGTTCTTCTATGTTATGTTGCATGTTATTCTATCTTATGTTGCAGGTTCTTTAATCTTATGTTGCATGTTATTTAATCTTATGTTGCATGTTCTTCAATCCTATGAGATGATATGACCGGCTCATTTACTCCCCTAGTCCAGCTCATATAATAAGATTGCGGGGGATCGGAAGGAGTTCTGGAAGAATCTCAAAACTGAGAGGGAAGACCAGGAGAACGTTTAATCAGATAGCGGTGGAAACGATTAGTAGTATGACTCTTCGCTGGCTGTTGAACTAGGGGACGAAGCACGTTTGGGGATGTCCTGAGTGTAGTGATATCGGTTCTTAACTCAACTCAACTCAACTCAATCATATGTTGTATGTTATTCTATCTTATGTTGCATGTTCTTCAATCTTATGTTGCATGTTCTTTTATCTCATGTTGCATGTTCTTCTATCTTATGTTGCATGTTCTTCTATCTCAGTGGTTCTCAACCTTTTTTGGCCCATTCCCCCCTTCACCATATTTTCAGAACGCCATCCCCCCCCCCCCCCTTTCCTATCAAAACTTTGGCCCGTTCCCCCCTTCACCGTATTTTCAGATCGTCATTCCCCCCCCCCCCCCTTTTTCATATTTCCTATCTAAAAATCCCCTCACCCCTACACAGTATACGTAAAAGTGGAAGGCAAATGTAATAGCATATACTAAAACAAGTCTAGACATCCACATAAAACATGATTTGTGGGTCTACTTACTTTATAAAATGAATTTTAGAAGGATGAGACATACATAACTGTAAAGTATGAAGGGAAAAACTATGTCAAGTAATCGGTTCTTGTATTAACACGATCTTGAAATGGTCTTCATTCCCCCCCCCCCCGGAAACCATGAAATTCCCCCCCCCCCCTCAGGGGGGGGGGGGAATTCCCCACCGGTTGAGAACCACTGTTCTATCTGATGGTGCACGTTCTTTTATCTTATGTTGCTTGTTCTTCTATCTCATGTTGCATGTTCTTCTATCTTATGTTGCATGTTCTTCTATCGGATGGTGCATGTTCTTCTGTCTCATGTTGCATGTTCTTCTATCGTATGGTGCATGTTCTTTTATCTCATGTTGCACGTTCTTCTATCTTATATTGCATGTTCTTCTATCTTATATTGCATGTTCTTTTATTTCATGTTGCATGTTCTTCTATCTTATATTGCATGTTCTTCTATCTTATATTGCATGTTCTTCACTCTTATGTTGCATGCTCTTCTATCTTATGTTGCATGTTCTTCTATCTTATGTTGCATGTTCTTCTATCTCATGTTGCATGTTCTTCTATCTTATGTTGCATGTTCTTCTATCGTATGGTGCATGTTCTTTTATCTTATGTTGCATGTTCTTCTATCTTATATTGCACGTTCTTCACTCTTATGTTGCATATCCTTTGCAGCACAGTGCGATAAACCACGAATGATTTACTAGTCAATTTTATCTTTAGAAAATTGCCCTTGCTTTTTGAACGGGAAGTCAACGTATAAGTCCTACAGTCTGACTGCTGTGTGAACTGAACCCACAACCTTGCCCTCAGCGCACCAGAACTTTAAGCGCATGTAGCCGAGCATTAAAGGGCATATTGCAGTTACTTTAATTACGCGTCAGAAAACGCTATGGTTTTTTTTTTTTTTTATTGTATGAGAGCAACACCTAAAGCCCATTTTCACGTCGTAAAAATTGTCCTTAAGTGTTATGTTAATTGTCCAGCGACACCAAAGGTTAATTTATGGAAGTGCCATTTCCTTCTCACATTTAATTTACAAATAAGGACGCAGTGAACTGCACAACGAAGGTCAGCATGGCCGAATGGATAAGAACGCGCGTTCTTAAACATTCGAAGTGCTGATACCGAAGTAAGGGGCTCAACCCTTACACCGGACTGTTGGACAACATTTTTTACTTCTCGTCCTTGACTTTGGGAACAAAATTACAAGTACCTCTAAAGTCGGAGTGGTTTCACATGATGGAAACGGAGATTGGCAATAGGGCTGAATGAATTGTTGTGTGACATTGCCGGTCTTGTCTTTTGGTTTGCTAGCTTTCAGATTATTATTATTATCCTCCTTAGGCATATGAGATTTTTCAGGATTAGGAGCACTGTTCTTATGACGAAATCCTCCCACTTCCTTTTGAAATTTTTCAAATCTCTCAGCCAGGAGTATGATGTCCCCTAATCTCTCAGCCCCACGCGGTGTTAAAAATGCCTTAATTTCTGCTGACATTTTTTTCTTTTAATTTATCTATAATGATCGTTTCTCTTAAACCTTTATACTTGTCAGGAAACTTCCCTAAGAAACTCCACTAGTATAAGTAGGTTTTCATCCTTTCTACCAACTGCGCAAAGTTCTCCACAGGTTCCTTCTTGGCAGATTTGAACTTCCTCTTATAAGTCTCACTGTCCACTTCAAACCTGGCCAATAATGCGGTTTTGAGGATGTCATAGTTGCGCTGTTCCTCCGGAGACAGTCTGGAGAACATTTCGTATGCGCTCCCTCTCAACCCCTAGGATAGTGTGACACACAATCTTCCGGGCTCCAGCCCACGGGTATGACACATTTGTTCGAATCTCGATAAATAGTGATCTTGTTGAATTGGAGAATTGGAGGGAATGAGATTAACTCCTGCCTCCAATCGCCTATATTCTAGCTCATTATTCATCCTTATGAGCTCTAGGGCGTGTTGTCGTTCTTTCTCACTATTCTCAGTTTCAACATGGAATTTCCTTTCTTCTATTTCTCTTAGAGTTTGGAGTTTTCTCCCCTCTAACTTTCGTTCAGTCTGGCGGTTTCTCTCCTCTATCTGAAACATCTCGTGCTTTTCAAATTCATCTGATACATACTGGGCCAGCTCAGAACCAGTCAGCCCACAAGCCTTACCTGTGTCCATGTACTGACTACGTCGCTTTACAGATTCTGCCATACCTATGTCTGTGTATCTTCTCAAAAAAATTTCCTTTTTGTTATTTGGTGTTCTGGCATTCACAGCTAAGTTCATCCACTAGAAATCCTTTTAGAAGACAGAAGCATACCATGCAAAATGGTTAGTGACACAAATCTCTAACTACACAATCTTATTGCACAGTAACTTCTGGGGACCGAAAATCTCAAAACAACATCAACATTCTTTTATTTTACCACCTATTAAATAAGGGCAAAAAACTAGCAATTACCTTTAAACAACCCTACTTGAATTTTCAAGCAAATTATACTTGAAATTAACACTCGAACTTTGGCCTGGGGAATAAGTTTTCCATGGGTTCACTATCCTCCCACTTAACATAAAGTATCTCACTTGTTAGAACAGCTACTGAATCTATATCACACATTGACAACTAACTATTTTCCCTACTTCACACGACGAGTACCTCACGATTGAAGGTGCTCTAAGCGAGTGCTCAACTGTGAAGTTTGTATTTTGCGAATATCCATTTGCGAGGTATGCACCAAGCGAGTAATTCACTTGTGAAGTCCATACCGGCGAGCAAACCCACTTGTGAGGTATGAATATTTTAGACGAGGCGATACCTAATGTGATCTCGATTGGGAGGGGCTATCATCTTTATATGCCTTCGCTAGGAAGACTTTAAGTGGCTTGTTGTGCCCCACGTGAAGTTTCCTACTATAAAGCAAGTTCCTTTCACGAAACAAAAATGATAATAAAGATAATAAGTGTAGGTTCCTGTGGAAGGCATGGGGATCAAGGAACGTTACTATCGACCCCAGGGAAGGAAGTGCCCTATGCACTCTAGATAAAGTTGGGTCAGTATGTAGATCTCCTCCCTCACATGTAATCTCTACAGTCTCTCAGTAGATCATGTACGCACAAGACATCTAGGGATAGACAGGACATACATGAACATTACTGGACATCCAATATATGCACATAACAAACAAAGTTGGCACATAACATGGTGTACTGTGTATACATAAGACAAAGTTGTTACATAACAAGGTGTAATTTTAGTGCAGAACAAACACGGTTGTCGTTGGACAAGGTGGAAACAAATAATCACCTAAGTGTTTGGTATTTATTAAAGTTAATACAACAACAGGCAATAATGCATGAAAGGTGGTATTGTACATATTACAGTGGTTACTGAAATGTCATGATCAACTCTCTCAGTAAACCCATTATCTCAACATAATCATCGTGGCAACAACAGGAGTAGGTAACTAATTGACTACTATTAAATGAGTGCCTGTAGAAAAAATTGAGGGTCACAGGTAATGTTGTTCATGCTGAGAGCTACGCTTTTGGATGTACCCTAGGACATGGTTGGTTTTCCCCATTGGTGCTGCTGCCTCTGGTTTTCCAGGTGTCATAAGGTTAGATGGAGGTATTGGCTGATAGGTAGAAATTACTGCTGGAGGTTTCGAGTGGCTACATATAGTCCACAGGGAGTCCATAAACTGGTATAACTCTCCCTGATGCCAAACGGTTTCTTAAAAAAGGTAAGAATATACAGTCCTTTGGAGGCTGAGGGCTGGCATCTCAGCACAGACAGAATTCTCCTTGCCCAACCAGTGTGAGCATCAGCTCCTATGGACAGGCCAACACATATCTTCTGGAACAGTGCAAACAAAACCCACCTGGGTAAGTATATCATACAAATATTCATTATTCACAAACCTACATGTATTATTTACAAACCATACATGGAATGAAAAATAAAGGGGGGGGGGGGTGTTGATATTAGGGGCAGGCTAGGATGTGAAACCACTCACAGGTGATATCACTACTCTCCTCTCTCTAACCTTAAGGTAACCTTACATACATTATGCATCCAATATCCAGTAATTCGAATACAATGACATGTGTCTCTCCTAGATTTTCTCTCTTGAGTAAAGGGGTTGAAGATAATGGTATTTAACCCATCAATTTTTGTAAGCTAGTATCGTGCACACCCTTCAGTTAAAGTCTGCTTTATCGCATTTTATCTTATTTGTTGGCAGATACTGAACGTAATGACAATATAATCATCAGCCCTAATCGGGTGATGCTATCATGGAGTGAAACTTCTAACAACATTCGAGTACAAGGTGCATCTATTTTTCTTTATCACTGAGCATTCATTCTCATGAAAAGAACCTGGCAGTTTTAAATAGCATTCTCACTAAAGATGTGTACAAAGGATTCACATATTTTAATAATTATATGGGTCTTTGCACAGGAAGTTTTAGAGACAGACTAACGGAATCATTTAGTCTTATAGAATCATCAATGCATAAAATGTTCCTATTTACGTGAACATTATAAATGCACTGAGAAAAAGCCAACTATATGCATTTAAGACGGAATAGCATACTTTTACATATAGAGAATTTGCATTCGTAGAAGAAAGATTCTGCATGGTAGATGAGTAATGAGAAGAGCATGGCGTTGTACAAGAAGTTTTCCTCGAGTAGGACAATTTTTATGGAGCATAAATAACATGATTACACTATCATATACATAAACACTTCGTTCTTTTCTGGTTTAGAACGTCAGTTAAGGACTTACAGTGTGTGATCTTACCTGGAACAGCCAGAACACTGGTCACCGCACTTCCTATGGAAATCAGTGGTAGCAGCTTGTAGGCTAGGCATCGACTGATTGGCCTGTCCCGCCTATTTGGGTTTTGGGGACTTGCGTAGGCAGTTCAAATATTTTAACCAATCCACGTCTTCCCCTCTAACGCTCACTTTCTTCATTTCATCAGACAAGGATGGCGTCTTAAATTTGTTATGTATTTTACTTGTCTAGGTAAATTGTCGATGACTGGACATTATGTCACAGTTGGGTATATGGTAAGTGTAGACGTGTATCGGGTATATGGTAAGTGTTGACGTGTGTTGGGTATATGGTAAGTGCTGACATGTGTTGGGTATATGGTAAGTGTTGACGTGTGTTGGGTATATGGTAAGTGTAGACGTGTGTTGGGTATATGGTAAGTGTAGACGTGTGTTGGGTATATGGTAAGTGTAGACGTGTGTTGGGTATATTGTCACGAGATCGCCATGAGTTAACCAGATAATAATACCGACGTTTGCTTGGCGTATATTTTCTAGGCCACAACAGTCGTACTAACAGAGTAAACACAGCTGCACGGGTTACATCGGGGCAGCCCATGTACACATTTGGTGGTGAGTGAGAAGGAATGGATACACCGCGTTGGCAGTTCATAAACAGTTGAAATCACATAGCCTTGCCCGCTCAGGATATGGAATAGTTCCGGCTGTCATCTATAGTTCCGGACATCAGACGGAATGGAGGTTTTTACTGTCACCACATGACAGAAAGTTAAGGGCTTGTTATTGAAAACAGTTGAACACCTGCCGGACATGAACAACGTCACGTGCACAATGTAAGCTTGTTTGGAAAACCATGATTGGCAGCTTGGTATCGAAACTCTTTGTTGGAACTCTACAGTAACTCTCTAGATTGTTTTGGATGTCTAAACCAGTGATGACAAATCTAACATTGAGGGAGCCAGAGGGGGGATGGATCCCTGACAGGGGATGATCTGCCAATGTGCCACCTGTGTGGGGGCATAAAGGATAACGTCACGTGGCCAACTTTGGTAGTTTGCCATATAAACCCGAGTTGGGGCCAACTAGGGGGACTTGGAAATGTGGCTCTAGTAGGAGTGCAATGGCACTGCAGTGCTTAGTGGAAATAATATCTACCGTGTGTTTATTAGTGACTTAATTTTACACGTGCCTATCATGGCAGATGTAGATATGATTGATAGGACTGCAGTAGTGCCATTTAAGGTATAACCTATTCTTATATTAGTTCTAATTAATATAGACTGTAGCCTTGTTAAAACTATAGTGTGATGATTAGCGCTGTTAGTGGAAACTAGTTAGAGTAGAATAGTGATATTAGCTCTGCTAGTTAAGAATAGAGTAGTGTAGTGGTGATAAGCTATGCTAGTTAAGAATAGAGTAATGATGGATAATTGGGAGACGGGGAAATTGCCCGCTGGGGTTTTGCACTCTGTATGGGTCTTTCTTTGTCATAGCCTGATTCGGCTCTAGGTGGGTAGCTAATCTGCTCTATGACTAAGTTTAGTTAGCTAAAGATCATTAAGCAAGGCAATAGGCTTACACTCAGCCGATAGGATCAGTGACTAGTACTATCACCAGATGTGTTGTTTCTATCCTAGGTTCCCTACCAGATCCGAGGAAACTCAACAAGTTTTTAGGAAAGGTTAAAATCCCATTCGGAAGAACACCAGTGGAACAGTAAATAAAGTTGCGTACAGAACGTAACTAAAGCTAGAAGGAAGATGATTCACCAAAGAGGGGTGATGATTACTGATGCACCACACAACATCAGACAGTAGTAACTAACTGAGAACATTAATGAGAATAGTTACCTAGTGTGATATAATCTCGTGTAATAGAACACAAGACATGATACTTGAGGCTAGATAGACACGAATGAGGATCAAGTCCATTAACAATTAACATTAATAACTGTGTACACACTACAAAGGACTTGTGAATTTTTTTGGGAACGATAGGAACGGACATTGTGTAGGGTGCAACCGGTCCATGATTAACTGTTAATACCACCGTTGTCTATTTCTGATGATCATGAAATGGGATTACCAGAGGTCTACAGAGGCACATCAGTATCCAGCAAGATGGTTTCGGCACTGGGTGAGATGTACATGTTCTGACGTAACGTGCTGTGGTCTATACTTGCTGGGATCAGCTGACTGGGTTGTTGTCTGAGAGTCCGATTCTACACACTTTATAGAACACGTCACACATTTTCTTCACATACACGTCTCATATACGTTACACGTTTCTTTTAATAAATTAATCTTTATTAACTTTTTAGAAGCAAGAGTTGTTGAGTATGTTGCGTTGGAAAGTATGAGAGGGGGCATAGTACGACAGTGAGAGAGTGACAGGAAAAGGTGTCCACGGGCTGAGGGAGTGTGTTGGACGGAAGCTGGTGGATTCTCCAGAATATTGAGAGGAAATAAAAATATTATAATGTGAGTGTTGAATCTCTTCACTCCAGGGACGTCACTTTAAAGGAGGACACGACATTATTGGGGGCTCGTCCGGGATCTTTGGACAGCGGGATCTCTCGTAAACGGGATCTTTGGACAGCGGGATCTCTCGTAAACGGAATCTTTGGACAGCGGGATCTCTCGTAAACGGGATCCTTGGACAGCGGGATCCCCCGTAAACGGAATCCTTGGACAGCGAGATCTCCTGCAAGCAGGAACCTTTGACAGTGGGATCTTCTGACAACGGGGTCTTTTGACACGGGATCCTTAGTTATAAGAGGGAGATATCATTTTGGAGAATTCAGCTAGAGTGAATGTGGATAGGGGTTAGGACAAATATCTGACCTGTTCACACTTCACACGTCTGCATAGGTCTGTGGTCCTGATTCTACTCTTGTCACTGAGTGAATGTGCTGTGTGTGGTAATATCTAGATTTATAGTACTTGTTCATATATCTGTATAGTAATTTGCAGTTATATTGTACTAGACCTGCTAGCTTACCTCTCTGTATAATGGCAACCCCTAAACTAAGCACGTTAGAATTAAAGGCAAAGGGGGAAGAAATGGGACTGGCGGGTTCTGCTCTAACAGATTACATACAGGAAGTGGAGAGAGAGTATCGTCAAGCAGAACGGGAAGATCGAAAGGCCGAGCTGGAATTGAGAAGGATGGAGTTGGAACAAGCAGCGATGAAATTGGAAGCTGAGCAAGCAGCTAAGAAATTTGAAGCTGAGCAAGCAGCTAGGAAATTTGAAGCTGAGCAAGCAGCTAGGAAATTAGAAGCTGAACAGGAAGCACAGAAAAGGGAGCACGAGTACCGGATGAGGGAAATCGAGTTGAAGAGTCAATCTAATGGAGAAACTGAGGGAGCAGTTGGAGGTTCCTCCATCCCAGGCTCAACACCAGTAGGTGGACATGGGTACCATGCTATGAAGTTTCCTTTGGCGGTCTTCGAGGAGGACAAAGAGAAGATTGACCAGTACCTTCAACGCTTCGAGGCCATGTCTGTTGCTATGGGCCTGGAGCGTAACAAATGGAATCTTAAGCTATCCCAGGGTTTACGCAGGACCAGTTACGAGGTTTATTCTCGCCTGCCACCAGGACATGAGAACAATTATGACGAGTTAAAGACGGCTGTGCCGAAACGATTCGAGGTTACGTCACATATCTACCGGAAAAAATTTCGAGCAGCGAAACGAGAACCGGGGGAGTTGTTTGCCGCCTACAGTTTGCGTCTAAAATCTTATCTCCATAAGTGGATGGATTTGGCTGGGTTCGCACATGACTATGAGAGTCTGGAAGAGCTCATGGTGGTCGACCAGCTGAAGAAGCAAATGTCTAAACCTCTCAGGACGTTCCTGGGAGAACAAGGGGCAGAACGTATTGACCTCGTGACTAAATTAGCAGAACGGTTCCTCGAGGTACATGGGGAGGCAGGGGAGAACCTTTCCACCAACACCAAAAGTCATGAGAAACATGACAAGAAGAAAGCCAAAAACTCAGGAACCAAAAAGTGGGAACCTTATGTGCAAAAATCAGAGGATAGTTCAGAGAACAAGAAGGAGGGAAGCAAGAGCACTCCAAGCTCTACACCAAAACGACCATGGTCGGAGAAGTGGTGTTCAATTTGTAAGTCACCCTCTCACAATACGAGGGACTGCAAATCGAAGGCTAAGAACCCTCACTTCGCAGCATGTCAAGTGACTTCCAAGGAGGTTGTCACGGAAACTGCCAAGGTCAACAAGGAAGCACGCCACCAGGAGAGCTCACTCAAGTCCGGCACTAGAAAATCTAGGACAGGGAAATGGTGCAACCAATGCCAGTCGAATACGCACAATGCTATTGACTGCCGGGGAAAGTCAGGAGACACTCAATTCGTCGGGTGCTCAGGGAAACCTAAGGTGGAGCCCACCGAACAGGTCGAGGCCGAGGAAGATACTCCAGACCAGGAAAAACCACCTGTAGTGGAATTGGTAGAGGTTAACGGTCGTCAAGTGGAGTGTTTATACGACACAGGACTGGACGGGGAGGCCGTGATTTCTGCGGATCTGGTACATCCAGAACAATTCACAGGTGAAACCTTGGATATACAGTCTGCACAGAAGAGTGCTGTAACCATGAAGTTGCCCATTGCTAATGTGGAGATTCGCTCAAGGTACGTCACTGGCACCATCAAGGCCGCTGTATTGACCGATCCCATTTTTCCAGTCATCCTAGGTTTCCGGTATGTCTTTCTGGGAATGCCCAGGGAGACAATTCATATGGGAGCAATGCAGACTCGCTCTCAGACGAAAACGGAAGAGGCAGATGCACTTGTGACTAACCCAATGCCGGGGGAGCTACTAACTGCCCAGAGTGAGGATGATACTTTACGTCCTTGCTACAAAAAGCTGCAGAAAAGTGCTGATCCACCAGGACGGGGGCAGTACTACATGAAGAATAGGATACTCTACAGGAGAGCAGGAAGGGGAGACAACCTATACGGTCAGTTGGTCGTCCCGAAAGCTCACCGGTCCCAGATTCTTCATATGGGGCATACCATCTCCTTTAGTGGACACATGGGTATTGCCGCCACCATGCAGAGGATTTCCTGCCACTACTATTGGCCGGGAATGACAGATGATGTGCGTCGGTATGTGAAGTCATGCCCTGAGTGCCAGAGGGTGGCACCAAAACATTGGACAGCACCGGTGGTGTTGGGTGAGATGCCCACCATGAACTCTCCTTTCGAGAGGGTAACCATCGATATCGTGGGTCCACTTCCCAGGACTAGGAAGAGGAACATGTATATACTCACAATGGTGGATTGCTGTACAATGTGGGGTGAGGCTATACCGTTGACCACGATTGACTCGAAAAGAGTGGCGGACGCACTGATGGAGGCCTTTACCAGATTAGGCTTTCCGGATCAAATTCTGACGGACAATGGATCTCAGTTTTGTGGAAAACTCATGGAGGAGGTATTTAGGGTGTTTCACTCTAATCACATACATACCAGCCCCTACCACCCTCAAACCAATGGACAAGTGGAGCGTTTCAACGGCACGTTGATGACAATGCTCAGGAAACTAGCGCAGGAAAAACCTGATAGGTGGGATGAATATATCCCAGCAGCACTCTTTGCCTATCGGGAAGTTCCTCATGGCTCAACAGGACTACCACCCGCTACGTTGCTGTTTGGTCGTCCAATCAAAGGACCGTTGGAAGCCATGTTGAGGAGTTGGACTGAAGAGGGGACGTCAGAAGAAGTGATCTCATCCTACAAATACGTGGAGGAACTGAAAGAAAAACTCCACAAGGGATGGACTCTGGCAAATCAAAACTTGAAAAAGGCCAGGAAAAGACATGCGGCTTACTACAACCGTAGGTCTAAAGAAAGATCTCTAGAGGTGGGAGACAAAGTCTTGTTGCTACTCCCAACGGGAAACAACAAACTGGAGATAGGTGCAAGGACCATTTCCCGTGGAAAGGGTAATATCCAGAACGAACTATCAGATCCGGATCCGGGGAAAGTCGAAGATTTTCCATATCAATCTCTTGCGGAAATACGAAGAGAGACCCAGAGACAAGGCAGCTCACCTCACGGCAATGGCAGTTGCAGTGGAGACAGAAGTGGGAACCAGCGAGGGCAGGGAATATCCCTTGGAACACCAGGAAACCTATAGGGATGTGCAAGTGAACCCTGATCTGACCTCCCAGGATAACCCAGGTTCTCAAGTCTCATAAGGAGATACTGACTGATAAACCAGGACGAACGAGGTTGGTTGAGTTCGAGATGACTTTGACCACACAGGAGCCTGTTCGCCAAAAGGTTTACCCAGTGCCATTCTCTAAAGAAAAGGCCCTGGAGGAGGAAATACAAAAACTGCTGGAGGATGACGTGATTGCACCATCCACATCCCCATACAATGCGGGGGTAGTTTTGTTACGCAAACCAAGTGGAGAACACAGGTTGTGTATAGATTACCGACTTCTGAACAGTCATACACAGTTTCAGGTGGAACCTTTGCCGAATCCAACTCAGTTATTCGCTAGGCTCCATAAGGCTCGGTACTTTTCAAAGGTGGATCTGAGTCGGGGGTACTATCAGATACCAGTCAAACCGGAGATTTGACCACTGTTAGCTTTCAGTACACCCAGTGGACACTACGAATTTAAGGTCATGCCCTTTGGACTCAGCAATGCACCTAGTGTGTTTACACGCATGATGAGGACTTTACTAGATCCGTTACAGGATCCGTCCATCATCTCATTTATGGATGATATTCTGATTTCCAGTGACAGCCTGGATGACCACTTACAATCCTTGGAGAGAGTGTTTAATAGGCTCAAGGAAGCAGGGCTTACCGCTCGTCCAACCAAGTGCATGATTGGTTACCAGACTCTGGAATTTCTAGGTCACACCATCACTCCAGGACACATTGTCCCAGAAGAGAAGAACCTGGAGAAAATCAGAAATGCACCAAGGCCAAAAACGAAGAAGGATGTGCGATCTTTTCTCTCGTTGTGTGGGTTCTACCACAAATTTATCCCACATTTCACGGAACTGGGAGCTCCGTTGACGGAAACTTTGAAAAAAGGATTCCCGGACCAAATCATTTGGACACCAGAATGTGAGAATGCCTATAGTCAGTTAAAGGAGGCCTTGGTCAGCAAACCTGTATTACAGCTCCCTGACCTTTCCAAACAATTTGTGTTGAGAACGGATGCGAGTGCGATTGGGATTGGAGCCGCCTTGTTACAGGAAGGAAAAGACGATGCTTCGGTTTTGAAACCTGTGGCATACGCAAGTAAGAAACTTCTACAGGCGGAGAGGAATTATTCAACCGTCGAGAGAGAGTGCTTGTCCCTCGTCTGGGCAGTGCAAAGATTTCAGCCCTATTTGTATGGAGTTAAGTTTCGGGTCCAGTCGGATCATCAGCCCCTTATGTTCCTGGCTACTTCTCAGAAGCTCAACGCACGTTTGATGCGGTGGTCGTTGTTACTTCAACCCTATAATTTCACAGTGGAGCACATTCCTGGGAAGGAAAATGTTGGAGCGGATTTCTTGTCAAGAGACCCAGCTCCTGAAGAAGTGGAATGAATCATCTGGATTAAACTCATAGTGGAGAAGAGTGAGATGGACTACTCTCTTAAGAGGGGGCCTATGTCACGAGATCGCCATGAGTTAACCAGATAATAATACCGACGTTTGCTTGGCGTATATTTTCTAGGCCACAACAGTCGTACTAACAGAGTAAACACAGCTGCACGGGTTACATCGGGGCAGCCCATATACACATTTGGTGGTGAGTGAGAAGGAATGGATACACCGCGTTGGCAGTTCATAAACAGTTGAAATCACATAGCCTTGCCCGCTCAGGATATGGAATAGTTCCGGCTGTCATCTATAGTTCCGGACATCAGACGGAATGGAGGTTTTTACTGTCACCACATGACAGAAAGTTAAGGGCTTGTTATTGAAAACAGTTGAACACCTGCCGGACATGAACAACGTCACGTGCACAATGTAAGCTTGTTTGGAAAACCATGATTGGCAGCTTGGTATCGAAACTCTTTGTTGGAACTCTACAGTAACTCTCTAGATTGTTTTGGATGTCTAAACCAGTGATGACAAATCTAACATTGAGGGAGCCAGAGGGGGGATGGATCCCTGACAGGGGATGATCTGCCAATGTGCCACCTGTGTGGGGGCATAAAGGATAACGTCACGTGGCCAACTTTGGTAGTTTGCCATATAAACCCGAGTTGGGGCAAACTAGGGGGACTTGGAAATGTGGCTCTAGTCGGAGTGCAATGGCACTGCAGTGCTTAGTGGAAATAATATCTACCGTGTGTTTATTAGTGACTTAATTTTACACGTGCCTATCATGGCAGATGTAGATATGATTGATAGGACTGCAGTAGTGCCATTTAAGGTATAACCTATTCTTATATTAGTTCTAATTAATATAGACTGTAGCCTTGTTAAAACTATAGTGTGATGATTAGCGCTGTTAGTGGAAACTAGTTAGAGTAGAATAGTGATATTAGCTCTGCTAGTTAAGAATAGAGTAGTGTAGTGGTGATAAGCTATGCTAGTTAAGAATAGAGTAATGATGGATAATTGGGAGACGGGGAAATTGCCCGCTGGGGTTTTGCACTCTGTATGGGTCTTTCTTTGTCATAGCCTGATTCGGCTCTAGGTGGGTAGCTAATCTGCTCTATGACTAAGTTTAGTTAGCTAAAGATCATTAAGCAAGGCAATAGGCTTACACTCAGCCGATAGGATCAGTGACAAGTACTATCACCAGATGTGTTGTTTCTATCCTAGGTTCCCTACCAGATCCGAGGAAACTCAACAAGTTTTTAGGAAAGGTTAAAATCCCATTCGGAAGAACACCAGTGGAACAGTAAATACAGTTGCGTACAGAACGTAACTAAAGCTAGAAGGAAGATGATTCACCAAAGAGGGGTGATGATTACTGATGCACCACACAGCATCAGACAGTAGTAACTAACTGAGAACATTAATGAGAATAGTTACCTAGTGTGATATAATCTCGTGTAATAGAACACAAGACATGATACTTGAGGCTAGATAGACACGAGTGAGGATCAAGTCCATTAACAATTAACATTAATAACTGTGTACACACTACAAAGGACTTGTGAATTTTTTTTGGAACGATAGGAACGGACATTGTGTAGGGTGCAACCGGTCCATGATTAACTGTTAATACCACCGGTGTCTATTTCGGATGATCATGAAATGGGATTACCAGAGGTCTACAGAGGCACATCAGTATCCAGCAAGATGGTTTCGGCACTGGGTGAGATGTACATGTTCTGACGTAACGTGCTGTGGTCTATCCTTGCTGGGATCAGCTGACTGGGATGTTGTCTGAAAATCCGATTCTACACACTTTATAGAACACGTCACACATTTTCTTCACATACACGTCTCATATACGTTACACGTTTCTTTTAATAAATTAATCTTTATTAACTTTTTAGAAGCAAGAGTTGTTGAGTATGTTGCGTTGGGAAGTATGAGAGGGGGCATAGTACGACAGTGAGAGAGTGACAGGAAAAGGTGTCCACGGGCTGAGGGAGTGTGTTGGACGGAAGCTGGTGGATTCTCCAGAATATTGAGAGGAAAAAAAAATATTATAATGTGAGTGTTGAATCTCTTCACTCCAGGGACGACACTTTAAAGGAGGACACGACATATATGGTAAGTGTAGACGTGTGTTGGGTATATGGTAAGTGCTGACATGTGTTGGGTATATGGTAAGTGCTGACATGTGTTGGGTATATGGTAAGTGCTGACATGTGTTGGGTATATGGTAAGTGCTGACATGTGTTGGGTATATGGTAAGTGCTGACATGTGTTGGGTATATGGTAAGTGCTGACATGTGTTGGGTATATGGTAAGTGCTGACATGTGTTGGGTATATGGTAAGTGCTGACATGTGTTGGGTATATGGTAAGTGCTGACATGTGTTGGGTATATGGTAAGTGTTGACGTGTGTTGGGTATATGTTAAGTGTAGACGTGTATCGGGTATATGGTAAGTGTTGACATGTGTTGGGTATATGGTAAGTGTAGACGTGTATCGGGTATATGGTAAGTGTTGACGTGTATTGGGTATATGGTAAGTGTTGACGTGTGTTGGGTATATGGTAAGTGTTGACATGTGTTGGGTATATGGTAAGTGCTGACATGTGTTGGGTATATGGTAAGTGTTGACGTGTGTTGGGTATATGTTAAGTGTAGACGTGTATCGGGTATATGGTAAGTGTTGACGTGTATCGGGTATATGGTAAGTGTAGACGTGTATCGGGTATATGTTAAGTGTTGACGTGTGTTGGGAATATGTTAAGTGTAGACATGTATCGGGTATATGTTAAGTGTTGACGTGTATCGGGTATATGGTAAGTGTTGACGTGTGTTGGGTATATGGTAAGTGTTGACGTGTGTTGGGTATATGGTAAGTGTTGACATGTGTTGGGTATATGGTAAGTGCTGACATGTGTTGGGTATATGGTAAGTGTTGACGTGTGTTGGGTATATGTTAACTGTAGACGTGTATCGGGTATATGGTAAGTGTTGACGTGTATCGGGTATATGGTAAGTGTAGACGTGTGTTGGGAATATGTTAAGTGTAGACATGTATCGGGTATATGTTAAGTGTTGACGGGTATATGTTAAGTGTTGACATTTGTTGGGTATATGGTAAGTGTAGACGTGTGTTGGGTATATGGTAAGTGTTGACATGTGTTGGGTATATGTTAAGTGTTGACATGTGTTGGGTATATGTTAAGTGTAGACATGTGTTGGGTTTATGTTAAGTGTTGACATGAGTTGGGTATATGGTAAGTGTTGACATGTGTTGGGTATATGTTAAGTGTTGACGTGTATCGGGTATATGTTAAGTGTAGACGTGTATCGGGTATATGTTAAGTGTAGACGTGTATCGGGTATATGTTAAGTGTAGACGTGTATCGGGTATATGTTAAGTGTAGACGTGTATCGGGTATATGTTAAGTGTAGACGTGTATCGGGTATATGTTAAGTGTAGACGTGTATCGGGTATATGTTAAGTGTAGACGTGTATCGGGTATATGTTAAGTGTTGACGTGTGTTGGGTATATGTTAAGTGTAGACGTGTATCGGGTATATGTTAAGTGTAGACGTGTATCGGGTATATGTTAAGTGTTGACGTGTATCGGGTATATGTTAAGTGTAGACGTGTATCGGGTATATGTTAAGTGTAGACGTGTATCGGGTATATGTTAAGTGTAGACGTGTATCGGGTATATGTTAAGTGTTGACGTGTGTTGGGTATATGGTAAGTACTGACATGTGTTGGGTATATGGTAAGTGTGGACGTGTGTTGGGTATATGGTAAGTACTGACATGTCTTGGGTATATGGTAAGTGTGGACGTGTGTTGGGTATATGGTAAGTACTGACATGTGTTGGGTATATGGTAAGTGTAGACGTGTGTTGGGTATATGGTAAGTGTAGACGTGTGTTGGGTATATGGTAAGTGTTGACGTGTGTTGGGTATATGGTTTGAAAAAATTGGGAAATGGTAAAAAAAAATAAAGTACTTTATCCATTTCCACGTTCTGTGGTATATTTAATATATGGTGCTAGCAAACAAAGGAACACACGTACGAAAGACAGAGAGAGAGAGAGAGAGAGAGAGAGAGAGAGAGAGAGAGAGAGAGACAGACAGACAGACAGATAGACAGAGAGAGGGAGAGAGAGAGAGTGGGAGAGAGAGAGGGAGAGAGAGAATGTTAGATAGAGAGAGAGAGAGAAAGAGAGAGAAAGAGAGAGAGAGCGAGAGAGAGAGAGAGAGAGAGAGAGAGAGAGAGAGAGAGAGAGAGAATATATTGGTATACTTTGAATGGTGAAGTCGGCACTTGATTGAATGAAATGCTAGCTACGTTTGATGAATGTCAATATTATAATTCCGAGGCCCACCAGGACATGGGTTAAAGGAATATGCGGTCACACGGACAGGTACAAAACATAACACATCTACGCACAAACGTACTAACACGTAAGCAAAAACACGTGGACAAGCAGAGACAGAGGGACGCGGAGATACTGACATTGAAGCAGGAAGAGATACAACGTCAGAGACAAGAAAAAGACAGAATAACCGACATGGAGTGACAAAGACATAAAGAGATAAAATTACAAAGACACTTAGAAACAGTGAGAATGAGAGAGGATTAACATCAACGACAACAAGAGAGAGAGAGAGAGAGAGAGAGAGAGAGAGAGAGAGAGAGAGAGAGAGAGAGAGAGAGAGAGAGAGAGAGAAAGAGAGATGCACGGCATAATTCTTGTCGCACCAAGTCACATAAAACAACACGGTACATTTATAAGACTTTATGTTATTGGAATGTGACATAGCCTGAGCTGTCTGTCTGTCAACCTGTCTGCTTGTCTGTCTGTCTAATTGGTGGTCTCTCCTAACGTTCTGTTTATCCCTCTGTTTCTACGTATATTTTGTTTTGCAAGCAAAGAAATAATATGAAATATAATACTGACAAGGGGCGACAATTGTAAATAGATACGAAATTCTTACTCATGAAAAATATATACCACTTGTTTCTTTCCTTATATTTCTATATTTTATTTTCCAAACACAAACTATGAAATATAATGCTGGCTTCGAAGGACAACTGTAAAGAAATATGATATCCCTAATAATGAAAACTGTTTATCGCTTATCCGTCTTTCTTTATATCTACCAATCTCTGCCTGTCTCACTCGCGTGCTCTCTCTCTATCCCCTCCCCTCTCCTCCTTTCTCTATCGCGAACATACTTCCTGTCTGTTTTTCTGTGTTTGCTGTTGCCTGTGAGTGTGAATGCAGACAAAGAATCGAATGGTGAGTTCAAATGTGCTGTGAAAGACCAAAGTGACCAAAGACCCAGTGCAGGCGCACGTGCCTATTATGTTTTCCCGATTACTTCCGTTTCTAGGATGAGTCATGCGGTTTATTTTTGGCTAAGGGAAAAAACAACCTTAAAACCCTTCAACGGGAACTGGGGAATTTCCCTGGAACAACCTTTGAACTCCGTGAAGGTCGCGTATTTATGTTGCTGATGTAGCTAGTAAGGAAAGCTGTAGAGAATGTAATAACACTGTAATCGGTACTTTAGTTATGTACCTCTGGTGTTCCGTGAAGTGTCATTACAAGATTTGTATTAGTAGACACGGGAGATGGTTGACAAGATGAAAGAGTAGAAATGAAAGGCTGTTTATGTTTCTTGCATTCCCACCAGTCGCTAGGCCAGTCGCATGGTTATCATCATCAAGTGTCGTGACTAAGGACGGGAGCGATTGTACTTTTTGGTTATTGTCAGCGTGTATCAATTCGCCTGTTATATGTTCTATCCCCTGCGAAAACGTCCGTTATATTTTCTGATTGTCTCTTTGGTATGTTATTTCAGGTAGCCCCGGATGTTGATACAATATGGTCAAGTTGAAAGCTTCCTTGATCTATTGTTCCTACCATCTATTAGATGATGATGATGATGATGATGATGATGATGATGCTGATGATATGAAACAGTAATATTATGATAAGGGTGTTATGAAAAAGAAAGAGTATAATGAGGATGTTACGGGGCAGTAAGATTTCGATATATATATATATATGTTTACTTGCTATCTACCCAACTGTATATTTACATGTCCGCATTTCTGTTTACCTGTCTACCTACCTCTCTTTCTGTCTGTCCCTCTGCTTGACTCTCTATTCTTCCATCCACACTTATGTCCCTCAATATGTTTGTCTTTAAGGCTTTCTGTTTCTCTGCCTGCCTGCCTGCCTGTCTGCCTGCATGCCATGCATGTTTCTGTCCCACTGCCTGCCTGCATGTCATGCTTCTTTCTTTCTCTCTGCCTTTTTGAATGCCTACATGCCATGCCTACTTCTCTCTCTCTCTCTGCCTGCCTGTCTGCATGCCTATTTCTGTCTACCTGTCTGCCTGTCTGCCTAATTCCCTAGCTGCCAGCTAGCTTATCTGTCTACCAATCTAACAATTCGTCTCACTTGTTTTGCCTACCAATAAATCAATTTTCATGATTTTCTCTCTCTCTCTCTCTCTCTCTCTCTCTCTCTCTCTCTCTCTCTCTCTCACTCTCTCTCCCTCACTCTCTCTCTCCCTCACACTCTCTCCCCCTCACACTCTCTCTCCCCCTCACACTCCCCCCCCCACACTCTCTCCCTCTCTCTCTCCCTCACTCTCTCTCCCTCACTCTCTCTCTCCCTCACACACTCTCTCGCCCTCTCTCTCGCCCTCACTCTCTCTCTCCCTCTCTCTCTCCCTCTCTCTCCTTCACTCTCTCTCCCTCACTCTCTCTCTCCCTCACACACTCTCTCTCTCCCTCACACTCTCTCTCCTACACTCTCTCTCCCTCTCTCCCTCCCTCTCTGTCTCTCTCTCTCTCTCACTCTCTCTATTTATATATGTTTCTTATATCTTATATGATTGTGTAGATGCAAACAGAGAACCAAGCGGTGAGCCGAACTGAACAGCAGAAGATCAAAGTGACCACCGATCGTTTGCACGCCCACGTAAGCATTATGTTTTCCCGATTACTTCCGTTTCTGGGATGAGTCATGTGGTTTATTTTTGGCTTGGGGAGAGAAAAGAAGTGAAAACCATCAACGGGAACGGGAATTTTCCTGAAGTAACCTTTGTACCCCGTGAAGGTCGTTTATTTATGTTGCTTATGTAGCGAGTAATGGCAGCTGTAGATAATGCGATAATTCTGAAATGTATGCGGTACTTTAGTTCGGCGCCTTTGGTGTCCCGTGAAGTGTCATTACAAGATTAGTATTAGTAGACACGGGAGATGGGTGACAAGATGAAAGTATTGACACAAAACTATGAATTGTGTTTTATTATCAAATGTTTTTTTTTAAAAATCTTGCATATCCCTTACAGGACGTTGCAGTCAACACCAGCATTTTTCAGCTGCTGCTGATGTACTAGGCAAGTTTTACATTCAGTAGTTTCCCATTGCTTTCTGAACGACCGGCTCACATACTCCCGTAAGTTACCAGCGCGGCGCGATCCGCTGCCGAATCTCGCGCAGCTGTTTTCCTCTAGCAAGTATCTCTTGGTAAATTACACGCACACGCATATATATATATATATATATATATATATATATATATATATATATATATATATATATATATAGGCATATATATGCCTGCTTGCTAGCCCACACGCACGCACACACACACACACACACACACACACACACACACACGTACATATGCCTGTCTCTCTGTTTAGTTAATAGTTAAACATACAATTTTGCATATTCTTTACAGGACGTTGCGATCAACTTCAGATTGAATGTCTGTACAATGTTATGTGCAGTGGTCTGCCATTGATGTCTGAAGGAGGAGTCAACGATTAAGACTGCTTAATGCTGATGTTGTAGATGAACTGCCAACCTCGCCATCATGCGTACTGGATGTTAGTTAGTTAGTTAGTCGACAGATCATCCTCGTTGCACATCGGACCATTCAGTCCATAAGTGCTCGGATCCCCTCCTCAGCAAATCCCGCAGCGTGTAGCGGCTAACGACGCCAGTTCTGTGTTGGTTTATCAATCTTCTTTGGCTTCCTGCGTAGTGTTCTTGTTTGGCCACCCCTCTTTTAATTTGCTGCTCTCGCAGTCTGGCCATTGTTGTAGATTCACAGTCATCACTTGGTACTTGCAAAAGTCTCACTTCTCGTAGAGCATTCAGAATGTCAGCCTGGTCCATGGCGCGTCCGCCCTCAACAGTAGCCTCACCTGCGAGCTTGTCAGCCCGCTCATTTCCTTGTACTCCCGCATGCCCTGGCACGAAGATGAAACTAATCTTTGCCAGCCGAGACCGCTTCAGAGGCAGCAACCATTCTCTTCGGATCGACCCCTCCTCTATCCTCTTGATCATGTTCATTGAGTCGCTAAGGAAACAAGCCCTAGTGAATGTCTGTGTCTCGAGCCATGTTATTGCTTTACTTACTGCCATGACTTCCATGGTCAGGCTACTTGTGGTTTCAGTGAAAGCACCAGAGTCCTCCTTCACAATTCTCCCTCCGGCCCGAGCTGTAAAGGCCCATGAGCTTCTCACATGTCGGACGACCGACCCATCTGTGTAGATGACCGCGTCACTGTCTAGCGAATTCTCGAAAATCAACGCTTGTACTTCAGCCTCAACAGCAGCCGGATTTTCTTGTCTGCATTTTCTATCTAGTTGGATGCAAACTGAAAAGGATGTGCAGAAGTCTGTTGGCACTTGCACCCACTCCTCGCCAGGTTCTAAGTCCTCAAGTGAATACACCTGTTGAAGAATGTCCTCGGCTTGACCCATCCACGACCGTCCTCTTTTTAACCTGCTGCCCTTCACCTTCCTAATTTCACTATGCAGTGGATGCTGTGTGTTTGCGTTAATTCTGAGGTAGGCACGTGCCCTGCAAACTTGCATTCTCTCTTCAATGGTTGGAAAATCAAGAAGGTAGCGCATCGCCCTGCATGCTGTATCTCTTGTACATCCAAGAATAATGCGCATAGCTTCATTCTGTATCCTTTCCATCCTTTCTATCTGCTTATGGCTGACAGTCAGGATTGCCATTGCATACTCCAAAACAGACATGACCAGCCCATCGTACAGAAGACATAGATGGCGCTGCTCACAGTTTGCTGCCGCCATCACCCGCATCGCTGCCAAACCCCGCTTGGCCTTTGTTATCACCTGGTCTATGTGCACATTATAAGCAAGGCTTCGATCAAACCGTATCCCCAGGTAATTCATTGCCTGCGTTCTTTCCACCGTCTCTGAACACAGCATTACAGTTGGTGTTGGATTGTTGACAATATGATTATTCAACGAGAACCAAGTCACTGTTGCCTTTGTTGGGTTGACCATTGCCCCAGCTTCATCACACCAAGTACTTATGCGATTGAGTTCGGTTTGTAGTTCCACAGCAACCTCCTCTCTATCCTTACCCTGACGATACACTAAAACATCATCGGCATATGACAATGTCCTGCCAGGTCCAGTGATCTGCTCACTGGTGATTCTCACTGTGTAGGCGTTGAACAGTACCGGAGATAATGGTGATCCCTGTGGTAGGCCAGGATATATTGTTGTTGGTTCCGAAGTCCAACTGCCACATCTAAAAACTACTTTCCGTTGGAAGAGAGCTGCAGCGATCCAACTAAGGAGGAATGGACTTACGTTTAGTTCAAGAAGCTGAAACATTAAAAAATCCAGTGGTACTCTGTTGTATGCGTCCTCAAGATCAATCGCTGCAGCAACGGTTTCAGTGCCTGAGTGGAAACCTTCATAGACATCGTGGGCAAAGACTGCTGCATTGGTCCAGGTTTCTCTTTTTGGACGGTACCCACCCAGGGTAGGTGGGAAAACACCTTGCCTCTCTAGTTGGCTTGATATTTTCCTGGCAATTACCTTCTCCAGCAGCTTGCCTATTGTATTCTGCATGGTTATAATTCGATATCCCTGAATTTTCTTGTGGTCTTTGTCAGGCTTCGGCAAGGGAATCAGATAGCTGTGTAACCATTCCTCCTTGATGCTAGCACTCCCTATACTGTTGTTGTACATGTCTGCTAGTTTCTCTAGCTCATTGTCGGTACACCTCTTTATGTACTGGATGTTCATTTTGCGTACTGGATGTTCAAGAACTAACTCTCTTATCCATTTGACTACTACGCAATTGTTATTTATTCTTACTTTTCCTGTCTATACATTATTTTCATTACACCCCCCCCCCCCCCCCCGCCCAACCACCACCACCTGTTTTGTTTTTTTCTCCATTTCTCCCTGTCTCTTCCTCTCACTGTCTCTTCCTCTCCCTGTCTCTTCTTCTACCTGTTTCTTCCTCTCACTGTCTCTTCCTCTCCCTGTCTCTTCCTCTCCCTGTCTCTTCCTCTCCCTGTCTCTTCCTCTCACTGTCTCTTCCTCTCACTGTCTCTTCCTCTCACTGTCTCTTCCTCTCCCTGTCTCTTCCTCTCCCTGTCTCTTCCTCTCCCTGTCTCTTCCTCTCCCTGTCTCTTCCTCTCACTGTCTCTTCCTCTCCCTGTCTCTTCCTCTCACTGTCTCTTCCTCTCACTGTCTCTTCCTCTCACTGTCTCTTCCTCTCCCTGTCTCTTCCTCTCCCTGTCTCTTCCTCTCCCTGTCTCTTTCTCTCACTGTCTCTTCCTCTCACTGTCTCTTCCTCCCACTGTCTCTTACTCTCCCTGTATCTTCTTCTACTTGTCTCTTCCTCTAAATGTCTCTTCCTCTCCATGTCTCTCCCTGTCTATTCCTCTCCCGGGCTCTTCCTCTTTCTGTATGTTCCTCTCCCTGTCTCTTCCTGCCAATGTCTCTTCATCTCCTTGTCTCTACCTCTCCCTTTCTATCCCTCTCCATGTCTCTTCTTCACCCTGTCTATTTCTCTCCCCGCCTTTTCCTCTCCGTGTCTCTTCCTACTCATGTCTCTCTTTCTCGCTGTCCTTCACCATTCCCCCCCCCCCCCCACCTCTCTCTCATTTTATCACCCCTTCCCTATTACCCGCTTGCGTTTCTTAGATTTTAATGTTGGTAAACACAATTCTTGCAGATCTACAAATTGATAGGAAAGACAATAGAATTGCAAAAAATATATATTGGAAACAATACGCCTCAATAAAGATTGAAAATGAAGTAGGTCAATGTCAGCCTATTAAGAGACGTGTGCATCAGAGATGTGTAATCTCTCCAGATCTTTTTTCCTATACAGTGAAGACATTTTAGAAATTTAGAGGAATCACAATTAGGAGATGTAATATTAATAACATTAGACATGCTATGATATAATATTGATTGCATTCAATGAGCAGGATCTGCAAATTTACTAGATTCAGTTGTTGCACACAGTGAACAGCTATGGTTAGAATTAAATTTAAGAAGACACAGATTATGGTCGTCACTCTAGAGCAGAGGTTCTCAACCTTTTTTGGCCCATGCCCCCCTTTACTATATGTTCAGAATGTCATTCCCCCCTTTCGAATTTCCTACCTATACCCCCCCCCCCCCCCACATTTACACATATACATAAAAATGGAAGCTAAATTTAATAACACATTAAGTCTATACATCTACATAAAACGTGATTTGCGGGTCTACTTACGTTATAAAACGAATTTCGTTAGGGTGAGAAGTACAGAACCGTAAAATTTAGAGGGAAAAACAATATCAAGTCACTGGTTCTTGTATTGATGCGATCTTGAAATAATCTTAATCCCCCCCCCCTTCCCCCGGAAACCCTAAAATTCCCCCCTGGGGAGGGGGAATTCCCCACCGGTTGAGAACACTGCTCTAGAGAAAGAAATAACGCAATGCAGTTAATATACAGGTAAATGAACATGTTCTTAAACAACTGAGTCGGTATAACTATCTGGGAACAGTCATAACATCTGATGGGAGGTGCCTTGAAGAGATTAGAACAAGAATAGCCATGACGAAGGTAACCTTTAGCAAGATGGAAAACGTCATCGTCATCGTCGTCATCTTCCACTTCTGACGTCAAGCGTCGTGGGGAGGAAAAATTTGCGCTCCAGCGCCCATTGGGTGGCACTGGGTAGTGTCATTCCGTGTGATTGTACAATGTCTTTGATGTCGTCAATACGATGTCTTCTTGGACGTCCCCTTGGTCTTGGCGCAGATGATTTTTGATATAAGGCCAGTGATGATAGTTGATGGTGTTGCATTCTAACGACATGGCCAAACCACTTGATATTCTGTCTTTCAATAAATGTGGCACAGGGTGTTGATCCCACAGTCTGTCTGATAATAGCATTTCTTACTCGGTCTCGGATTGTTAAGTTGGCAGCTCTCCTCAGGCATCTCATTTCGCAGGTGTTGATTTTGCGAAGGTGTAATTTGGATAAAGTCCAGGTTTGAGATTGGTAGCATAGGGTTGGTGTGAACATGCTGTTTATTATCTGTCGTTTTGCTGACATGGGTATATTTGGATGTTTCAGTAAGGGTGATAGTTGATATGTAAGTGCACTAGCTTTTAAACATCTTATTTCGATTTATCTGTCCGATCTGCCATCTTCTGTGGCCATACTTCCAAGATATTTGAATTCTTTAACTTGTTTCAGAGTTGTGTTATTTATCTGTATATTTAGTGGGCCTGGCGATCTGCTAACTTGCATTACTTCGGTTTTGGCTGTGTTTATGCTCATATTGTATCTGCTGCATGTTGAACTCAGATTATTAATATGATTTTGTTGTCTGTCCTTATCGCTGTAAAACAGGCACTGATCGTCTGCAAATAGAAGTTCATTTATTTCCTGTGAATCAGTTGTTTCATCTGGTGAAGAGTTCTAAATTTTCTGAATCTGTTCTATCAAGGCTTGCTTCTTTGGATATTCTGTCCATGTAGATATTAAATTGCAGAGGAGAGAGAGCACACATCCCTATCTCACTCCTGTATTGACTGTGACCATATCTGATATTCCTTCTTGTGTTGTTACTGCACTTCGGCTCGAATGGTACATGGCTATGTTTTCTAGCAATTGTCCGTGAATCCCATAGTATTCAAAGATGGTCCATAATTTATATCTGTCTACTCTATCGAAAGCCTTTTCCTGATCTACAAACACAATATTCTGCTGGTCATTATATTCGATAGTTTTTTCACATATTTATCTAAGTGTAAACAGTGCATCAGTGCAACTTTTACCTTTCCGAAAATCGAATTGTACTTAGCTTAACCTTTGTTCAACTATGGGTCTAGCTCTTTGTTCCATTAGTTTAGCGTACATTTTCTCTATATGGCTCAGGAGTGACATACCTCTGTATGTTTCGCACTCTCTCATATTGCTTTTCTTTTTCCAAAATGGTACTATTATTGCCTGCTGCAAATAATCTGGGACATTTCTTATGGAAAATGTACTGTCCAATAAAAAGATGTAATTTGCAAAGAGAAAAATAGAATTGAAATGCTACATAGAGCCTGTATTTTTGTATGGATGTGAAGCGTGGACAATTGAGCAGACTAGCTGAAAAACACCTGATGGCTGTGGAAATGTGGTTTGTGAGGAAAATGCAAAGAATACCATGGACAGACAGAAAAGCCAATGGCCACGTCCTACAAGAAACAAATGAAAACCGTAAACTGATTAGAGAAATTATACGTAGACAGTCACAATTTTGTGGACACGTTATGATAAGAAATAAATTGGAGAACTTGATGACAACTGGCAAGATTGAGGGAAAAAGAACAAGAGGAAGGCAGAGAAATAAATACTTGGATGGCTAGGTCATGTGGTATGGTCGAGACAAGAACACAGAGCTGATCCACGACTCTGGTTATCGTGTGAGATGGCGAAACACGAACGCCCGCATTTATCGGCATGGCACATAGTGATAATTGTGAAACACAATTCTTGGAAAATAATCCTGACTTTTATTGACAATTCTAATGAAATATGATACCCTTACTTGTTTTGAGAAATAATTATCCCATTTCTTAAGTTTGTTTTAAAATCTGCTCTCTCTCTCTCTCTCTCTCTCTCTCTCTCTCTCTCTCTCTCTCTCTCTCTCTCTCTCTCTCTCTCTCTCTCTCTCTCTCTCTTTCTGCGTCTTTCTCTCTCTTCCACACTTGTTTTCTTTCTCACTCTTTTTCTATATTTCTATTTCTATCTCTCTCTCATTTTCTAAATTGGTATCTCTCTCTCTCTCTCTCTCTCTCTCTCTCTCTCTCTCTCTCTCTCTCTCTCTCTCTCTCTCTCTCTCTCTCATACTCTTTTTTTTTTATTGTCTCATAACGCTGAAATATTATTTTTTTTTTAATGTTTGGTTTATGTCTACATCAATCATTTGTTGCTTTTCTTTCAATGTAAATGTAAGATTCATGATAGATAACTGATGCTCGAAAGATGAGTGATTGGAAAGGCCGAATGTAAGACATGACTCCTACACTGTTTGTGATCCTTTGAAAATAACGTTCGTTCGTCCGTTCTCTCTTCTCTCTCTCTCTCTCTCTCTCTCTCTCTCTCTCTCTCTCTCTCTCTCTCTCTCTCTCCCCCTCTCTCTCTCTCTTCATATATTTCTTTCTCCCCTCTCTCTTTGTCTTTCTTTCTCTCTCTCTCTCTGTTTCTTTCTTTCTCTCTCTCTGTTTCTTTCTGTTCTCTCTATTTCTTGCTCTCTCTCTCTCTCTCTCTCTCTCTCTCTCTCTCTCTCTCTCTCTCTCTCTATATATATATATATATATATATATATATATATATATATATATATATATATATATATATATATTTCTATATGTCTATTTATCTCTGAATATTCTATGCTCATGCTTGCTTGCGTTCGCTGGCTGTGAACTCCAGCGTGAAGTCCTGTATGCCGGATGAAGACATCCTGTTGTCCAACATCAGTGTGATGTCATAGCTGACTGAGGTTTGCGTGAGTATCCGTTGTCTCATGTCTGGCTTATTGGTGTTCAGGAAAGACTGGTGGTTCCTCGCCGTGCCGGCAGATACTCTCCGACTTCGGAGGAATCAGCGATCTTACTGACGTTAGCCAGGACTCCGAAGGGACCTGTTGCCCAGGACGCGCGACTAGGACTTGTCAGTAGGTCTTGGCCAGTATACAACCTGGCCCTGATGCCTTGGAAACACCTCTGTTTCCCATATTTCTATGTGGTTACTCTTGCGTGTGTATAGCTGAATGTTTATAAGCAATAGAGTGGTGAGCTCAGTTGTACTGTGAATGATCGGGATGACCATCGCCCTAGTACTCGCTCACCTATGATTTATATTTTCCCGATTAGTTCCACTTCTAGATTGAGTGATATGGTTTATTTTATGTCATGGGAGGAAATATAACTGAAAATCATCAACAGAAACTGGGGAATTTCCCTGGAGTGACCGTTGAACTCCGTGAAGGTCATGTATTTATTTATGTTGCTGATGTAGGGAGTAAGAGAAACTGTAGAGCATGTCATAACGCTGTGACACAAGTAAGCGGAACTTTAGTTGTGTGCCCCTCGTGTCCCTTGAAGTGTCATTACAAGGTTAGCAGTAGTAGACACAGGAGATGGTTGACAAGATGAAAGAATTGTCAACATGAATTGGAAAGCACTTTCTGATTCATGCGTCCGTACCTATCGCTAGGTCAGGTAACTCGTTATCCACAAGTGTATTATTACCCAGTGGCGTAGGTGATTGTAATTGTTCAGAGCTTCAGTTCATCTTCGACTTGATTCAGTTCGTTTCCTTCCATCAAAACATGCCAAGCGAGATTAGCCTGTATTTACTCTCTCTCTCTCTCTCTCTCTCTCTCTCTCTCTCTCTCTCTCTCTCTCTCTCTCTCTCTCTCTCTCTCTCTCTCTCTCTCTCTCTCTCTCTCTCTCTCTCTCTCTCTCTCTCTCTCTCTCTCTCTCTCTCTCTCTCTCTCTCTCTCTCTCTCTCTCTCTCTCTCTCTCTCTCTCTCTCTCTCCTCATTCAGTATCTCTATGTCTTTCTTCATCTTTCTCTCTCTCTCTCTATTTCCATCTCGGTTACTCTGTATCTCTCTGTATCTTTGTTGTTACAATATGTTCCAGTTTGTTAAGGTTGTTACAATATGTTCTATTGTTTAATGTTGTAACAATATGTTCCAGTTTGTTTAAATTAATTTTGTTACAATATGTTCCAATTTGTTAAGATTGTTACAGTATGTTCCAGTTGGTTAAGGTTGTTACAATATGTTCCAATTTGGTAAGGTGGTTACAATATTTTCAAGTGTTTTAATGTTTTTACATGTTCCAGTGTAGTAAGGTTGTTACAGTATGGTCCAGTTTGTTAAGGTTGTTACATGTTCCAGTTTGTTAAGGCTGTTTACAGTATGTTCCAGCTTGTTAAGCTTGTTACAGTATGTTCCAGTTTCTTAAGGTTGTTTTAATATGCTCCAGTTTTGCTTATGTTATGATGTTGGCGAAGTGGTTATGCAAAATTTCTACCTGGTGCTCCGAAGGTTGTGGGTTCGACACCGAAAACTCAGTTCACGAGTGCATTTTCCTCGGAGACTCCTGGGGTTCGTCGCTGGAGCTACGAAATTCGTGCCTTGTGCACATTTTCAGCAGGCTGCTCTGTGGAAAGAGACTGAACCGTACGGGATAAAACCCCGTGCAATGAAGTACTTCTCGCCTTTTTTATTATGTTGTCAGAGTATCTTCTTCTTCTTCTTCTGCGTTCATCCGGATATTTTTTTCGGATGTGACTGCGTTGTGCCTGTTTACAGCAGAGCTGCGTTCTTGCGCCGTTAGGCCGACACATCCGACTTCTGCGGGCATTTGTTGACCGAGTTAACCTTCCCTGGGTCAGAGTATCTTATCCATCTCCTGCTGAAATTTTAATAAGTTTAATGTTTATCTTTCCCTCTTTCAGAATATAAAAATAATTCATTTTGACTGTTAGTAATTGTGTTCTGTTATATCAAATGTCTGTTGCTACAAATAATTTTCTTTCTTGAATGGTAATTGGCCAGAGTGAATCACGGGTATATGTTCATATTGATTATATTTTATTTACAAAAGCTTTATTTGTTTGTTGTTTGTTTGTTTGTTGTTTGTTTCTTTATTTCTTTCTTTCTTTCTTTTTCTTATTCTTTCTTCTTATCCTTCCTTCCTTCCTTCCTTCCTTCCTTCCTTCAGCGTTTTGTGTACATTTGTGCCATCCCCATATCAGTAGACCAATCCGTCCCCGACTGATGATGATGTCCGTACCATGCCGGCAGTCTTGACCTGCCAGAATATGTCCTCCTTTGCATCATAGACTATGCCGACCTGGGAGATATGATCCATGGGGGAAAAAACCACATTCTACGATTTGAAGGAAATTCGAAGACATTATCCCCCCCCCCCCCCCCCCCCCCCCCCCCCCCCTTTTCCTGATTGGTAGACATACCTGCTAGCCCCTACACCACAAATGATCCAATGCTTTATGACACTCTAGATTTTCTTTTTTCTTCTTTTTGTGTGTGTTTGTTTTTGCGTTCGCTGGCTTGGAACTGAAGCGTAGTTCATACACGTACTATTACGTCTAGTTGTTCCTCTAGTCTCTACTTCTATCTTCTGAATTCTATGTTTTATGAGCACTAAACAATACATGTGGGCTTATTTATGAGCACTAAACAATACATGTGGGCTTATTTATGAGCACTAAACAATACATGTGGGCTTATTTATGCACTGTACTGCTTCTAGTGCACTGGGCTGATTTCTGTGAGGGGATTAGTTCTGTTTTCCCCAATAACAGTGTCTTTGTTCATCAGGCAAACCCAAGCCGACTTCTGAGGTACTTGTAATTTACGTTCCCACGTCAAGGACGAGTAGTAAACATTTTAGTCCTTCTGACCAGTGTACGACTCGAACCCGCTATCTCGGCATAGGCACACCGGATGTTTAAGAACGAGAGATCTTATCCATTCAGTCGTGCTGATCTGCATACTCCAGATGAATGTGAAGAGTGCCTCAAATGTGTCAACTTATGCCGGAGAATACTCCCACTCCAGAGCGGCGATTGCCACATCCCTGTAAGTGTCCCATCCTCTACCACGTGGAGATGCATTTGGGATATTCCTTTCATCGAGTTTGGAGACCATGGGGGCGTAACTCTACAGGACATTTTGAGGACTGATTACAGGACTGATTAGGCCTAGATAACTAAACATCATCTTATATATACATCTCATTATATTTTATTTACAAAAGCTTTATTTGTTTGTTTGTTTGTTTGTTTGTTTGTTTGTTTCTTTATTTCTTTCTTTCTTTCTTTTTCTTATTCTTTCTTCTTATCCTTCCTTCCTTCCTTCCTTCCTTCCTTCCTTCAGCGTTTTGTGTACATTTGTGCCATCCCCATATCAGTAGACCAATCCGTCCCGACTGATGATGATGTCCGTACCATGCCGGCAGTCTTGACCTGCCAGAATATGTCCTCCTTTGCATCATAGACTATGCCGACCTGGGAGATATGATCCATGGGGGAAAAAACCACATTCTACGATTTGAAGGAAATTCGAAGACATTATCCCCCCCCCCCCCCCCCCCCCCCCCTTTTCCTGATTGGTAGACATACCTGCTAGCCCCTACACCACAAATGATCCAATGCTTTATGACACTCTAGATTTTCTTTTTTCTTCTTTTTGTGTGTGTTTGTTTTTGCGTTCGCTGGCTTGGAACTGAAGCGTAGTTCATACACGTACTATTACGTCTAGTTGTTCCTCTAGTCTCTACTTCTATCTTCTGAATTCTATGTTTTATGAGCACTAAACAATACATGTGGGCTTATTTATGAGCACTAAACAATACATGTGGGCTTATTTATGAGCACTAAACAATACATGTGGGCTTATTTATGCACTGTACTGCTTCTAGTGCACTGGGCTGATTTCTGTGAGGGGATTAGTTCTGTTTTCCCCAATAACAGTGTCTTTGTTCATCAGGCAAACCCAAGCCGACTTCTGAGGTACTTGTAATTTACGTTCCCACGTCAAGGACGAGTAGTAAACATTTTAGTCCTTCTGACCAGTGTACGACTCGAACCCGCTATCTCGGCATAGGCACACCGGATGTTTAAGAACGAGAGATCTTATCCATTCAGTCGTGCTGATCTGCATACTCCAGATGAATGTGAAGAGTGCCTCAAATGTGTCAACTTATGCCGGAGAATACTCCCACTCCAGAGCGGCGATTGCCACATCCCTGTAAGTGTCCCATCCTCTACCACGTGGAGATGCATTTGGGATATTCCTTTCATCGAGTTTGGAGACCATGGGGGCGTAACTCTACAGGACATTTTGAGGACTGATTACAGGACTGATTAGGCCTAGATAACTAAACATCATCTGGTGAATTGCGTTACCTGTGACTCAGTACATCCGGTTGGACATTCATTGGTCTGTCAAGCTTGTGGCTCTGTACATCCGGCTTGGACATTCATTGTTCCGTCAAGCCTGTGGCTCTGTACATCCGGCTTTGGCATTCATTGGTCCTTCAAGCATATGACTAAGTACATCCAGTTTGGGCATTCATTGGTCCTTCAAGCATGTGACTAAGTACATCCAGCTTGGGCATTCATTGGTCCTTCAAGCATGTGACTAAGTACGCCCAGCTAGGGCATTCAATGGTCCTTCAAGCATGTGACTAAGTACGTCCAGCTTGGGCATTCATTGGTCCTTCAAGCATGTGACTAAGTACGTCCAGCTTGGGCATTCACTGGTCCTTCAAGCATGTGACTAAGTACGTCCAGCTTGGGCATTCAATGGTCCTTCAAGCATGTGACTAAGTACGTCCAGCTTGGGCATTCAATGGTCCTTCAAGCATGTGACTAAGTACGTCCAGCTTGGGCATTCATTGGTCCTTCAAGCATGTGACTAAGTACGTCCAGCTTGGGCATTCAATGGTCCTTCAAGCATGTGACTAAGTACATCCAGTTTGGGCATTCAATGGTCAGTCAAGTCTGTGGCTCAGTATGGACATTCATTAGTCCGTCAAGCCTGTGGCTCAGTATATCCGGCATGGACATTCATTGTTCCGTCAAGCCTGTGGCTCAGTATATCAGGATTAGACATTCTCTAGCATTTGACTGTTCCAAGTCTACATACAAGGCATCAGGTTTGTGTCTCTGTTCGTCTTGCTCCTATCCCCTGACCTGTATGAAATGGCAATAAATGTACGTACTAACGAACAATCGATTTTTATTTTCAAATGGTCACAAATCTTGTCATTTACATTCGGCCCTTCCAGTCACTCATCTTTCTCACGCCATTTATCTATCAATAATTTTACATTTACTTTGAAAAAGAAAAGGCATTATAAAATTAATGCTGTAAACATAAACCAAACATAAACAATGCGTGTTACAATATTCTTCATCGGAGTTTCTAATTGTTAACAACCTGACTGATGTTGTCGGAATGTTACGACCTGTGCTGAGAACACTAGACGTTCGTGTTTCAGATGTCGGCAGTATCCATCATCTTTCTGATGGCTCCCCACAAGTGTCTGTAGCACATAGTATTTTATACACTGGGAGACGAAGAAGTAGGAGTAGGGAGACCCTACCAGCAGCTGTGCTACCGCCGGTATAGCTCTTGGGGTCATCAGTAGACGGGAACTCTTCTACCTGTTCAAGGCTGTGACACATCAGTGGTAGGAGACTATACACTCGTGGTTCATTCAGCTTGGTCTCTCCGCTTGCTGATTGTGTTGTATTTGTGAACTCAGCAAACAGCTGAACACATTCTGCAGGATTGTCATCTGAACAACGAGAAATGACAGATGCTGTTCTTCTAATTCATCAATACATTTCAACCTGTAAGGAACTAAGGAGGATTCAAGAAAACATAGTAATAATAATAATAATAATAATAAAATTAATAATAATACCATGATATAATCAAGAAAACTCAACCGTTTAATGATTTTAATGATGACAGTCTGCCACCTCAAAAAGTAAAAGAGATATCAACAGTACAATGGCTGAAGAAGAAGAAGAAGAAGAAGAAGAAGAAGAAGAAGAAGAAGAAGAAGAAGAAGAAGAAGAAGAAGAAGAAGAAGAAGAAGAAGAAGAAGGAGTAGGAGGAGGAGGAGGAGGAGAAAGAAGAGGCGAAAGAAGAAGAAGAAGAAGAAGAAGAAGAAGAAGAAGAAGAAGAAGAAGAAGAAGAAGAAGAAGAAGAAGAAGAAGAAGAAGAAGAATAGTGAGTAGGAGACATGCATCAAACATTAAGACACACAAGCAGACGGACATACAGACAGACATCGGATTGTATCACATTGCAGTTGACCAGGCAACACAGCATTCACCAATTTGACACAGAAGATACACGACCACCTACACTAAAGTGAAATGTGTGTGATGAAGACAAGCTGTTTATAAACATTATCTGCTGGCACACGTGAAGAGTCATCAGAAAGATGGTGGATATGTTCTCCGAAGGTCGTAACAGTCTGACACATTTGTCAGGTTGTTACAAATTGGAGACTCTGATGAACGAAACTGCACAATTAATTTAAAAAATATGAACATTTTTGCTCACGAGGGTTCAATATTTGAGGAAAGCCGGAAGTATTCGTAAACAGGACATGCTCTGTAGAGATGTTAGCAAATTATGACGTCTAGCGTTTCTTTTAAAAATTCGTAAGTTTTAAGTCTGAATGTTTACGGAGAACATAATAATTATAATAAAATATATAGTTGTAAGAAGACAGATTATGGTCGTCACTAGGAAGAAAGAAATACCATAATGTAATATAGGATACATAAGAATATTCTTAAGCAAATGAACCGGTATAACTATGTCGGAACAGTCAAAGCATCTGATGGGAGGTGCCTTGAAGAGATTAAAACAAGAATCGCCATGGAGAAAGTAGCCTTTTGGAAGATGGAACACATACTAACCAATAAAGAGATGTCAATTCCAACGAGAAAAAAGTGGTGAAGTGTTACATGGAACCTATACATTTGTATGGATGAGAAGCATGGATAATTTGAAGACAAGCTTCAAAACATCTTATGGCAGTAGAACTGTGGTTTATGAGGGGCATGCGAAGAATACCACGGACAGACAGAACAATCAATGACCAAGCCCTACATGAAGCAAATGACAACTTTAAACTGAATAGAGACATTAGACGTAGACAGTCACAATTTTTGGGATACATTATGAAAAAAGAATATACTAGAGAACATGGTGACAAGTGGCAAGATTGAGGGGAACAGAACAGGGGGAACACACAGAAGTAAATATCTAGATGGCCTGACCACGTGGCATGGCCGAGACAAGAACACAGAGCTGATCCACGTCTTTGATGATCTCGTAAGATACCGGAACATGATATCCCACGCTTATGGGCATGGCACATTATAATGATGATGATATAATTGTCTCTTAGTGATAACGTCATAACATTTTGTAGCCCTAGAGAAACGAAGCAGAGGTAGCCAATCTCTTCCGTACTGTGACAAGCAACGAACGAGAGTCGAACCCGCGACCTACTGTGCTCATGCACTTACCAGCCCAGCTCTCTATCAATTTCGCTAGTGCATACCTCAAAGGGAAAATAACAGAAGAAATAATGTGTGTGTTACCTTTTGTCTTCTGTTAGCTTCTGTGAATATGGAAAATGTATTAATATTCATATTTTTGAGGCCCCAAAGATTTTTAGAAGTTTTCGCGTTGTCATAAGCCAGATGTCGTCTCTCTGTTATTGCCATGTGAAGATTATCATTCACTTCTTGAATCTATCTTCTATATGGTCCACTTCTTGTTCGCTCCCGCTGTACGCCTCGGTTCCTAATCTTGTCAGACAGGATGTTAGCCATACTCCAAGTCCACCTGCTTGGAAACCATTTTTCTTCAATCTCTTTTTGTGAGTAAACTTTGAGTAATCTTACAGATCTCCTGGTGTAGGAGTTTAGCCGTCTGCTTAGCGCTGAGTTGAGATGAGTCTAGAACCGACATCATTGCACTCGTAGCATTTCCATAAGTGTTCAGTCCTCATCTTCAACAGCCAGCGAAAAGTTTCAATACTAGTGGTACCCGTTGCAATCTGATTATATGTCCGTCTTGCTTTACCTCTGCGTGGCGACTGTCCGCCAGATCCTCTGACCAACCCTTGCTGCCTCATTCTCTCAAAACCATGATAGTCTATCTATCTGTTCTTCTGCATTATTCACATGCTCCCAGAGGTCCTTCACCACATCTGTCTTATCATGCTTCAAATCACCCCTCAATGATGCAGCACAAGTCAATCTATCTTCCTGTTCATTTCCAACCACACAAAAGTGTCATGGAGAAAAGATCCAACGAATGCTCACAACCGGCGACCTCTGAATCGATGCATCCCATTCTGTACGAAGTATGCCAGTCTTCACCTATGCCAACACTCTTTGTGAATCAGTTACAATCGCAACATGCGTATGCTGTTTGCTTTCGAAAAGCTGCAGTAACCACCCCCACCTCGATTCTCAGACTTGAGGGTTGTGGTGTCATATTCCGTGCTCTCCTTTACCAAACATTAAAAAGTCGCTTAAAAGTCGACATAGTCGACTTAATTGCACCAGGTTTTATCCCATCTGTCTCAGTCGCACAAAGCATAAACTCCGTAGCTCCAACGACGACCGTCAGCAGTCTCGTGTAAAACTGCACTCGTGAACCTATGGCGCGGCCCGGAATCAAACCCACAACCTTCGGAACCCGAGTCAGACGGCTTGACCACTTTGCCACGGAGACTTCCAAGTTACCAAACATTGTATCGCGCTTTGGAGCTTGTTAATTTGTTCCCCAGACTGCGTTCAGACGACTAGTGCCATTTTCTCGGAGACTAAGTGCATCGCTGGAACAACGGAGTTCGTGCTTTGTGTGATGCTCTCGGCAAACAGCTTGCCGTTGTGCGGAGAGACACTGAAGCAAATGTTATAAAGCCCATTGCATCCTTAGTACTTGCTTAAAAATAATCTGATGATCAATGCTTTAGATCCTCTAATATCTGAACATTCCACCACATATGTACACACAGATTACCAGGACAGACTTGCAGAAATACTGGAATGGAATAATCCCGCATACCGCGTTCGAAACACAGCTGTGGGAGATAAAGAAGCACACCGCCTGGCGTTGATTTTCATTCAATGACATAAGTGCGGGTCGTTCAGCATCCAATGGGAAACTACTTAAATATGGTGCTGGCTGTAAATGTGTGTTACAATAGTTAATTAAAAGTCGCAGAAAATGGTCGTGTGGATTTGTTCGGCACAAGTGCTGCCTGTAGGGCTGTTCAACGAATCATTCGAAGGGAAATCTCGATTTGTCACTGCCTGTCCAACAGTTCTTCATAGATTTGTCTGGTGGTTCTTCCGTTCTTCTGGTGAATGGTCAGACAGACAGACAGACAGACAGACAGACAGACAGACAGACAGACAGACAGACAGACAGACAGACAGACAGACAGGCAGGCAGGCAGGCAGGCAGGCAGGCAGTAATACAGACAGGCAGACAGGCAGGCAGACGGACTGAGACGGTGGCATGGGAGGAGGAGGGGGGGGGGGGGGTCGAGATCTGTGGAGAATCATGAACAACAAAGCCATTTACCATGGTGATAACGAAGATGCTGATGCTGATATCCTATGAAGCATCTCAGTTGCTTGCCACAGACTCGATCTTTTAGGCTGCAGCTGCCACTTCATTCAATGGCATTCTGAAAGTAGAAGGTAGCCGTTCACAAGTCTAATGTGGCGTTGCTATTTTATGTTATCCATAGGGAGACAAGTCAGGTCGGGGCCCTTTAGAATCGTGTGTGTGGTGCAGAAATACAGATAGATCATCACGGCCTCGAGACAATAATGCTGCAAGGGGTGGTCACAGGTTCCGGTCTACACTCAGGACTCCCAGGAATACATAATTAGACTGCTATTGATATCATTGGTTTTGGGACTCTTCGCTTGCTGGTGAAGTTCAGAATGGAGCACTTACGGGAATGTTCCGAGTACTGTGATGTCTCAAATCAACTCCAATGGAAGTCCTATACTTCCTCCTTTACTTCCTCGCTGATCTTTAGAGGGACATATATCATAAACAGTTACGCATGTCAGAGGACATGTTATCTGAATGTAGCATGCAGTCCGCAAAGTTTACTTCCTCGTTGATCTTTAGAGGGGCGTATATCATAAACAGTTATGCTTGTCAGAGGTTAGTTTATCTGAATTTAACATACATTCCGCAAAGTTCACTTTCTCAAGATAGATCCTATGCAAAGTAGCCGGACCCATGTACTCGTGGGCCCATTTTCTTTTCGAATAATGTTGCCAGAGCAGGACGTTTTCGCCTACTCCTTGCTAGTTTCACTTACCTTTCAAGTTTTATTGTGCACATTTTAAACATGGAGCCTCCTGATTTTCGCCTTTATTCCAGAAAGCTAGGTAATCGACCCGTCTACTCAAGAGATTAGGGGCACGTATGAAACCAATGGTTCTTGCAAAAATACCAAGTCGTATTTTGGGATTCGAATCAGTATCGTCTTAGCTTTTGATGGACACCATATCTCCCCAGTTACAATCACTGCCCAGTAAAAAGCTAGGACATTGATTAATGTAATGTTAATTTATGCGTGAAGAGAGCAATAAAGGCTTGGACAACCATTTACAAGCAAAGTCTATTTCGCCTGTGAGATCAGTCCTAGTTTATTTTCCTTCTAACGTCTGAAATATTAAATCTGAAAAGTCCTACAAACAAGCAGCTTGCTTTAAGTAAATATGTTAAGGACCTTTCTACACGTTTTAGACATATGGTGCTAGATCGTATGCCTGTAGACCAACCGGCACTCTGTGGCTGATGTGCCCCGCCGCCCGCCTTTACTTCTCGAGACATTTCCTGGTACTCACTTTAGGCGGGGTCGACCAGGGATCCCGAGTCAATTTTTAAAATCCGGCCCGATGCAGGCTCTAACTCATGTCCATGGGGCTGACAGGCATAGGTCTAGCCACTATGCTACCTCGGATTCTATGTGTCTAGCCACTATGCTACCTCGGATTCTATGTGTCTAGCCACTATGCTACCTCGGATTCTATGCAATAAGCCACAATGCTACCTCGGATTCTATGTGTCTAGCCACTATGCTACCTCGGATTCTATGCAATAAGCCACAATGCTACCTCGGATTCTATGTGTCTAGCCACTATGCTACCTCGGATTCTATGCGATAAGCCACAATGCTACCTCGGATTCTATGTGTCTAGCCACTATGCTACCTCGGATTCTATGCGATAAGCCACAATGCTACCTCGGATTCTATGTGTCTAGCCACTATGCTACCTCGGATTCTATGCGATAAGCCACAATGCTACCTCGGATTCTATGTGTCTAGCCACAATGCTACCTCGGATTCTATGTGTCTAGCCACTATGCTACCTCGGATTCTATGCGATAAGCCACAATGCTACCTCGGATTCTATGCGATAAGCCACAATGCTACCTCGGATTCTATGTGTCTAGCCACTATGCTACCTCGGATTCTATGCGATAAGCCACAATGCTACCTCGGATTCTATGTGTCTAGCCACTATGCTACCTCGGATTCTATGCGATAAGCCACAATGCTACCTCGGATTCTATGTGTCTAGCCACAATGCTACCTCGGATTCTATGTGTCTAGCCACTATGCTACCTCGGATTCTATGCGATAAGCCACAATGCTACCTCGGATTCTATGTGTCTAGCCACTATGCTACCTCGGATTCTATGCGATAAGCCACAATGCTACCTCGGATTCTATGTGTCTAGCCACAATGCTACCCCGGATTCTGTGTGTCTAGCCACGACGCTACCCCGGATTCTATGTGTCTAGCCACAATGCTACCTCGGATTCTATGCGATAAGCCACAATGCTACCTCGGATTCTATGCGATAAGCCACAATGCTACCTCGGATTCTATGTGTCTAGCCACTATGCTACCTCGGATTCTATGCGATAAGCCACAATGCTACCTCGGATTCTATGTGTCTAGCCACTATGCTACCTCGGATTCTATGCGATAAGCCACAATGCTACCTCGGATTCTATGTGTCTAGCCACTATGCTACCTCGGATTCTATGCGATAAGCCACAATGCTACCTCGGATTCTATGTGTCTAGCCACAATGCTACCTCGGATTCTATGTGTCTAGCCACTATGCTACCTCGGATTCTATGCGATAAGCCACAATGCTACCTCGGATTCTATGTGTCTAGCCACTATGCTACCTCGGATTCTATGCGATAAGCCACAATGCTACCTCGGATTCTATGTGTCTAGCCACAATGCTACCCCGGATTCTGTGTGTCTAGCCACGACGCTACCCCGGATTCTATGTGTCTAGCCACAATGCTACCTCGGATTCTATGCGATAAGCCACAATGCTACCTCGGATTCTATGCGATAAGCCACAATGCTACCTCGGATTCTATGCGATAAGCCACAATGCTACCTCGGATTCTATGCGATAAGCCACAATGCTACCTCGGATTCTATGCGATAAGCCACAATGCTACCTCGGATTCTATGCGATAAGCCACAATGCTACCTCGGATTCTATGCGATAAGCCACAATGCTACCTCGGATTCTATGCGATAAGCCACAATGCTACCTCGGATTCTATGCGATAAGCCACAATGCTACCTCGGATTCTATGCGATAAGCCACAATGCTACCTCGGATTCTATGCGATAAGCCACAATGCTACCTCGGATTCTATGCGATAAGCCACAATGCTACCTCGGATTCTATGCGATAAGCCACAATGCTACCTCGGATTCTATGCGATAAGCCACAATGCTACCTCGGATTCTATGTGTCTAGCCACGATGCTACCCCGGATTCTATGTGTCTAGCCACAATGCTACCCCGGATTCTATGTGTCTAGCCACAATGCTACCCCGGATTCTATGCGATAAGCCACAATGCTACCTCGGATTCTATGTGTCTAGCCACAATGCTACCCCGGATTCTATGTGTCTAGCCACAATGCTACCCCGGATTCTATGTGTCTAGCCACAATGCTACCCCGGATTCTATGCGATAAGCCACAATGCTACCTCGGATTCTATGTGTCTAGCCACTATGCTACCCCGGATTCTATGTGTCTAGCCACAATGCTACCCCGGATTCTATGTGTCTAGCCACAATGCTACCCCGGATTCTATGTGTCTAGCCACAATGCTACCCCGGATTCTATGTGTCTAGCCACAATGCTACCTCGGATTCTATGTGTCTAGCCACAATGCTACCCCGGATTCTATGTGTCTAGCCACAATGCTACCCCGGATTCTATGTGTCTAGCCACAATGCTACCTCGGATTCTATGTGTCTAGCCACACTGCTACCTCGGATTCTATGCGATAAGCCACACTGCTACCTCGGATTCTATGCGATAAGCCACAAGGCTACCTCGGATTCTATGCGCCTAGCCACTATGCTACCTCGGAAACTATGTGTCTAGCCACTACGCTACCTCGGATTCAATGTGTATAGCCACTATGCTACCTCAGATTCTCTGCGCCTAGCCACTACGCTACCTCGAATTCCTTGCGTTTAGCCACTGCGCTATCTCCGATTCCTTGCGTTTAGCCACTATGCTAATCGATTTCTCGCGTTTAGCCACTGCGCTACCTCGGATTCCTTGCGGTTAACCACTGTGCTATCTCCGATTATATGCGTCTGGCCACTATGCTACCTGGGATTCCTTTTGTCTAGCCAATACGCAGCCCCGCACTCCTTGCCTCTAGCCACTACGCTACCTCAGGGTTCTATTATCTAGCCACTTCACTACTTAGAATTCCTTTCGTCTAGCCACTACGCTACCTCGGATTCCTTTCGTCTGACCACTACGCTACCTAAGATTATATGCGTCTAACCATTACGCTACTCGGAGTCTATGCGTCTAGAAAAAATGAAATAACTTCATGCCTGCAGTTACAGAAACTATGCACCTTCAAGTTTTTTAGGTACTCTGAAGCAATTTAAATAACTTATAGACCTGCAGATATTGATGGACACTCATAGAAGTATAGAAATTGAGCAATACGTCTATTTTGTCAAGCACTGGATACTTAGAGAATGGTCAACCCCCATTGTCAGCTCATCGATTAGGTTACTTCCAATACTTTTATCTAATCAACCACCGTAGAAGTATATAATGGACGACAACAGTACCAGCTCATGGATTAGATTCTGTCCATACTTGTATATGGTCAACCACTGAATCATTAGATAATGGACTAGTTTTTGTCAATAAGTTTATTCGATCAACCATCCCCACAGTCTGTTATTGTTGATCTTGTAATGACACTTCAAGGGACACAAGTAGAGAGGAATTAAACAGCCGTATACACTTCACAAAGTACTCACCTTGTCGTCGCCTTCCTCAACATCAACAACATTAATGGCACCTTTCACGGAGTTCAAATTCTATTCCTTGGGAAATCCCCATGTTTCGGTTGAAGTTTTAATTTTTTGTTGAAGCCAAAGATAAAATGCGTGACTCATCGTAGAAACGGAAGTAATCGGGTAAACACAATTTGCAGGCACTCCTGGACTCAACCTTTGGTTACTGTGTCTTCTCTAGAACAGTTCTAGACTTCAACAATGGGCTTTCCGTTTTCATTCACATTGATAAACTAAACATTCATGCAGAGATGCGAGAGAGAGAGAGAGAGAGAGAGAGAGAGAGAGAGAGAGAGAGAGAGAGAGAGAGAGAGAGAGAGAGAGAGAGAGAGAGAGAGAGAGAGAGAGAGAGAGAGAGAGAGAGAGAGAGAGAGAGAGAGAGAGTAAGAGAGGTGCAGCTTTACATAACAGAATTACGACACATACAGGACGATGCGGCGACTAGCCTTTATCAGCAAACAAACACATGCACAAAACACAACATATAGTCACGGAGAAGATCTCCGGTGACTACATTAAGACACAGAGACTGAGCCAGAGTAACAGAGACGTAGATATACAGGGAGACAAGTAGAGACACAGAGAAAGACAGAAAGGCAGTTTCCAGAGAGATACAGAGAGAGAGAGAGAGAGAGAGAGAGAGAGAGAGAGAGAGAGACAAACAGAGAGAGACAAAGACAGAGACAGAGAGAAAGACTCCGAGGTGATGAGAGATAGACAAAAGCACGCACACACGCACACACAGAGAGCATATACAGAAGACACATGCATATAAAGAAGACACACTTGTAACTGTTGGAATGTACTCAATAAACATATTATCTCCCCCCTTTGAAGTCACACTAGGAAATTATTTCTCAGTGCACAAAGGCATTTGCACCATCGTGGATCTCAGTGTATGTAAACCATGTTTATTAACCTACGTAGCTTTAAGCTTCTATGACCAGGTACTTCTCCAGTCAGAGATGGGGACAGAACCTGTAAGCCACTAGAACTGCCGCGCTGTTGCTATAGACTCAGTCATGTTCACATGTTAAGTCCACAATGATTGGTGAGGATCACATTGCGCTTGCTAGTATGAAATCCCGCTTGACGTGATTTGAACCAATGAGACGTATTGTTACACCAGCTCTACTGGTGGTTGACCATGAAGATTCATTCCATACTTCTCTTTAGAACACCGGACACGCCCCTGTCGAAACTGGACAAAACTTTCCATACTTCTCTATGCTAATCAACGTTGGGCGGACTGTATTCAAAGGGCCCGCAGCTGTGTATCGAACGCGGTATGCGGAATTGCGAACAGCGTCCGTGAACCCTTCGCCACAGAGCTGGCTATAGTCCACTGCTAATCCCAATTTTTCCGTTCTTTCACATTGGCGTCTCACCATCCTTCCCATCGGGTTGCTAAGCCATTCCCTGAACTTCTGACGTTATTGACTTTTGGTCCATCGGCCCGCTTGCATCACACATCCGGTTCATACCGTCCACATCAAACGCGTTAAGCGCTTAAGACGTATTCAGCCAAACAAGGATTCAGATAAGTAGCCTACGTGTTTTCATGTAGTGTTTTTCGTGTAGTTGTGTGACTGTTTGTGTTTGATTTTTCTGTGTTGACGAAGGCTTTAGCCGCAACGACCAGTTTGTTTCTTGTAATCGTTTTCTAGTAAAGTCCACAATCTACTTCTCGTTTTTATTTGTTGTTTTTTTTTTTTTTTGGGTGATTAATTCATTGCCATACTCCTCTTGCCCATGTCGAAGCTGGACAACATCTTCCATACTTCTCGTTATAACACCGGACACGACCATGCCGAAGCTGAACAAAACCTTAAATTATTCTCTGTAGAACACATGATATGCCCATGTCGAACCAGGACAATACCTTCCATACTGCTCTTTAGATCACCGGACAAGCCCTTGTCGAAGCTGGACAAAATCTTCCATACTTCTCTTTAGAACATCGGACACGTCCATGACGAAGCTGAACAAAACCGGCTGAGGTCTTGAAGCCTGTGGAGACCCGTCGAGGTCTGTAGAAATCATCAGTTAGTGAAATACACTCTGACACCCTTGTTCTCGAACATTCTATCACTTTTAAATTACATGCTGGCATCTACAGAGTAAAGGCGGTGTAAAGAGGTGTCCTGTTAATTTCCCGAGAGGAGACTGGAATCAACAAGCACATCTTTAAACTTATTATCTGTTGGGATTATTGACTGACTTTGGTCTACACTCCTCTCTTCTGTCTTCCCTTCCATATATCTATTTCTTTCACTCTCTCTATTATTCCCTGAACACATACTCCGACAACAGTTCCTTTCAACGATAAGATAAAAGATTTATTAATAAAAACTATGTCTGGTGTATGTATGGATATTGTCTATGTAGTTGGTATGTTCTTCTAGTGTGGTTGCCAGATATGAACTCTGAATGTCTATCAGCAGTGTTGCTTCTCGCCCTTTCATTCTTCAAGATCACAGGACAGCACATCAAACAGGACAGAGCTCACCCTGGATGATCCGTATGCTTGAATCTGATGGTAAATCCGTTATTGAATGAAACAAAAACTGTTCACCACTGAGTCAAGGTACCGTAATAAAAGTCCCGTAAGTTTATGAATGCGCCTGAATCTGTTTCATTTCGGTAAGTATCCAACATCGAAAAACCACCACATCGTCACAGTTCTTCCTATAGTCTTTTATTACTAACACGGTTTTACTTGTCTATTCTTTCTTCCTTATGCATACAATACGTATGTAGTTGTAAGTATCCCTGCTTGCCCCAGGTTAACATCTTTTCCTTTTAAGGGTTTTAGTGGTATATTCGTTTGAGCATACAGTGTTCTGTATTTGATTTAACTTTATTATTTCTTCATCTTAACACATGTCCATGTTCTGTTTGGTTCTATGTAAGTACTTTATTTGTTCAAGTGTAGTACTCTTCATCTCTTCTCTGATTTCACTAGGAGAGTTGAACCTGTGGAGAAGGATAACAGATCCCGTGATAAGCATCCGCCCCTGACTACTACTTATGCAAGTGTCCTTCTCCAGCCATAATGACAAGGCTTCCGAAGTGAACACCCGCATAAGACATATGAATTCACCAAAGTCTAAACTATCCACTAATAGAAAGCCATGGTAAATGCTATTCACTCACATCTATATTCCTATGATAAACTATACTCTAATATACCTTATAATAATCCTAGTCTGAATTGGGAGTACTAATGCACAATAGATACACAAACGTTCTTCTGAACGCAGCACCACCCTTTTCATAATCCTTTGTCTCATGAAACCCGAGAATCACACTAAACTTCCACAAAGAGTTGCCACTCTTTATAGGTCATTTTTGCCGCATAGTCCTTGACCTTGCTTGACACCTCAAGTCCCTACTTCATTATCACCGTTAGTGGAAAATTACATCTAGACCGCAATATGCTGTCCAATAATGCTGTCTGCCTTTGTCGCAAACCAATTTTTTCACGCGACAGGTTACCTGGGCTGTTGGCGGCCCCTTCTGGGTCTTGACCTATAAACACATGCGCCTGGTCACTCCGTTGTTGTTTACCCGTACTGCTTCGTTTGTTAACCCTTCTTCTACCTGGTTAGTCGGTGTATACAGTCGTCTATCTTGGAATCATTAACTCTCAGTATTTCACGACATAGGCCCCTCTTAAGAGATTAGACCGCGTCGAATCTTTCTCACTGTAGGTCTGATTCCCATGATCCACAACCCTAGTCTTCTTCCTCCGGAGCTGGATGTCTGGATAAGAAATCTGCTCCTACATTTTCCTTACCAAGGATGTATTCCACTGTGAAGTCCAGTTGCAGCAACAACGTCCATCACATCCACCGTGCGTTGAGCTTCTGCGAAGTAGCTATGAACATCACGTGTTGATGATATAATTGGATCCTCACATGGCTCACCTCATTATCCAGTAGGCGCTCTAATTGACACCCTACTATACTACTCACTACTGAAACTAGTGTTGGCTCCTCGCTCCTGTACGCCCGGTCGACCTACTTTCGACTTGCGTCAGCGACGGCTCACAATACAGACGGATTGTCCCATCCTGTTTGTAACACTGCTTCCATGTCCTCTTGGTTTCCCCCGGCTTTTCCTCTGGGGATGTTTCGCCTCGTCCTCGTCGGACCGAGTCGTCTTTCCCAAACCTCCTGGGCTTTTGCTTCCAGGACCATCTTGGGCGATATTGTATCTGGTCAGCCAATCTTCGGTTGGAGTCCTGGGTAATTCTCGCTTTTCCCGACGGTACCCACCCCTTCTGAACTTGGTTACCGGTGAAACTTTCACTCTTGTCCTTTCCCTGACTTGTGATTTCCCTCCTCCTGTCGTTGGGTAAATCTGACCTATCACGTACTGTCCCATAGGCCCTCCTATGTTGTACTGGCGATCTCTGGTCTTCGTCTGGACTGGTAACCGTTGTCCCAATGGCTGCCATCACCATAAAGTGCGAAGCTTTGCTCCCGGATCTCTCTTCATATTTCCTAATGAGATGTCTAGGGAGATGTTTCTTCTCTTCCCCGATCCGTATTTTTTAGATGTTCTTGGACACCACCTTTTCCACAGGATAAGGTCCTTTCCATCCTACTTGGAGTATATTGGTCTCTGCTGGACTCCACACTTCCACTTTGTCTTCCACTTTAAGAGCTAGTTTCCTCTTGATTCGCTTGTTGGGTGGTGCTCTCTGGCACTCCGAACAAGACTTCACCCACCGGCGTACATCTCCGGTCATTCCTGGCCAGCAATAATGGCCGGATATTTGCTGCAAGGTCTCTCTGACACCCATATGTCGATTCTCGCCTATGATGTGTCCACTCTGAAGAATGTGAGGACGGTGGGTCTCTGGAACCACCCACTGCTCGTGCAGGTTATCTCCCCTCCCAGCTCTCCGATAGAGTAGTTGATTCTTCAGAAAGTACTGTCCCCGTTCTGGTGGCTCAGCACTTCTTTGCAGCTTCCTGTAGCAAGGATGCAACGTAGTATCCTGCCTCTGGGCAGTATGCAATTCTCCTATCCCTGAGTTGTCGCATAGTGTCTCTGCCTCTTTTTCCTTCCCTTGAGATCCACTGACTACTGTTCCCTTTTGGGCTGGCTGTTTGGGCATCCCCAAAAAGACATATTTCGTGCCAATGATCATGGGAAATAAGGAGTCAGATAATACAGCAGCTGGAATAATACCCGTGACGTACCTGGATTTAATCTCCACCTTGGCGATTGGCAGTGTCATGGTAACAGCACTCCTCATTGCCGACTGTATTTCTATGGTCTCCCCTGTAAGTTGGTCTGGGCTTACCAAGCTGGCGTCCACCACCGCTTCCCCATCCAAACCTGTATCGTAGAGACAAGCAACCTGTTGGCCATTTACTTCAATCAGTTCAACCACAGGTGGTCTCTCTTGGTCCTGAGTGCCTTTCATCTCCTTGACCGTTTCCTTGCCTTCCTCTTTTAATTCCTCGAGGTTGGTTATGCCATTGGCGTCGTTTGCCTTGCATCTGCAGTCCACAGTATTATGTGTTATCGACTGGCAGTGTGTGCACCATGTTCCCTTCCTAGGTTTCCGTGTGTCCTTTTTGTTCCTTTCTCCTTCGCCGACCTCAGCCTTGTCTGTGATCACCGATGTAGGAATCACTTTGCATGCTGCGAAGTAAGAACTTTTAGGTTTCGATCTGCAGTCTTTGGTGTTGTGAGAGGCCGCCTTGCAAAATGAACACCACTTCTCAGACCACTGTCGTTTCGCTTGAGAATTCGAGGTGCTCTGGTTTCCTACCTTCACCTTCTCTGAACTCTCCTCTGTGTGCTTTATATAAGGTTCCACTTTTTCTCCTTCCCAGTTTTTAGGTTTCTTTTTCTCTGGTTTCTCATGACCTTTGGTTTGTGTACTTAGTTCCTCAGTTTCACCATGTACTTCCACGAACCTTTCCACTCCATCTATTTCTCCCTTAGTTTGTGTCTTGAGTTCTAGCTCTTTCATGCGGTATTCATGTTCTCTGATCTTTGTGGCGTCTTCTGCTTCCAACTGGGCCTTACGATCTTCCCTTTCCGCTTGACGAAATTCTCGCTCTCTTTCCTGTATGTAATCAGTTAAGTCTGAACCAGCGAACCCAATTTCCTCTCCGTTTGCCCTCAGTTCGGCTGTAGTTAGTTTGGGAGTGGCCATAGTTAAAGCAGGTAAGTCAGCACGTTGAGTAAAGACACCTCAAGGCAGTAAAGAGTACTCACTATAAACAGATAATCTACCTAGAACCTATATCATTTATCTATGTCTATTAAATATTATTAATCTACAACACCACACAGTAAATCACAACCACTCTCTCATCCACAAGAGGAGATATAGGATAAAGACTTATGTAGACGTGTGACCGTGTGACTAGGTATGTAATGTGTCTTACCACCTATCCACATTCACTCTGTCTGGAACTTTCTCACTGTAAAGTCATCAGCGTTAATGAAATGTTTCCACCATAAATGTAATGGCACCATATATCCAATGGACGTCCTTCCATTAAAAGTCATCAATGTATACTTCTTTTTATTCCAATCAGTATGTCCCAACATGCAGGTACTCCGCTATGCCTGTGCCAATATGCAGGTACCCCTCTATGCATATGCCATGTTATGCTTTCAGGTCATATGGGTATAATGTATGTACGTATCCCGCTCGCTCCACCAATTATGTCCTGTTAATTTCCCGAGAGGAGACTGGAATCAACAAGCACATCTTTAAACTTATTATCTGTTGGGATTATTGACTGACTTTGGTCTACACTCCTCTCTTCTGTCTTCCCTTCCATATATCTATTTCTTTCACTCTCTCTATTATTCCCTCAACACATACTCCGACAACAGTTCCTTTCAACGATAAGATAAAAGATTTATTAATAAAAACTATGTCTGGTGTATGTATGGATATTGTCTATGTAGTTGGTATGTTCTTCTAGTGTGGTTGCCAGATATGAACTCTGAATGTCTATCAGCAGTGTTGCTTCTCGCCCTTTCATTCTTCAAGATCACAGGACAGCACATCAAACAGGACAGAGCTCACCCTGGATGATCCGTATGCTTGAATCTGATGGTAAATCCGTTATTGAATGAAACAAAAACTGTTCACCACTGAGTCAAGGTACCGTAATAAAAGTCCCGTAAGTTTATGAATGCGCCTGAATCTGTTTCGTGACGGTAAATATCCAACATCGAAAAACCACCACATCGTCACAGTTCTTCCTATAGTCTTTTATTACTAACACGGTTTTACTTGTCTATTCTTTCTTCCTTATGCATACAATACGTATGTAGTTGTAAGTATCCCTGCTTGCCCCAGGTTAACATCTTTTCCTTTTAAGGGTTTTAGTGGTATATTCGTTTGAGCATACAGTGTTCTGTATTTGATTTAACTTTATTATTTCTTCATCTTAACACATGTCCATGTTCTGTTTGGTTCTATGTAAGTACTTTATTTGTTCAAGTGTAGTACTCTTCATCTCTTCTCTGATTTCACTAGGAGAGTTGAACCTGTGGAGAAGGATAACAGATCCCGTGATAAGCATCAGCCCCTGACTACTACTTATGCAAGTGTCCTTCTCCAGCCATAATGACAAGGCTTCCGAAGTGAACACCCGCATAAGACATATGAATTCACCAAAGTCTACACTATCCACTAATAGAAAGCCATGGTAAATGCTATTCACTCACATCTATATTCCTATGCTAAACTATACTCTAATATACCTTATAATAATCCTACTCTGAATTGGGAGTACTAATGCACAATAGATACACAAACGTTCTTCTGAACGCAGCACCACCCTTTTCATAATCCTTTGTCTCATGAAACCCGAGAATCACACTAAACTTCCACAAAGAGTTGCCACTCTTTATAGGTCATTTTTGCCGCATAGTCCTTGACCTTGCTTGACACCTCAAGTCCCTACTTCATTATCACCGTTAGTGGAAAATTACATCCAGACCGCAATATGCTGTCCAATAATGCTGTCTGCCTTTGTCGCAAATATAACAGTGACAAAGGAAGTAACTAGAGTCGAGTTGGTACAAAGTTTTATATTTTATTCTCAAGACGACAGGCCGCGTCTTCTCAGCTGGGCTATCGGATGTTTACTCCCTATAACAACATAATACGTCACGATTGAGCATCTCCCACGCCTTTCAGTCTCAATGCTCAATCGTGCTGTATCGGAGTTTTCCAATAGACCCCAATTATACCTACACTGTTACACCTCCCCATGTTATTTAAAGAATTTTCCTTTTAAAGGAAAAATCTTTACTCCTAATCCCCATACTCTATTCCCTATTTGTCTTTTAACCTTCGCCAATACATCTTTTACTCTTCTACAACCTCCCCATATACTTCTTCTTCGCTTTTTATTTATATAATACCACGGTTAATCCAACCAGTCCTTCTTTCCTTTCTATTTCCCCAACATTATATAATCAAGCCACTTCTTCTTCGTTCTTGGTCCTTCAAGCAAACATAACATATTTACATATAACATTTCAAATTCAGTTTATAATACATCATAACACCATAACACGTTTTCTTAAATACTCCTTCTCCACTTCAATAAGCAATCTGCTTTCCACTTCAAACGCTGACACCAACTCCTCCTTATTCTTATCACCAATACTACTAACTCCCCACTTTCAACTAACCTGAAATCACTTTCATACGATAGGAAGATAAAGAATCGGTGGCCACCGGAATTTAAAAGAAGCAGTAGAACTCTTCCACACAAAAATCACATTCAGCTACATCACACACCCCTTTTCCAAACCATACTCCTTCACCCTCCTATGTCATTTGAGATTATATGTAATAAAATCTAAAAACCACACTCAACTAAATCATACACCTTTACCACTCATTATGGTAAACGTTTACGCTGCTATCTACAGCTTCAAAAACCTTATCCACATCCATTGTCTATATACAGACACTACTTAACCTCAACCTCATATTGTAATGTTAACCACAAATTATAAAGGTCTATTATCCCTTAAGACCTCTTCTGACTTTATGCCCCTCACCTCACATAACTATATAACTATATCTCACTCAGAACCTCTCTTATAATGACCATTTCTTATGGGCATATCTACTAAAACCTCCAGTTATGCCGTTATCAACAGCAACCTAATAACTTTGAAATCTCCCCTTAAATATTAACCATCAAACACAACATTGTAATCTGACCCACTTATAAACATTTACATCCTGCCCAGGCCATGTAACCCCATGTCTCTCTAAAATCTCAATTCATAATTCATGCCGTAATCTACAGCCGCAAAAATAACCACTCATGTCTGTGACTTCTTGTTAATCAAGTTTAATCTCAGTCCCTTTTATTACGGACCCCCAAACACCCCATGTCACTATGTCTCCCCCACTTACACCCCTTTTATTACTGTACTGTTATCCACAGAGTCTAGTCAAACATGGATCCAATTCATGTTTACTCTTCATCTGGGGTAATTTTCTTATTCTTCTATAACCCAGCAAACTCGTGTATATCATGGCTCTTCTGAACCCCCGGAAACTATGTTCCAAACTTTTCTCAGCTTTACCCCACTGAATATATTCATTAATCTTTTCTTCTCCCATGTGGTTTCTAATCCCATATTTTTCTAATTAATGCTTACTTTAGTGTATCTCTAAACTTTCCCATAACCATCCCCGGTATATGTTTCTTCTTCTTCATAAGCCCATCAACCTCGCTATGCTGATTATCCCCAGCAATTTACACCCATGAAGTTCTTCTTCACAACGTGTCTCTCTATTAGCTCACAGTAGTTTATTATTACTTTCTGAACGAAGGGTCCTAATTAAAGCCCTCTGTATTGTCTTTATTCTAGACAAAACTATGTAAACTAAACATAACTTAATTAATTATTATTTAACACACAAAACAGTGGAATCAAAATCATAACAGGACATCAAACCCCCCCAAAGTTTTGTAAGAATCATTTATGTTTCCCCTCAACTCAACTAAAGGTATGATGATGATGACGATGATGATGATGATGGTGATGATGATGATGGTGATGATGATATAACATACATCCTATTCTATATTTTTTTTTTTTTCTAATACTACTGGTCTCTTTTACGGACCAGTAGTTTACACATGAAAGTCTAAGGACACAATATCCCTACTCTAAAATAATTACAATCAATTTTACAGGACCAAATCAAGCAAAATTAACTTTATATATATGAGGCATTGTAAGCTCAATTACAATAAATACAAGTGTCTTCTCACTAAAGGGAAAGTTTTCAAAAAAAATATAACCCAGCAGCATTGGTCTCCTTTACTAACCAATGTAACACCTATCTATTTAGCCAAGTCATATATAACAAAACAACTTCATACCAAGCATTAATGCCAAAATACGTATACAAATGTCCCTCTGTTATCTACAGATTATCTTAATGCGTAACCATACTCAACAACTGACCATTCCTTTTTCTGGAAGTCAAACATTGATTATCTCCCCTCACAATTTTCTATCTTGTTTCAGCCTCACTCCTAATACATCATCACATCCAAAATATCCTCTTAATCCAGCACTGTAAACTACAGGTCGACACATTTATTCCAATGTCATCTCAATGTACCAGCCGTCAATATAAACTGTACTTGTGGCTCGATACACTAATTGTTTCCCTTGGCTTTGTACCAAACTTCTTAATCACTACTGTTAACTACAGTATCTTCATCCTCTTACGTCCAACAAAACTTTGTCTATCTAATATAGACCCCTCACCAACACATCTACTTCCTGTCCTGACAACTAATTCAACCTTTAAGTTTCTCATCTATCCGACGCAATTAATAATTCATTCTTTTGCATCAGTACTTTCTGTATCTCAGCACCCTTACCTCAATTCTCTCCTATCCTTTTCACATCGTGACGACAGTCAAACCAGTCGAAACACCCTTTCTAATTTTCATTTACCTCACCTTGTTTACCTTCGTATCTTACACTCTTATTTATCAGGATTCTTTCGGAACAGCAACTCATGTCCTGATAACTGACAACGGACCTCATTTTTCTCACATCTCCGTATTAGTCACTCCTGTTTCGGCATGTTCCTGTCAAAAATACTAAAGATGTTTTGTGAATTGTCAGTCAGAATATTAACTCTCTGTCATACGACTTCTATAATTTCCTTCCAAGTTCAGATATTCTACGAAAAGACATTATAATTTTCTTTCTATCTCTCGATTTTCGCACACTCTATGTTCCACGATTTATCAACGTTACTTATCAACCGCTCTTCTCATATTCACACGGACAATGATACACAACACAACCTCGCTCTCATCTCACGCCTACTCTCGTGTCGCGTCAACCTAACGTCTCCATACTATTATTACAACTAAATACTTTAGACGCCACCTCAACATTCTATCAATCATTCACCACATATCAACACGTATTGATCTCCTCAAAACACATTGACACAAGACATGTTAACGCCACTCTTATATTTTATCTACGTACTTTCACTTAGGGGACGTCATCACACCTCTCTCCTACTTCTTTCCTTACGACGAACACCTGTCTAACTACGGTTATACTCACGTATGAACACTGCACAACTAGACGAATTATTCCATAGGACTCTCTCAATTCACTGCTTTCTTATATCTCTACTTCTATACGAAGGTCAGACCCTATACATGACAATCTCGCAAGTTATATTGTTTTCACAGCACTATCTACTATCTCTTCAAAACAAACCTCATTCCAACAGATCCCTAATCTCGTAACTATCCTTCTATACTTCTTCACACACAACTACTACAGTCTTAACTGTCACATTCAACTGTCTACTTTACACACAGGATATTCAGTACTTTCTCAATCTATATCTCCTTACCCGTCAGTCTCGGTTCACCTATCAACAATACTATTCTTTCTTCTCAAACCAACAAACAAAACTATCTTGGACATCACGTCATAGCTCTGAGTCAAACTATTTCTAATACTTATTTTATCTCTCACCCTCTACTAATTCTATGCTGTATCTACTCTATTTTAGTCATATAGTGTGTCCCAGTTGAACACTTCACTGTCTCTCAATACATTAACCCGTCTTTCACTTATAATGTCATCTTCACTATCTGTTGTCAACCTGTTAAAGTATTCAGGTCTTAAGGTCCTAAGGTCTTCTATTTTTCTTAAATCACTTTCTGTCGTTGAATAAATTCCCGCTAACTGTCTACCACTATTCTTGTTCTTAAATGAGTTCCTTCTATTTCCTATATTTGCGTCAGTCTGCTCACTGTTTCCTGTGTACCTTACGTAACGTTTATACCTTCCCATCTCGTCTTCAGATGACACACTAATTATAGTTCCTTCATCAGACTCATTATAATTTACTGCAAATACGTCGGCCCTATTCCCATAGTCATCTTTAAAACGTCTGACTTTCTTTCTCTTCCTCGGTCTTCGTCCCTTAGCCTTTCCTACTGTCTTGTCATACAAACCAGTATTTTGTTTCAAAGAGTCACTACCCAAAACTCTGTCCGTCTGTCTACCAGCAACTACTCCATATGATGGAACATCACGCCTCGATTCAGGACCTGCCCGTAGTGTAACACTCTCATTCTCCGAATCCTCTGTAATAATATCTGATTCAGCATCACTATAATATTCAGCTGTGGGAATATCTTCTCCGTAGCTTGAACTCTGACAGCCAATATTCCTACACCATCTGGGAACTAGTTTCTTGTCTATGGCTGAACAACTTGACATGGCACTACCTCTATTTACAACCATACTAACACTTTCGTCAATACTTCTCCTCTTTATCTTTCTGTCGTTCTTGGTCCTCGTCTGTCCATCTTTCTCAACTTCAACCTTGTCTCTCTTAGTCAAACGAGTTGGTTTAGACTGATTCTCTATGAAGTCAGTTTGAGTTCCCTTTGTTAACTTGCTGACTGGTTGTACCTGAGTCTGCGTGCTACTTTCTACCGTATTACTTGTCTGCGTCTGTGTCTCTCGGTTCTTTTCTTTACTAATATCGTCTTCTTCTTTTCCTGTCTACTAGTCACATTCGCAACCATTTTAGGACTAGTCTGTATTTTACTTACTGGTTCAACTCTGTCTCTTACACCTGAGTTTAAATATTGTCTTTGTCTTTTCTCTAACCAGTCGTCACGTCTTTTTCTAGCAGTTGCACTGTGAGAAGGCCAGTCCCATGATTTCTTTGAAATGTTTCTCTCACGTCCATTTTTGTATTTATACCAGTCCGAGCTTTCACTATTTCGTCTGTTTTCACTGTCTTTTACTCTATATAGATCAGGCCTTGGTTCGTCATAACCATATTGTCTTCTGTCTTTATTAGGCAATGTCTGTCTCCTGTTATTCTTTCCTACTCTATTACTGTCTACCATAATTCTATAAGGATCCTGTCTAGTTGTTTTGTTCTTCAACGTTTTCAGAAAACTCTCTACCTCCGTAATTGACATCTTTAATTCTCCTAACCATGTGCTAACCCGTTGTAACTCCCCGCACAAGAAATTCATATTCAGTTCCTTTGAAATATCTATCCAGCTGAAACAATATTGTTCTGTATACTTCTTTAGTACCTGAGAAAAAACTTATCCTGAGTTCAGCTGAAATATGTGCTGTGCTGAGTCTTCTAAGCTGAAATATTTATACAAGTAACCAATTTCATTGTTGTAATTTCTTAATTTAACGTCTAAACTTGTGCTCCGGTGTTCTGTTCCGTCATGCTGAAAAAATACTGAAATAAAGCAAGCAAAGAACAAAAAAAACACACAATTTCAAACTATTTGCTTCTAAAATCTGGTTAATTAATTACCTTATTTATGAATCACCTAAATTTACTAATTTACAACACATAATTCCCCCAGTTCCTAAACTGTTCCATTAGTTATTAGTTCCAGAATCGCACAAATTTCCCTTGGTTAATCCCTAAAGAGCACAAGTTGTAATCAGCATCAATATTCTGTCAGCGTAGAGGGAGGAAAAACCTTGTCTTCAATAAGTCCTGTTTGAAACCAAAAAGTTCGCTATAAATCCTCATACCTGTTTCTAATAATATAATAATGTTTTAGACTCTGCTCTAACCAAGAATTTATGGCACATCACCGGAGTTACACAGTTACCTTCTTTTATTAGCTGACGGATCTAGTTCCACTAACCAGAGTTCGCATCAAGTGAAACCTAGTCTCGAGTTTAAGTGGCGGAGTCCAGAAGCTCAGGTGGCGGAGTTCTCTTCCCTCAGGTAAATTTTGTAGCTGCCAGATACTCTTCCTGGTTGGGTCACGTCTCATGGGATGCCTGGATAGATTTCAACCCCTGGCTGGGTCACGTCTCATGGGATGCCTGGATAGATTTCAACCCCTGGCTGGGTCCCTTCCTTGATTCTGAGTGAAGTACATCATCGGCGTCTTGATAGGGGTCATAGTGATAACGTGACCCCAAAAATTTTATCACAGTTAACCGAAGCCCAGTGATATTTAGTGTTCCAAAAAAGCGCAATCACGAAATTACAAGGCTTTGTCCATTATTACTTGAGCCTAGGAGAGTTCTTGACTTATTTTCTTCTTTTGTCTGACAGGTTCAGCTTGAAATTCTGGTTTTCTCAAAGTTCTAGGACAGGATGGCTCTTCTCAAAAAAACGATAAGTTTCATGCAACGGTCCTGAGAAGCCCTTGTTATTGATAACTTTCGGTGGCTGGCGCTTTAAAATAGAAGCCCTTTCTTTTGAAACTCCAGAGTTCAGATCTCGGCTCCGGAAAACCTTGAAAGCTGAAGTTCAGTTAACGGCCATTGACGACTTGACCTTGAACGAGCTCTGACTTTTGATTAAATCTTGAAAGTGGCAAGGTTCAGGCAACGGCCAGGTTTAGGCCCCTTGTAAATGATTCAGTTCAGCCACGGCTCCTGATTCTTGAGTACTTCGCGTGATAGGCCATGATTTATTATCTTCATAATATTTCTTACAGCATGCCGTCAGTGGATAGTTTTTTGTTGTTTGTTGTTGGCCGGCCTAGATCAACCTCAGATCCTCGGTCGAGGGCACCATTTATTACTCCCTATAACAGTGACAAAGGAAGTAACTAGAGTCGAGTTGGTACAAAGTTTTATATTTTATTCTCAAGACGACAGGCCGCGTCTTCTCAGCTGGGCTATCGGATGTTTACTCCCTATAACACATAATACGTCACGATTGAGCATCTCCCACGCCTTTCAGTCTCAATGCTCAATCGTGCTGTATCGGAGTTTTCCAATAGACCCCAATTATACCTACACTGTTACACAAACCAATTTTTTCACGCGACAGGTTACCTGGGCTGTTGGCGGCCCCTTCTGGGTCTTGACCTATAAACACATGCGCCTGGTCACTCCGTTGTTGTTTACCCGTACTGCTTCGTTTGTTAACCCTTCTTCTACCTGGTTAGTCGGTGTATACAGTCGTCTATCTTGGAATCATTAACTCTCAGTATTTCACGACAAGAGGTAAGATCGGCATCATTGCTCCTGGATTTAACCCAAACGGTTCGGTCTCTTTCCGAAGGACGGATGCGTCGTACAGATCAGCAACTCCTAGCTTCAGCGACGATCCCAGGGAATCTCCGAAACAAAACAAAAACAAAAACATCTACACTCCTGAACCAATTGCAGGAGTCCAGTTCAGTAAGGTGACTTTAGTTGCATATCCTAAACAAGACTTCACCGCAGTAAAACAAAGCTTTTTTTTTCCTTTTGGTTTCCTTTTTCTTTGCTGAATATGATTTCTTGACACGTTTACGTTTAATAGTTTTCCTTTTCTTTCTGAACGAAAAATAAAGCACACATTTACACTCCTTGAGGAGCGTCGGATGTGTGGCGCTTGCTGCACTCTAAGTTCGGTTCGGTGCTAAGGTTAATTTCTTTTGCCTTCCACAAATGCCCTAGAGTTTTGAAATCTCCTCTGCCTTTTTGTAATCCTATCGCTGTATTTATCGGTTCCAAAAATCATCAGCGAAGTGCAGATCATCAAGTTGCTTTGTCGTAGGAGTCCATTGAATTCTGTTTCTGGTGGTGGTTATTTCTGTCTTCATAATCCAGTCTATTGTCAGACATATGAACAAAACGGCAACAAAGGACATCCGTGTCACACTCCCGTATTTATTAAATATGTTTCTCTCAGTTCTTTGTTCTCATTTTGAATTTTGTGCCCCAGTTTTCTATATACTGCCTCTATTTCTGTTTGGTATTTAAATAATAATAATAATAATAATAATAATAATAATAATAATAATAATAATAATAATAATAATAATAATAATCCAGCGAATTAGAGCGATATTTACAAATGACATATGCTATTGTGCTGAAAGTAGGGTGTGGAGAGAGTGAATAACGAAGACTGTGTTAGTAGTAGCAAATGAATTTCCTTACCGTACCCTCCCCTTCTAACAGTTTTCTTACAGGCTCGGAGTCTCCGTGGCCAAGTTGTGACGACATTCCGAAGGTTGTGGGTTCGATTCCTCCCTACGTCATTCGGTTCACGGCTGCAATGTCTCGGACACTCCTGGGGGTCGTCCCTGGAGGACGGAGGTCGTGCTTCGTGCGACGCTTTTGACTGGTCGCCCTGCGGAAAGAGACCGAGTAATGCGGGATAAAACCAGGCGCAATGAAGTGGATCCTCCTGCCTGTTAAAATCATTGTGTTTACAGACCGACTGAAGCTGTTTCATGAGGATCACGTGTTTCGCAATGTTGTCCTGTAGTCGGCCGCACGTTGTGTCTACATCTTATATTTTGGTTTGATAAATGCAGCAGTCTGCAAGTGTTACAATGGTTATGTTTGATCAATGTTGTCGTCTGCGCGTGTTACAATTTTTGCATCTCGTTAAGCATTTCGAAATCCTCTGTCAGTCTGATTTCTGAAGGTATAGGGCAGAACTGCCGGTCTCCCTGGCCTAGGGGTTAGCAGCTTTCTCCGTAACCCCGAATATTCTCGTGGTTGACGTGAGCGCACGAGAATTGGAAGCGGTTCGAGTCGCGCCAGTGACTTATGAGAGTATGGAGCCGGTCACTCAGAAAGTCGTGGCGTGCTGATGAGCGTAATCTAGCGTAGGAATCAAAATACAGCTGAAAGATGCTGATGTTGACCGCAATATCCTGAAATAGGATGCAAACGCGTAAAAACAATAGTGCAGAACTCTTCCATTTCCAAAATCTCTTTTGATGTTTCTCATGCCAGCTGTTTCCAGGAATCATATCGCGCTCTTTTGCTCACTCTATGAATTTGCTTTCTCTTTTCATACGCTTCCATAAGAAATATTTACCTATGTGCATTCATCATGTTGGTTTCCAATTTTAGCCTTTGAAGTCTCACATATTGATATTTAAGTTTGAGTTTGTTTTAAGTGTATTGCTCCACAGTCTGGGATGGATGCTCCAAATCAATAACAAAACGCCTTTATTCACTCTAGAAAAGGGCAGTGCGTTTAATTAATGGTGAAAAGCTTACCGAAAATTCTAACCTGACTGAACGTCTTCAGGTACTGCCACTCCACAAACGCTAACTTTTCAATAAGGCTAAACTAAATCACAAAATCCTATTTCAAAATGCTCCAAACTACCTTTGGCCATTGTTCAAATATAACGCAAGACATAGCGAACGACTAAATATACTTCATGTCCCTAAACCTAGATAGAATAGACCTATATAAAAACCATCTAAAAAAATCTATAAAACACGCCGGTCTCCCTGGCCTAGGCGTTAACGTCTTTCTCCGTAATCCCGTATAGTGTCGTGAGTAACGCAGCTCCACGAGAATGGGCAGCAGTTCGCGCCGCGCTGGTAACTTACGGGGTATGTGAGCCGGTGACTCAAAAAGCAATGGCAAACTACTGAGCGTAATCTGAAAAATGCTGGTGTTGACTGCAACGTCCTGTAAGTGATATGCAACATTTAAAAAAAACAAAAAACTTAGCATACTCTGCAGCTCAGTTGTGGAACAATTTTCCACAAGAAATCAAAGACAACACCAATCATTATACATACAGTCGCGATCTATTTGAACACTACGTCAGTACAGACTACATGCCCCCATAAAAGCAATAATAATGGAAAATTATCTCAGACGACAACTAGCCGATAAACATTCCCATAAAAATGGCACGTTAAACCTTCCTTAGGTATTTATAATGCCCATGTTAAACATTGCCTCAGTGAGTCATGTATTATTGATTATTTTTCATGCGTTCCAATGCTTTTTGTTTTTTTGTTGTCCAAGATTAGCTTCATTAGTGATGTTGAATGAAATAATGTATGAGAGGAAATAGAGAAGAAGGGCAAGAAATAATGTATGAGAGGAAATAGAGAAGAATGTCAGACGGGCCTGCGTGCCCAATTCTTAACCCTTTGAAAATAAAGTTCGTTCGTTCATCTGCTTCCGTGGTTTGATCATTTCATTTTTCACGGTGTCTATACTGTTCGGTGACATCCATGATCTCTACACAAAGACCTCTATCTACCACTGTGAAACTTCAGACCATAACTAACAACCATCCGCCGACTGCTCTCCAGATCATTCCATCGCCCGCTAAATACATTGACGTAACCCAGGTTGGGGAGTTGAACGTGCTCTCCACCTTGCCCAGAGACGCCCAGTAAGCTAAATGCTAGATGGAGGTGTCTTAATTCTCCATTGATATGTTGCAGATGAGGACAGAGCACAAATGGAAATGTCCCGAGTGTTGTAACGTCGGTTCTTGACCAAACTCAACTCTTTTAATAGAGGATACCCTACCTCGCCAGCACATAAATTATGGTCACTATTGAGGAGGTAAAATGCAACATTCTTTCTTGCCCAGAGGTGTCCAATAAGCTAAAGGCGAGAAGGAAGTGCCTTGATTCTCTTTTGATGGAGGGTACCGCTAACTCGCTAGCACAGAGATTATGGGAGACCATTGGGGAGGCAGGAGGCAACAGAACGAATTTACAAGCGAGCGAACTTTATTTTCAAAGGGTTCTGAATTGGGCTAACATTATGCCCTTATATCCATCTCTTTGATATATTATTTCATCCTTACATCACTTATTAGGCTAACCGAGAACAACAACAACAATATTAAAAAAAAGCATTATAAAAGCATGAGAAATATGCAAAAATGAATATTACGTGACTCGCTATTATTAATGATTGATGTGGCAATTGTTTTTAGACAAGGGTAACATATTGCTCAACCAAACGGGGACTGACTGTTATGCTTGGGTGTTATTATATTATTATTATTACTATTATTATTAGGAGAAGGTAATCTGTACTGAGACAGTGTTCGAATAGTTTGCATTTATCTATATAGGGATTCGTGATGTCTTTGATTTCTTGTAGAAGAAGAAACAAGAAATAAAACAAGCAAACACATGACGTATTAGTGATCTAATCTACACAGCTGTTTACACACATAGCTCATATTCTGACGTCTGACGTCAGCAACACGGTCAATGACATCGCATCCGTCGCCCCGTGTCAGACTGTCATGACAGCACACGATGAAACCAGATTATTTATGTTCACAGTTCGTGTCTGAAGCGCAGTCCAAAGCATGGTATTAAATATCAGTAAACACGGATTACAAAGAGAAAACACTGATGTGATTTGAGAGCTGGTAGAGACAAATTGGTGGCGTCAGTTTTTCCACTCGAGTAGTCAGATAGTCAAGATAACACAATTACTACAAAGAATGAGCTCACCCAAGGATGCACATTATTCTCTACTTCAGACAAGGTGCCATGGGATGGCATGATCAGTTCTATACATCACCGAACGTATACCGAAAGCAAATTCAAATAATTATTGGTTCGTTTCTTAGGAGGTTGAGTCGATCTATAGATGTGCTGGTCTGAAAGAAAATCGAGCTTTGCTACAAGTGAGACTTACCCCAGGTACCCCTGATTATGTAAGTGACCACACCGAAAAAAAAAAACTACGCCACTACTGTATCTCTGTAGGATTTGGTTTCTTAATGTTACTGTTGACCGTGTGGTGAAAGGCAGATTCAGATAATGGCGGACGGCTAGAAGCCGGTTTTGCGGGTGGATGCTTAATGCGACAATGCGAGTGCTGCCTTCTTCTTTTCCTCCTCCTCCCCCCTCCTCCTCCTTCTCCTTCTTCTTCTTCTTCTTCTTCTTCTTCTTCTTCTTCTTCTTCTTCTTCTTCTTCTTCTTCTTCTTCTTTCGTTCGCCTGAAATATGGTTATAACTGCAATGTTGTCTCTTGTATGAATCTAACAGTCTGTTTTAGTTCACTCAGCGGTCCATTGAGTTTATCTTCCACTGTTGTCTCTCTAGGCCAGAAGGTTCGCCTGGATCTGTTGTAGTTTGGGCAATCCTGGAGTATGTGCTCTGCTGTCTGCGACGTCAAACCACATGGCTGAGTCACCAATCTTGAATTTTGTATACATGAGGTTGCGTAATTTATTGTGTCATGTTCTGACGGGCAGAAGAATGACCTGGTCTGTCCATAACATGGTAGTCGTCTTGAGTAGGGTTTGGTGGCCTTCTGACTGATTTGATCATTCTTTTCTTTTGGTGGTATGTAATGGGCACATCAGGTTGTTCTTCTTTTGCTCCTTCCTAAGCCAATCGATCAGCTCTGTCGTTTCCGGAGACTCCACAGTGGGATGGTATCCACTGTATGGTGACCTTATGCTGACTGCTAAGTTCAGAAATTAGTGTCCTTAGAACTGGTAATTTCCCATACAGGAGTGCCTCTATTACTGATTTTGCATCTGTCAATATCACCACAGGTTGTCTGCCATAGCTGGTATTTTGTAATTTCTCTGTGGCTATCTTGATTGCCTCAATTTCAGCATCATAGTTATGGCGGTACTTTCCTGTTGGAACTGAGCTGCTGCCTAATTTTGTCGTACTGTTGTCTTCCCCGACAATGAACTGCACATTCAAGCGAGGAGCGACCTGTGATCGGTTCTTTGGCCATTTAGCTTGCTGAAACTACTTTTTCCTTCTCGAGCTTACATGTAACAAGGATTAACATTTCTTGTGGGTTTTCGTTGTCACAGGAATGGGGCCATTTTGGGGCTACCCGTTGCTGCTGTGAATGTGGTGCAGTACGTCTACGACTACCACAACGACTATGAAACTTACAGTTTCTTTACTCTCTCATCCTAATCTTATCTTAAAACTTAACAACCTCCTCACCACAATATTATTGCTTTTTAAAATACTCAAACTTAACTTTCTGCTCCATAAACTCCTCATTCAATCTTACAATGTCATAATCGTCTTATCTTATTTTTGCTGAAATATAACCTCCTAATTTTAATCTGTATGCTTCTTTGCCCCTCTTCATATTGCTACTACTCCATAAATTCCTTTCTAATCATTTTGTCCCATAGTCTCCCCACTAAAATATTACTGTTCCATAATCGGATCACCCTAATCCTACAGCTAGACAATTTCCTCATCCAAATCTTACTCCCCCATAAGTTCTCCATCCTTACCATACTGTTACACAACTTCCTCATCCCAGTCCTTCTACCACAACCTCTTAATCTTTATCTTACTGCTACACAGTTTCCTCGTCTCAATATCACTACACGGTAACTTCGAAAATCATAATATTTCGGTATCTGTGTATGGCCAGCTCCGTGGCGAATGCGTTACAGACGCAGTTCGTCATCCCGCATACCCACGTTCGAAACATAGCTGCGAGCGATTTGGCAGCAGACCGCGTTGCGTTGGATTTTTTTTTACAAAAATGGTACAGGTGATGGTCGTTCAGAAAGCAATGTCAAACTACTGAACGTAAACTTGCCAAGAGATCACAACAACAACAAAAGCTGGTATGATTGCAATGTTCTGTAAAGTATATGCAACTGCTAAGATGGCAAAACATGACCACCCACGCTTATCGGCATGGCACATGATGGATGGAGTTAGTTTGTTAGTTAGTTACGAGGGTAAGTTAATAAGTAAGTCACAAATGTCTGTAGAAAAATAACTATCTTTGATAACAACTTGAAACCAGTTTATTTTTATATATACATTGTCCCTTTATTTCTCAACATAATTTCCACCAACATTGATGCACTTATCCCATCATTTTATCAGTTCTCCCAAACCCGCTGCATAGAACTGTGTGCTCTGTTTTCATTTACCTGTCATACCACATAACTGTGTGACTTACTTATTGACTCGAACGCGTAACTTTTTCTACCCAACTATGCACCGTTTTACGGAAAATCGCTAGGGGCTAAGTCCGTTGAAAACCCACCTTGGCGGGAGACATTTCGCGAGTGACGCTGAAGTTGAATGTGAAGTGAAAACGTAGTTTAGAAAACACAGCACGCAGTTCTATGCAGCTGGTTTGGGAGGACTGATAAAACGATAGAATAAGCGCATTAATGTTGGTTGAAATTATGTTGAGAAATAAAGGGACAATGTATGTATAAAAATAAACTGGTTTCAGGTTGTTATCATAGTTAGTTATTTTTCTACAGCCATTTGTGACTTACTTATTAACTTACCCTCGTAACTAACTAACAAACTAACTAACTCCACCCATCATGTGCCATGCCGATAAGCGTGGGCGGTCATTTCTTGCCATCTTACTCGATCACCAGAGTCGTAGATCAGCTCCATGTTCCTGTCTCGACCATACCACGTGACCAAGCCAAACAGGTATTTACTTCTTGGTCTTTCCCTTGGTCTCTTCCATTCGATCTTGCCAGTTGTAACCAAGTTCTCCAATTTATTTCTTCTCATAACATGCCCAAAAAATTTTGACTGTCTGCGTCTAATGTCTCTAATCAGTTTATGATTCTCGTGTGTTTCTTGAAGGACTGGTTCGTTGGTTTTTATGTCTGTCCATGGTATTCTTTGCATTTTCCTCAGAAACCACATTTCCACAGCCATCAGATGCCTTTCAGCTTGTCTGCTCATTGTCCACGCTTCATATCCATATACAAGTATAGTTTCTATGTAGCACTTCAACACTCTTTTTCTCGTTTCAATTGATATATTTTTATTGGTCAGTATGTTTTTTCATCTTGCAAAAGGCTACCTTCGCAATGGCAATTATTGTTCTAATCTTCTCAAGGCATCTCCCATCAGATGTTATTACTGTTCCGAGATAGCTGTACCTATTCACCTGTTTGAGAATATTCCCATTTACTTGTATATTACATTGTGGTATTTCTTCCTTCCTAGTGACGAAGATAATCTGTTTCTTCTAACAATTCAATTCTACCCCTAGTTGTTCACAGTGTGCAACAACTACATCTGTTAAATGTTGCAGGTCCTGTTGATTGTCTGCAATCAAGACTGTATCATCTGCATATCTAATTTTATTGATGTATCGTCCCCCAATGTTGATTCCTTCCATATCTTCTATATTTCTGAAAATAGTTTCACAGTACAGGGAAAAAAGATCTGGAGACATTACACATCCCTGTCTCACGCCTCTTTTAATAGGCTGATATTGGCTTACTTTATTATCAATTCTTATGGCAGCTTGTTGTTTCCAATATATGTTTGTTTTACAAGTCTAAGGTCTTTTCCATCAATTTGTAGATCTTCAAGCATCCTTATCATGTCGACATATCTCACTTTATCGAAAGCCTTTGTGTAGTCAATAAAGCAATGGTGTAGATCTTTGTTTACATCTATAGAACGCTCAATTACTGTTCTCAGTATTTTTTTTTTTTTTAATTTTGCATATCCTTTACAGGACATCGCTGTCAACACCAGCATCTTTCAGCTGTATGTTGATTTCTTGGCAAGATTACGCTCAGTAGTTTGCCATTGCTTTCTGAGCGGCCGGCTCACATACCCTGTAAGTTACCGATGCTATTCGAACCACTGTTGATTCTCACCGTCATCACGTTACCGACGAGAGTATACGAGGTTACGGAGAAAAGTCATAACCTCTAAGCCACGAAGCCGGCGTTCTCAGTATAGACACATCATTTACTGTACCTTTGCCTTCTACAAACCCACATTGTTCCTCTCCTATGTCATGTTGTATTTTCCTCCTAATTCTTTGCATGATAATTCTTAGCAAAATCTTTGTGATGTGACTCATTATACTAATTGTTCGATGTTGATCACATTCCAAGGTTCCTGATTTCTTTGAGACTGCGATAAATACAGAATTACATAACTCCTGAGGTATATCCCCAGTATCATATATTCTATACAGGAGTCTGGTCACTTTATCCATTCCATATTCTTCTTCTAAAGCATTAATCGTTTCTGTTGTGATGCTGTCTGAACCGAGGGGTCTAGCCAGTTCTCATATGGTTAAGAGCATTCTGAACCTCCATCTTCAAAATTGATGGTCCTTCTTTATTATTTTGAATATCATACTGTTCTTCTCTGTTATCATCATGAAGGTTTTTCACATAATCTGACCATACATGTAAACTCTGATCTTTTTCTATTATGATTTTTCCATCTTTTGTCGTTAGGCAACCTACTGATGTCTGTATTCTTACTAACTACTTAACTAGCTAACTAACTAACTAACTAACTAACTAACTAACTAACTAACTAAATAACTAACTAACTAACTAACTAACTAACTAACTGACTAACTGACTGACTGACTGACTGACTGACTGACTGACTGACTGACGAACTAACTAACTAACTAACTAACTAACTAACTAACTAACTAACTAACTAACTATCCAACCAACCAATCAACTAACTAACTAACTAACTAACTAACTACCTAACTAACTAACTAACTAACTAACTAACTAACTAACTAACTAACTAACTAACTAACTAGGTAACTAACTAGATAAATAACTAACTAACTAACTAACTAACTAGCTAGATAACTAACTAGATAACTAACTAACTAACTAACTAACTAACTAACTAACTAGATAACTAACTAGATAACTAACTAGATAACTAACTAACTAACTAACTAACTAACTAACTAATTAACTAGCTAGATAACTAACTAGATAACTAACTAACTAACTAACTAGATAACAAACTAACTAACTAGATAATTAACTAACTAATTAATTAACTAACTAACTAGATAACTAACTAACTAACTAACTAACTAACTAACTAACTAACTGTGTATGGACTGGGACTTCCCAGTGGCATAGAGACAGCTAGTGAAACTAAAGCGCGTATATAATGAAGCTGCGCCGACGACACTGGATTGCCCAAGATTGCAAGATTTACTCTCCGTCTACAGACACCCGTGTTTTCCAAGATTTACTCTCCGTCTACAGATACCCGAGGATTGCAAGATTTACTCTCCGTCTACAGATACCCGAGGTTTCCAAGATTTACTCTCCGTCTACAGACACCCGTGATTTCCAAGATTTACTCTCCGACTACAGATGTCCGATGTTTCCAAGATTTACGCTCCGTCTACAGATACCCGAGGATTGCAAGATTTACTCTCCGTTTACAGACACCCATGGTTTCCAAGATTTACTCTCCGTCTACAGATACCCGAGGATTGCAAGATTTACTCTCCGTCTACAGACACCCGAGGTTTCCAAGATTTACTCTCCGTCTACAGACACCCGTGGTTTCCAAGATTTACTCTCCGTCTACAAATACCCGAGGTTTCCAAGATTTACTCTCCGTCTACAGATACCCGTGGCTTCCAAGATTTACTCTCCGTCTACAGATACCCGTGGTTTCCAAGATTTACTCTCCGACTACAGATGTCCGATGTTTCCAAGATTTACTCTCCGTCTACAGATACCCGAGGATTGGAAGATTTACTCTCCGTCTACAGACACCCGAGGTTTCCAAGATTTACTCTCTGCCTACAGATGTCCGATGTTTCCAAGATTTACTCTCCGTCTACAGATACCCGAGGATTGCAAGATTTACTCTCCGTCTACAGATACCCGAGGTTTCCAAGATTGACTCTCCGTCTACAGACACCTGTGATTTCCAAAATTTACTCTCCGACTAAAGATGTCCAATGTTTCCACGATTTACTCTCCGTCTACAGATACCCGAGGATTGCAAGATTTACTATGTGTCAACAGACACCTGTGGTTTCCAAGATTTACTCTCCGTCTACAGATACACGTGGTTTCCAGGATTTACTCTCCGTCTACAGATACCCGTGGTTTCCGAGATTTACTCTCCGTCTACAGATACCCATGGTTTCCAAGATTTACTCTCCGACTACAGATACCCGAGGACTGGACGATTTACTCTCCGTTTACAGACACCCGAGGATTGCAAGATTTACTCTCCGTCTACAGACACCCGAGGTTTCCAAGATTTACTCTCCGTCTACAGACACCCGTGGTTTCCAAGATTTACTCTCCGTCTACATATACCCGAGTTTTCCAAGATTTACTCTCCGACTCCAGATGTCCGATGTTTCCAAGATTTACTCTCCGACTCCAGATGTCGGATGTTTCCAAGATTTACTCTCCGTCTACAGATACCCGAGGTTTCCAAGATTTACTCTCCGTCTACAGATGTCCGAGGTTTCCAAGATTTACTCTCCGTCTACAGATGTTCGATGGTTCCAAGATTTATTCTCCGTCTACAGATGTCCGAGGTTTCTAAGATTTACTCTCCGACTCCAGATGTCCGATGTTTCCAAGATTACTCTCCGACTCCAGATGTCGGATGTTTCCAAGATTTACTCTCCGTCTACAGATACCCGAGGTTTCCAAGATTTACTCTCTGTCTACAGATGTCCGAGGTTTCCAAGATTTACTCTCCGTCTACAGATGTTCGATGGTTCCAAGATTTATTCTCCGTCTACAGATACCCGAGGTTTCCAAGATTTACTCTCCGTCTATAGATACCCGAGGTTTCCAAGATTTACTCTCCGTCTACAGATACCCGAGGTTTCCAAGATTTACTCTCCGTCTACAGATGTCCGATGTTTCCAAGATTTACTCTCCGTCTACAGATACCCGAGGTTTCCAAGATTTACTCTCCGTCTACAGATACCCGAGGTTTCCAACATTTACTCTTCGTCTACAGATACCGGAGTTTTCCAAGATTTACTCTCCGTCTATAGATACCCGAGGTTTCCAAGATTTACTCTCCGTCTACAGATACCCGAGGCTTCCAAGATTTACTCTCCGTCTACAGTTGTCCGATGTTTCCAAGATTTACTCTCCGTCTACAGACACCCGAGGTTTCCAAGATTTACTCTCCGTCTACAGATACATGAGGTTTCCAAGATTTACTCTCCGTCTACAGATGTCCGAGGTTTCCAAGATTTACTCTCCGTCTACAGATGTCCGATGTTTCCAAGATTCACCCCCCAACAGCAGATATTTATGTTTCCAAGATGTACTCTCCGACTCCAGATATCCGATGTTTCCAAGATTTACACTCCGTCTACAGATATCCGATGTTTCCAAGATTTACTCTCCGACTGCAGATATCCGATGTTTTGCGATTTACTCTCCGACTATACATGCCCGATGTTTCCACGATTTACTCGTTGAATCCGGATGTTCGACGGATCAAAGATTTACTCTCCGATTCCAGGTGTTCGATGTTTCCATGATTTACTCCCCAACAGCATATTTTTTTTTTTAATGTTTCCAAAATTTACTCTCCGAGTATAGATATCTGTTGTTTCCAAGATTTACTCTCCGAGTATAGATATCCGTTGTTTCCAAGATGTACTCTCCGTCTACAGATGTCCGATGTTTCCAAGATTTACTCTCCGTCTACAGATACCCGAGGATTGCAAGATTTACTCTCCGTCTATAGATACCCGAGGTTTCCAAGATTTACACTCCGTCTACAGACACCCGTGATTTCCAAGATTTACTCTCCGACTACAGATGTCCGATGTTTCCAAGATTTACTCTCCGTCTACAGATACCCGAGGATTGCAAGATTTACTCTCCGTCTACAGACACCCGTGGTTTCCAAGATTTACTCTCCGTCTACAGATACCCGAGGATTGCAAGATTTACTCTCCGTCTACAGACACCCGAGGTTTCCAAGATTTACTCTCCGTCTACAGACACCCGTGGTTTCCAAGATTTACTCTCCGTCTACAGATACCCGAGGATTGCAAGATTTACTCTCCGTCTACAGACACCCGAGGTTTCCAAGATTTACTCTCCGTCTACAGACACCCGTGGTTTCCAAGATTTACTCTCCGTCTACAAATACCCGAGGTTTCCAAGATTTACTCTCCGTCTACAGATGTCCGAGGTTTCCAAGATTTACTCTCCGTCTACAGATGTCCGATGTTTCCAAGATTCACCCCCCAACAGCAGATATCCGATGTTTCCAAGATTTACTCTCCGACTGCAGATATCCGATGTTTTGCGATTTTCTCTCCGTCGGATACTCACGCAAAACTCAGGTCCTGTATGACATCAGACTGATGTTGGACAACAGGATGCCTTCATCCGTTATACAGGACTTCACGTTGGAGCTCAAGCCAACGAACACAAGCAAGCAAGCAAGCAACTCTCCGACTATACATGCCCGATGTTTCCACGATTTACTCATCGAATCCGGATGTTCGACGGATCAACGATTTACTCTCCGATTCCAGGTGTTCGATGTTTCCATGATTTACTCCCCAACAGCATATTTTTTTTTAAAAATGTTTCCAAGATTTACTCTCCGAGTATAGATATCCGTTGTTTCCAAGATTTACTCTCCGAGTATAGATATCCATTGTTTCCAAGATTTACTCTCCGAGTATAGACGTCCGTTGTTTCCAAGATTTACTCTCCGAGTATAGACGTCCGTTGTTTCCAAGATTTACTCTCCGAGAATAGACGTCCGTTGTTTCCAAGATTTACTCTCCGAGTATAGACGTCCGTTGTTTCCAAGATTTACTCTCCGAGTATAGATGTCCGTTGTTTCCAAGATTTACTCTCCGAGTATAGATGTCCGTTGTTTCCAAGATTTACTCTCCGAGTATAGACGTCCGTTGTTTCCAAGATTTACTCTCCACCTTTAATTGGATGTTAAATGTAAATGTCTGTCGTGAAACTGGATAATGTGTTATTCCTGTCCCTAAAGTTCAGGGGTCGACTTACTCAGCTGGTTTAGAGTGTCTGCTAACTACGCAATTCTTGTCTTCGAAGCTGTATCATTAAGTCGACAACGGGATCGTGTTTCTTTTGTACTTCCACGAACAACTAGAACTCATTGGCAACATGTGATTTCGACAAGCATTTGGCAGTGCAGTGGACAAGAAACACGTGATGAGAATACATGTTTTCACAGGTTTTGTTGTACCGACCTGGTGTTGTAAGGGTGAGGATTTGACGATATGATTAATTATAGCTCACGAAGTTAGTACCACTTGCAGAGAAGTTAATAGTAGTTGCATATCCTTTACGGGACTATGCAGTCACATCTACACAGTCCGTTCACATTTGTTTGCCCCCCCCCCCCCCCCCTACATAAAAATCAATATCTAAGTAATCAATTGAGGGAAAATGCTGCGATTTAGCATACAAGCTTATCATTATGTCCACGGTATACAAAAAATTTGTTCTGGAAATTGTACAGCAGATCTTAGTGTTTGTTTATATCCCCCCCCCCCCCCCCCCCCATATCCCCTATTTCAGAACATCGCTGTTAACATCAGCATATTACGGCTGTTGTTAATTTTTTGGCAAGAGTACGCTCAGTAGTTTGCCATTGCTTTTTCAGCGGGTTGATCACATATCCCGTAAGTAACGGGCGCGGCAAGAACCGCTATCGATTCTCACGCAGCCGCGTTTGCTCACGTGGATAAACGGGATTACGGAGACAGTCGGAAACACCTAGGTCAGGGAGACAGACTTGTTTATATGCAGTATATAATTTACGGGCCAGAGATGAAGTGCATATTATGAAATATATCACATATTTACACCGAAAAATCAGCGTTTAATAGTGAATTTTATCGTGCTGCACTGGAATTTCCTTATGACAAGAACGTCACTTAGTGGAACGGAAGTTTTCAGAGGTGTCGTCAATAATTATACCTATAATGGGTGCTTTCATTAAACAAATACAACAGTTGTGTAAAAACAAAGCTTGGGCTGAATTGTAGAGACCATGAGTTGCCTCAATATCATGGCACTCAGTAAAATAACCAACATCACTGTAATATGTCCAATGTTCTGCGCATCACCACACCTGATGGCGTTAGTTTCTTGTTATGCACGTTCATATGTATAATATCTACACATATAGTTTTAAAACGTTTGTGATACACATTATTTCGTCTTGACTGTCCAGTGTTTTTCAGCATTGTCTGGTGTTTGTCGATACTGTCTAATGTTTGTCGGTATTGATTTGATGTTTGTCACTTTTGTCTGGTGTTAGTCAGCATTGTCTGGTGTTTGTCATTATTGTTTGTATCCTACTAGATAACGTTAAGAAGCTGTATGTGTGCTGTGACAGTACAGTAATCGTGACTATATCTGTTCAGATTGTATATTCCATTTCAGTTCTAATGGGGGGAAAAACAACTTGGGCCTCGTTCAACCGGCTGTCGTTGGCTAAGTTATATGTGAGGCCAGATGTCTGTGCGGATTGTCAGATGGTACCTTCTTAAGATATGACATATCCTACACCCAGCACACACAAGCATCGCTAAAACCCAGAACATCATATCTACGCTGATAATGATGGCTTCTTGAGTTTGCCGTCGTCACCCCACAGCCCACAAAATATGCTCTTTGCATACGGCAGCAATAGCACATTGTTGTTGTTTGTCCATCAAGAATGATGATGATTATTCATCTCATCCAGTGGGGTTGAAGGTGTGGAGCCGTAAGTTCTAGGATGGCTCATGAGGGTTATTTTGGTTCGAAATGTTCTTTGACAATGTGGGCAAAGAATTCTTGACGTTCCAGGAGGAGGATCTCCTGCAGTGGTTTTTCTGTCCAGCCTTTTCTTCACAGCTCTTGCAGTCCTGGTTGCTTCACACGTGACTGCACCCTTAAGTAGTGATGCACGCCACGAATTACGGTCTTTAGCAGCAGTCTCCCGGGTGTCAAGATGAATTCCAAAAGCTTTCAGTGAGATTTTCAGAGTGTCTGTAAAGCGTTTCCTCTGGCCGCCTTGGGAGCGTTTACCACAACGCAGCTCGTCGTAAAAAAATAAAATTCGTTTAGGGAGCCTGTGATCTGGTATACGAGGTAAATGACCAGCCCAGCGAATCTGATTCTTCATTAGTAGAGTGTTGATACTGGGCATGGACGCTCTTTCTAGCACATACGCTGTAGCGAAAACAAAGAAATCGCGTTAAAAATGGTGCAGGTGAGGTAATTAAAATAAAGAAACCAGTTATAGAATAGTGCATTTGCGGTATGGAAATCTCAGAAATCACAAACAGAATGGTACGACGCGGCATTGGAGTAAAAACAAATCATTGTCAGAATGGTACGGATGATTAAATAAACACAAATAAATCAGTGTTGTTTGATTTTGTTAAGCGCTGGCTTGCTTTTAACTCCTTCCAGGCCACTTCTGTAGTACTGCATTGTGCGTGTGGATTAGCAGTGTCCCTCGCTCTCAGGCGAACCCACTCAGACTTGTGAAGTGCTTGTGATTTACGTGCCCAAGTCAAGGACGAGGGAATCAGTATTTTAGTCCAACTGGCCGGTGTAGGGATTGAACCCACTACCTCAACATCGGCACGCCGGATGTTTAAGAATGAGCTCTTTCATCCATTCGGCCATTCTGACCTCTAAACACTAATACAGTGGTTCTCAACCGGTGGGGAATCCCCCCCCCCCCCCCCAGGAGGGAATTTTAGGGTTTTCCGGGGGGAAAGTGGAATTAAGATTATGTCAAGATCGCGTTTATACAAGAACCGATTACTTGATATTGTTTTTCCCTCCATACTTTATGGTTCTGTACTTCTCACCATTCTGAAATTCGTTTTATAACGTAAGTAGACCTGCAAATCACGTTTTATGTAGACGTCTAGACTTGTTCTAGTATGTGTTATTAAATTTAGCTTCCATGTTTACGTATACTGTGTGTGTGGGGGGATTTATAGGGAGGAAATACAAGGGGGGGGGGGTGGCGTTCTGAAAATATTGTGAAGGAATGCATGGGCCAACAAAGGTTTAGAACCACTGCACTAATGGTACAGGTGTTGTCATAGCAACGCAAGTTATTATTAGAATTACAGTAGTCAACAACCAAAATGTACTGGATATAAAAAAAATATCCGATCTTAACTAACTTCATGTACTGAAAACGAAAATAACGTTTTAAAATGTTGACTGGCTCTAGTTTTCATGATATATGCCACTAATTTTTTTAATTACGGTCATATATGACGCAATTGTTACGGTGACTTAAAAGTGGTTGTTCCTTTGCTTGGACTACAGGGTGGATACACCTAGTACTGTTGCTTTCTCTGTGAGTAGGATAGCCGTGCACGAATTGACAATTTCATCAGAAGACATTGGCCAATCACAGTCATTAGTTTAGTTTCGTTTAGTTTAGTTGACGGATCAACATCACGGCACACGGGTGTAACCCATACGTGCTCCATATCTCAAGCCATTGCAGTCATTGCACCCTGGCAATAAGAACGTTGAGAACCCAGAACATATTGACACCAGCAAGATCGTGTTGCGACCTTTGCACATTAAGTCTCATGAAAAACTTTGTCAAGGCAAAGAAGAAAATAGATGAGGCTTTCTAATACCTCATCAGCAAATTTCCAAGACTGAGTGAAGATAAAATAAGAGGGAGTATTTATTGGTCGGCAAATTAGAAACCTTCTTCATGATAATGATTGAATTTCTTTGCCTGTTGCATGGGAAGGAAAAAGGAGCACGGCTAGCATTTAAATCAGTGATGGACAGTTTCCTTGGAAACAACAAGATCTGATAATTACAATGAAATCGTAGAATATCTCCATCTGAAGTATAAGTCTTTGCTGCAAAATGTCTTTGAAAATTCATTTTCTGGATTCTCTGGATTTTTTTTTTATTACGTCAGACTTTGGAGCTGTTAGTGATGAGCATGGTGAAAGATTTTACCAGGAAAATGCTGCTATGGAGACAAGATATCAAGGCAATTTGATCTCTGCAATGACTGCTGATTACTGTTGGACTGTGACAAGCAAGAGACACTTCATTGATTGATTATAGAAGAAGCAAAGAGAGCTCGAAAAGGGACTGAATAATGATGGAATAGGTTAACATGTGCCTTTAAAAACATTATATATGAACTTTAAATAATCTTTCTATTGTTTCTATCATTTTATATTGAAATATTAATTATTTGAGTGTGTAATCACAATTTTTATGATGCCAAAGTAGAAAGACTAACTGTTCACTCCAGAGAGTTGAACAAGCATACTTTATTTGTATTACTATAATGTAAATTCATCATGAAAATAAAAAAAAATCCAGAGCCAATTGGTGAATTTAATTATGATATTTGAAATCAGCTTAAAGAAGAAGCATACGTTTGGAAAGAAAGAAAACTAGAAGGCTCAGGGGAATATAAAGGTAGAGAGAAAAGACAATAAGAGGAGGTAGAAGGAAAGAAACATTAATAGACGATAATGATATTGACGATAAAATGTTTGATGGAAAAGAAAAGCAAAAATATGAAGGAAGAGAAAGTGACGAAAGAAGGAGAGGAGATGAAGCAGAACAAAAAAAGGATTAGAAATAGAGGGATAAGATGGAAGAAGATTTGGAGAACGAGATGTAGAAGAGGACGAAGTGAATAAACAGTGGAAAAGGGGGAGTAGGAGTTTTAGGAGAAGGAGAAATAGAAGAAGCAAAAGAAGAAGGAGGGGGTGAAAGAGTAGTAGTAGTAGTAGTAGTAGTAGTAGTAGTAGTAGTAGTAGTAGTAGTAGTAGTAGTAGTAGTGCTAGTAGTAGTAGTGGTAGTAGTAGTAGTAGTAGTAGTTGTTGTAGTAGTAGTAGTATTAGTAGTAGTAGTAGTAGTAACAGTAGCAGTAGTAGTAGTAGTACAAGAAGAAGAAGAAGAAGAAGAAGAAGAAGAAGAAGAAGAGGCGAGGAGGGAATACAAGAGAAGAAGAGGGTGAAAAAGACGGAGGAAGAGGGGGAGAAGAAGTGGAGTAATGCGAAAGAGAAGAAAAAGGTAATAACACAAACAGAAGTGCACACAACAAAAACAATAACAGCAAAACATGACTTTGTCAGAAATTGTGATCAAACGAAATGCAACAAACAACTGAACAGATCAAACAAAATATTCAAACAGTAGAACACTGTCAGCAAAATATTGAAAAGTGCTGGCCGTGCAGAAAAAACAAGCCCTTTTCCTTTCCCCACTTGTGAGATGTGAAACCGAAGCACTTCTGTTGATGTCCCCTGAACTAGATAGAATCCAGCGCTGTGTTTGGCAACACCGTGAGCTCAGCGTCCAAAATAGAATCTAGGCCAAACAGCCGACGTCACGACACGGAGAGTACAGGCAAGGGAAAGGAAATAGAAATAAATTAGGTTGCGAAAGGCACAGGGCTGGGGAGAGAACAAGAAAACTGACCAAAACAAAACACAAACTGTTCAAAACAAAACAGCGAGGAAAGAAAAGCGGAGCTGGGGGAGAACGAGAAATCTGCTATTCCCCAATTAATGGAGTCCAAAGAGTTTTTCGTTTTTTGTGTTAAGCTTCAGAGAAGGTTGCAGTATCGGGGAGTGAGGGGAGGTTGCGTGTTGTTTTTTTAAACCTTTGGTGACGTAAGATAATGTGACCAATAGAAAGGCAGCTTACATTTTGATTGAGGTCGTGCGCAAAACCTTTTAAGTGCGCAGGCTGTGAAATCGGGACGTGGGCCCCTCCTTTCCCACGAAACCGGGCTGTTGGGGGTGAAACCATTTCCGTTGTGGCGTTGGAAAAACTGCCATAATGAATAGAGGAAGCGGTTATCAAGATGTGTCAGCGGGGATTATCAACGTATTTGTACGGATGTGGGGTTAGCGCGGGATATCTAGGGACGCGCTGTTGCAATGGAGAACATTACAAAGGGTAGTGATGTGAAGGGAAGATAAATATTGTCATGTTTTGGAACTGTCAGGTTCGCAGCCCTTAAGTCGACGTGTTATGAATGAGCATGCCAGATTCCTCCCTGCCCGGTTTCGTCTTCTGTTCCTCACGACCTTACCTCCCTGAGAAATTGTTTCCTGGCACGTATGACCCCTTTCAAGGACACTCGGTCTTGGTTGCCACTTGTTACTTGTATTTTAACAGCCGGTCTCTGTTTGCAGCCTCCCGCTGAAGTGTTTTGGTAATGCATCTTGGAATGGGAAATGGGAACGTTTCCCTTGACAACCAACGGGAAAATCCAGTAATCGAAAAAAAAAAAACATTTCAGTGCAAAAACAAAACAAAAAATAACTGCTGCACTTAAAAGTAAAATACTGCCTAGATACCTGTCTTCTTGACTATCTAAGGATGAAATAATGTATGCAAGAGTGATAGAAGCGCAGACTGTTAGACAGGCCTGCGTGCCCAATAATCTTAATCCTTTGAAAATAAAGTTCGTTCGTTCGTTCTAATCATCATGGAGTAGTAGTAGTAGTAGTAGTAGTAGTAGTAGTAGTAGTAGTAGTAGTAGTAGTAGTGTAGTAGTAGTAGTAGTAGTAGTAGTAGTAGTAGTAGTAGTAGTAGTAGTAGTAGTAGTAGAAAGAGACGAAAAATGACAAACTGTCATTACTGCTTTTATAGTACCTTGTAAAATACTGCCCAGCTGCATGTCTACTTAACTATCTACCCCACTTTGTGACAACTGGCGTTACTGATTACAGTACCTTGCGGCCTAGGACAGGGAGGTTTTGAGCCGGGGGGATTTAGGCCGCCTGGCTAGTACAGTCGCCGCTAACTCTGCAGGTTAGGGGTTCCCCCCCCCTCACCCCCCACCCCCCGGGGTGGGGGAGAAAAATATCCATCACATTACCGGGATTTCGAACCCGGGTCTCTCGAATGGAAGTCTGGCTTTCTAGCTCACTAGGCCAACTGCTCATCTACGACAAAAATTGCATGCATAACTACCTTTCTAATTAGCTAGACATTCAATCTTGTGTCGAGGTATCTCGAAACGCAAAGGACATTCGTCCTAACAATTGAAAGAATTTCGAATACTTCAAATCAAATCAAATCAAATCAACTTTATTTTAAAAGGGTCACAAACTGAGCACGCAGGCCCGTCTTACATTCGGCCCTTCCAATCACTCATCTTTCGTCCATCAAGAGCATTACACATTCACATAGGAAGAAAACAAAACATTGTGAAATGATTGTTGTAAACATAAACAATACAAATTACCATGTTATGAGGCCCATCTCCTACCTACTCATACATCACCACACCCACACATCACCCAATCCACACACACACACACACACACACACACACACACACACACACCCAGGGACACATACATACCCCACCATCCGACCCATCCCCCTCCCGCATATCCCCCACCCACACACACTGCCCACACCTGTTCCCCCAAACCAAACACACTCGCCACCCACACAATCATCACCCACCAACCCACACATTCCGCACCCACCCACATATACATACTAACCCACACATCCATCCCCTAACCACACCTTCATCGACCACATATTCCCCACCCACGCACACACATCCCCTACCAATCCATACAACGCACACCCACTCATACATCCCCAAACCATACACACACATATCTCCCTAACCACATATACATCCCCAATCCACTCACACACCCCACGACCCACACATACATCCTTCACCCATCCACACATGCCCTAACCCACATCCCACCATATAATATTCCCAACCCACGCACCACACACACATATCCATCACCCACACATCCCACCACATATCCCCAACCTATACACCGCACACATATCCCCACCCACACCCACATAGATACCCTCACCCACCCACCCCGCACATACCCCCACCCACACACCATACAAATCCCCCACCCACACACCACACAAATCCTCCACCCTCACACACATCCCCCACCCACACACCACACAAATATCCCCAACCAACACACACATTCCCCACCCATCCACCCAACACACACTCACTCACTCATCCACACATCCTCCACTACGCACCCACACAACCCCAACCACCCACCCCCAACCAAACATCTCTCGATCACACATATCCTCACCCACACACATCCTCCACTCACTCACGCATCCCGCCCCGACGCATACACATCCCTCACCACCTACACATCCCTAAGCCACTCACACTTCACACATAGAGAGATATAGATCCTTATTTGGATGTGTGCTACGGGCATGCTACCGGTTCAAAATCAACTGCAGGCAGTATGGCAGTAGTCTTGCGCTAATTTTTAACATTGGTGTAAGTGCCGTTTTGTTTTTTAGAAAGCAATGGTAAACTACTGAACTTAGCAATTGCTCAGAAAACCACTCACACACATAGAGAAAACAGATAATCACATACCAACTATTTTTCTTACGTATCTACCTGCCTGCATACCTACCAGACTACCTTTCTGCCTATCTACGTACCTACCTACTTACCTACCTGCCTGTCTGTCTACCTATATACATGGCTGCTTACCTACCTATCTACCGTCCTGCCTGCTTGCCTACCTACCCATTTACCTGCCTGCCTGTCTGTCTACCTACCTACTAGCCTGCCTACCGACCTACCTATGTGCCTGCCTGTCTGCCTGCCTGCCTGCCTACTACCTACCTACTTACCTACCTGTCTGTCTGTCTGCCTGCCAACCTACCTGCCTACCTACCTACCTACCTGTCTGCCTGCTTACCTACCTACCTATGTGCCTGCCTGCCTGCCTACTACCTACCTACCTACCTCCCCATCCACCTACCAAACTACCTACCCACCCACGCACCTACCTACCTACCTACCTACCAACCTGTCTGTCTGTCTGTCTGTCTGTCTGTCTGCCTACCTACCTACCTACCTACCTCATTCACTGTCTTCCTCGCGCTCCGAAAGTCGTCGGTTATTTCCCCGACTCCTCATTCGCATCACGCACGCAACTGATTCCTGAACCCCCTAGGGGTCGTCGATGCCACCACGGAACTCGTGCTCTGCGCGATTTCGACAGGCTGCTCTCCGGAAAGGCACGGAGCCACGAGGGATCAAATCACGTGAAATTAAGCGGACCCTGTTGCCTTTAAATCCCGTTCAGAACATCGTACATACATGCATTATTCTCGTTTGTTTTCTTCTTCTTCTGTTGCTACTGCCGCTGCTGCTGCGACTGCGGATCCTCCTACATCTCCTCCTCCTCCTCCTCCTCCTTCTTCTTCTTCTTCTTCTTCTTCTTCTTCTTCTTCTTCTTCTTCTTCTTCTTCTTCTTCCTCCTCCTCCTCCTTTCAGAAAATTGTACATACATACATACATTCTTCTTCTTCTTCTTCTTCTTCTTCTTCTTCTTCTGCTTCTGCTTCTTCTTCTTCTTCTTCTTCTTCTTCTTCTTCTTCTTCTTCTTCTTCTTCTTCTTCTTCTTCTTCTTCTTCTCTTTATTCCTCCTCCAACTCCTCCTCTTCTTCCTCTTCTTCATTTCTCAGTGGAGAGTTTCGCGTGTTTCTAACCCAGTGTGCAGTAAGTCAGGCATAGCTTTATGTAACATTGCCATCATCCAGCGAGATGCTATCAAGGGTAATAGTCGTTGCTGGTTCCCTATCTTTCAAGCGTTTGTGACAGGGAAAAGATATACAGCTTCTTCTTCTTTCGTTCGCTTGAAATATGTCTATAACTGCAATGTTGTCTCTTGTATGAATCCAACTGTCTTTTTTAGTTCACACAGCGGTCCATAGAGTTTATCTTCCACTGTCGTCTCTCTAGGCCAGAAGGTTTGCCTAGATATGTTATATTTTGGGCAATCTTGGAGTATTGTGCTCTGCTGTCTGCCACGCCAATCCACATGTGCACATGGCTGTTTCACCAGTCTTGAATTTTGTATACATGTGGTTGCGTAATCTATTGTGTCCTGTTCTGAGGCGCAGAATAATGACTTGTTCTGGTCTATCCATAACGTGGTAGTCATCTTGAGCAGGTTTTGGTGGCTTTCTGACTGATTTGATCATTCTTTTCTTTTGGTGGTATGTAACGGGCACATCAGGCTGTTCTTCTTTGGCGCCTTCCTTAGCCAATTGATCAGCTCTGTCGTTTCCTGGTACTCCACAGTGGGATGGCATCCACTGTATGGTGACCTTATGCTGACTGCTAAGTTCAGAAAGTAGTGTCCTTAGTACTGGCAATTTCCAAGATAGGAGCGCCTCGAGTACTGATTTTGCATCTGTCAATAGCACCACAGGTTGTGTACCATTGCTGGTATTTAATAATTTCTCTGTTGCTATCTTGATTGCCTCAATTTCAGCATCATAGTTATGTCAGTACTTTCCTGTCGGTATTCTGGCTGTGTCCCTAGTATTATTTGGGTTTTCTATGTACACTCCCGCTCCTCCATTTCGAACAGCATTTTGTGCTGACCCATCTGTGTAGACTCGGATCCAGAGGTCCTGTGGGTATTCTTAATCAAGGAAGCTGAGAGTGGCTGTTCTGCGCTGCACACTGTTCTGTTCTTCCTTGTCAAATATTCCTCTCAATTTTGTCTGGATTTGTAATGATAGTCTATGTTCATCTTTCCATGGAGTCTGGAATAGTTGTCAGGGGGATACCAACTGTGGGCAGATCGGTGGTTTCTCTGCAAAGTCGTGTGACCTGGTTGATAAAACTATTTATTTTCAACCGCCCCATAGCTAGGATTTCAAATCTGTTCTTCAGATATACAGCTGAGATGGAATTTATAGCTTTTGAATTTGCAAACGGGACTTCTGTTTTTTTCGCACGTATCCCAGCAGTTGAGTTATTCGAGTACACTACCCTAGAAAGTGATGAGATTTTTGACATCAGTGCACACTAAATATTATTGTCAACTTCCCAGTGATAAGCTGGGTGCTAACCTGGCAACTGTTGATGGGAGCCACATTGTCAGAGGGAGCCGCTGTTGCTTAGTGGTCAGTTCCTCGCCTGAAGGTCATGGGTTCAATATCTGCATGGGGGTAGACTGGGATTAGTTTTAAGAGTATGACCCGGGCTCTCGTGCCAAGCCAACCTGCAAAGGGTTTAAGAAATCTCTTAGGAAGTAAAGGCGACTTGTGTGAAACTGACAACTTGACCCACTGAGCGACGATTCTTAAAAACAAAAATGCGGGTGATCACCATATACACCATGCGCATTAAGACTTGTAAAAGGATCCTTTACTTCTACAGAGGCGAACACCGAACTCTCTCGGCCATCAGTTGCGGGCGATCTTGAAGCAGACCGCTTTGCGTTGCTGTCGCCGGTGTGAGGTGTCACTAAAAAAAAAAGCCGTTCTGAAAGCAATGGGAAACTACTGGAATAATATACTCTAGTAAATTACAAACAGTTAATGAATGCTGGGGTTTATTGTAACGTCGTCCTTAAAGGACATGCGACTAACTAGTTGCATCAATGTCTTTGTTTTCTGTTGCTGACAGAGGCTTTCTATTCTCCACCTCAATTCTGACACATGCGTATTACGTTCTTATAAAGCTCACAATTTGCACTACTCGAATTTAGTGATTTACACTGTGTATCTCTACAGCTAGCTTTTTAAGAGCATGCATCTTTCCCATTACAACATACGACTGTGAGGCAGGGACACTTACTAAACAAGCTGAACAGCGCATACATGCCTTTGAATATAAATGTTACAGACGGGTTATAATAATATTTTGGATACAGAAAAGCACAAATGCATCCATACGACACGATTTGAATATTGAAGACGTTTGGCTACTAATGACGATAAAACAAAGAACATTTTAATATTTTGGTCACTTGAACCGTCATGACAGTTTGAAGAGAACAATAATGGAGGGGTATATGCCCTGGAAGAGAGAAAGAGGAAGGCCAAAGAGAAGATGGATCAGGATGTGGCAGATGATCACCAGATGGGTGTATCGAGCGCAGGAAATCTTGCTTATGACCGAGAAATTTTCCGGAATGTTGCTATGGGAGCGAGGTTCTGCAAAGGACACGCTACTGAATGACAGAATGAATCTTTAAGCAGTTCAACCCATTTCATTTCTGCTTTTCACATGTGCTTGAACACAAATTCTGGACTATATCTGATCCTTTTTTGACTCACCGTATTATCTTTCCTGGACATGTTCAGCATATGATAGCCGTGTCTTACTGTCTGAATACCTTCCTTCAAACATATCCGCTTATTTTTATTTTTATTTTTTCCGCATATCCTATTTACAGGACATCGCTGTCAACACCAGCATTTTCCTACTTTTGTTGATGTCTTGGCATGTTTACGTTCAGTAGTTTACCACTGCTTTCTAAACGACTGCCTCCCATACCAGCACGTTAAAACCCAGCGCAACGCGGTTTGCTGTCAAATCGGTTGCAGCTGTGTTTTCAACGCGGGTAAACGGGCTTACGAATCGCGTCCGTAAGTCCTTGCCACGGAGACCGGCCATCTACGCTTACTTACCTCCAATATCACATGTGCCACTGTTTATTTCCTGTTCTTCTTTTCATTGTCCACCGACGCAAGCAAGCCGACACATACACCTAAATATTCTCTTATGTTTATGTCGACCTGATGTGTTGTTGTTTTGCTATACTCGAGTATATGAGTAACATTCGGCAAGCATGTAAATAATTGACAGAAAAGAGAAAGAACATTCAGAGGACACGAAATACGAGGCAGTTGAGAAGGTGAAGGTGGTTCGCCGCAAGGAGTCTCAAACTCTGCTTCATTGTGACCCCATTCTGAGTTTATGTATATCTATAACCTCGCTCCTTTATAAGTACGGAGTCTCTGTGGCGAAGTGCTTAGTCCGTCTGTCTCGTGCTTCGAAAGTTGTGGGTTCGATTTCAGGCTACGTCTTTCGGTTCAAGTGTGCAGTCTTCTCGGATATTCCTGCGGGTCGTCGCAGGAGCTTTGTGCGACGCTTTCGCCAGACCGCTCTGTGGCGGGTGTGCTAGCTAACAGAATGGCAGGCTGGGAACCACATGTGAGACAGTGAAGTCATGTGTTTCACAAATGTTGATGATGACTGATTTCCATCTCACATGAACAGCATGCTCCTGAACCAGGTCAGTCTTCTTGACCCCATGTACCATGTGGCGAGGTCAGCATGGCCGAATGAATAAGAACGCACGTTCTTAAATTTTCTGTGTGCTGATGCCGAGGCAGCGGGTTCAAACCCTATACCGGTCAGTTAGACTAAAATCTTGACTTCTCTTCCTTGATTTGGGGATGTAAATTACAAGTACCTCTGAAGCTGGAATGGATTCGCCTGATGGCTAGGGACACTGATAATAGGGAAATCTAATTTCACATGCGAAAATCAGTTCACTAGAGTTGACTAGAAGTAGAAGCACGTATATGTACTACGCTTGAGTTCAAAGCGAGCTAACACAACAACAAATACGTTGTGGTCAAGCCATCCAGGTATATTTTCATTTGTCTTCCCCTTGCTCTTTTGCCCGTTAAGCTTGGTAGTTGTCACTACGTGTTCAAAGGATCTCATAATGAAGCAGTCAAGTTACTTGCTTCGCCCTTTATTTGTTTGTTTGTTGAAATGATGATGTTTCTTTTGTAGGGCTTTATCATGTGTTTGTCTGTTCTTGATACACACAGTGATTAGTGGACATTACAAGTTCTTATATCTAGCCCTCCTATCTGAGAAATTAATTCATGGATAGACAGAACAACCAACGACCAAGTCCTATAAGAAACAAATGAAAATCGTAAACTGATTAGAGAAATTAGACGTAGATAGTCACGATGTTTGGACACGTTGTGAGATGAAATGACTTGGAGAACTTGATGACAACTGGCAAGATTGAGGGGAAGAGAACAAGGGGAAGACAGAGAAGTAAATACCTGGACGGCTTGACCACGTGACATGATCGAGATAAAAGCACTGAGCTTATCCACCACTGGTGATCGAGTGAAATGGCGAATTATGATCACCAACGCTTACAGGCATGGCACATGATGGATGGATGGATGTGAGAAATAGATTGGGCAACTGATGTTGCATATTTCAGAGGAGCGTCTGGCCAAGCGGCTAGAATACTGGGGTTCCTTATAGGAGAGCCGGGTTCAACACCTCGAAACGGTGATGGATTTTTTTTTCTGTTGGGGTACAAAAATAAAACCCTAACCTGCAAAGTCCGTAACGACCGGCCTTAATTCTTCAGGCTCAGGCCCCTCCACCATCCTTTCTCCGCATCCCCAACACCGCAATGTACTATAAGCAGTAATAGCAGCTTTTGTCAGATAGCTTTTGACATTTGTTCCTGAACATGAGAGAAACATGCACAATAATCACAACACTATGTGTTTTAATATGTGTTTCTTTCAGGTTAAAATGACAGCTAAAAAGGTCATGTCTGAATCAATAAGAATTAGAATTGGTAAGTTAATGTGACTCGACGAAATGATCAAAACAGACTAACCGTGACAGCTTGTATGACATGTATTCCTTGAGGAGGTAAATCGCACATGCTCACACAATAACCGAGATACCTTTAGTCACAGTCGGCAGTCGTACCTCATGATCATGGGCGGTACACTTAATGTCCCTCAATAACGCAAACACAGACCAACCGTAGCAACTTTTATCACACTGTATCTCTGTCACTATTTGATAGATCAATTTATTACCCTATCTCGGATACTAAGGATTAGAACACACTATTTCTTTATGCTGGTTATACTTGGCAATCAACACTGCCATAAACTACTGGAATCTTCCATCGCTCTTTCCAGTTTGCACTGATACACTCACGTCCTCAGAATATTGACAGAATGTCACTTGCGAATGATACTATGAGCAGAACGTTAACTGATAGTGTCAAATGTGAATAGTATGCGAGTGTTTGTCGAAGTATGGCTTAGCAGTATTATATGGTCTCTGTATGGCTGACCAGTGTTATGTGATATCCGTCCTATTTGCATCTTGAAAAATATCCCGATGGCTTGCATATTCATCATCTCTAGCAGCAAAAGTCGGACTCCTGGCCTGCTCATGGCGGACATGTTTTTACTAACACGAGAAGTAGCGACGGCGAGTCTCTAGCGATGTAAAACCAGACTGCTCTAGATACATACGTACGTACATACATACGCAGGCACGTTTATACATCAGTACATATCTATACTTGTGTATGAATACAGAAGACCTTAGTAAAAGAAAGGTGCTGGAGAACCAGCCAGGTTGCACACCACAGCAATCAGGATGCCACACAAATATGGTATAAAACTGAAATTCATACAAGACAAAACATTACAGATATAAACACATTTCAAGCAAAAGAAAGAAAGAAAGAAAGAAAGAAAGAAGAAGAAGAAAGAGACTAAGAAAGATTATATGCTTGATCTTTTCAACTGTCATGTTAACCTAAAATAAACACATACTTTCGCTGGTAAAATGATAATGTGCGTGAATACATGTGTGCGAACATGTACAGCTTCAAGGAGAAGAAGAAGAAGAAGAAGAAGAAGAAGAAGAAGAAGAAGAAGAAGAAGAAGAAGAAGAAGAAGAAGAAGAAGAAGAAGTAGATTATTTGACTGATGTTTTAAGCTGTCGTTTTAACCTAAAAGGAACACATACTTTCGCTAGTAAAATGATAATAATGAGTACATTTGTGCGAACATGTATAGCTTCTTGCAATTTCTTATATATGTTGAACCTTCACAAGACAGTGTAAATGTTAATTGTTGCGTACGTTCATCATTGTTTATGTTATTGGTCAGTGTAATAATTAATTCTTATGTCAACAGTGTTTGAGTTAATGTTCTGTTATGGCAACAGTGTTTGAGTTAATGTCTGTTCTGTCAACAGTGTTTGAGTTAATGTTCTGTTATGTCAGAGTGTTTGAGTTAGTGCATGTTGAAAGAATGGTTAGCATTAACAAGTGGTCTGCGTGTCTGTGGTATGTTAAGTTGAGTGGAGATAAAAAATATCCTCAGATAGTTGTTGCCAACTATTAATTGAAAAACATAAATGGCTCGCAAGACTCCCTAGTGAACTGGATCAGATAATTCTGTCCGAATTACACTGAGAGATCAAGAAAGGTGTCCAGGTAGAAGGCCAAGAGAGCACAGGAAAGGCACTGCCTTCAGAGAGGAAGACGCCCACTCTGGTATGACTGAAGACTAGTAGTATCCATGCCCTACAGCTCTCCTGTTCTGCAGCTCCTAGATAGCGTTATAGCACTATCACACTACTGTTTAACACGGTTACACACACCTAACTCTGATAAAGAATTGACTAACTCCTTGGTGAAGTTAAAATATTACAACGGCTGATTTGGATGATATGTACAATGAGCATCCTGACATATACAATAATTACTAGGCATTTAATGTTAGTAATGTCCGTCAACTAACATAATCCACTGCTGGGTATTGTCTCTGGCTTAACAGAATGGGTGTTATCGGTGTATGTCTTCAGTTTCTGTTATATTAAATGGTCAATTCCATGGTCAGCATTCTTGACTATTGTGGTATGAATTTAAGTGGGGCACTCAGCTGTTAAACAAGGCTTGGGTGGTACAGATGGTTTCTTAGCAGCCAGAGTCTGATATCAGGTCTCCACTCTTTACTGCAGTAGAAAATACATCATCTGCCCTTGAATCCTTTTTAATCCGTAAGGTCAGATGCTGTTTGGTGACTTGGTGACTTGGGCATCTGCATATTACGGACGATTGAGAGACTTATTACATGAATATGATGAGACATGTCTTTTAGGTATAAGACATTGGCTAATTATTCAATTAACATTTTAGGAATATTCAACCTAAATTCTAAGGGTTAAAATAAACATATTCTCCTTGCAATAAACTTCCATTTAGCCCAGTCTGCTAATACATCCTGTTTGCATAACATTCCATTCAGGCTCGGTCTCCACACATTCTGTTTGTATAACCCCCTTTCTCCCAGTAGGTCTTACTGTTATAATTAACGAGCTTTACTTACACCAACATTATGGGCCTGATAATGTGCTGAAACTACCTAACACAGACAATATAGTTTGATGAAAACGTGTCACAGTGTCCAATACTTCACCATTTGAAGACAATTCTATATGTCTGTCTGTCTGTCTGCCTATTTGCCTGTCTTTATGTTTGTAGGTTTATCATCTTATCTGCCGGTCTGCCTCCCTCTCTGTTTGTCCGTCCTTCCGTGCGTCAGTATGTTTGCCTGTACGAATGTCATCTGTCTGTTTGTCTGACTGCCTCACTGTTTGTCTGATTGTCTGTTTACCTGTTGATAAATCCGACCGTACGTCCGTTTGTCTGCCTACTTATCTGCCTATCCAAATATCTTTTCGTTTGTCTTTCTGTAGAAACACTCAACTGCCTGTATGCCAATACAGTTTTTGCTTTATTGACCACACAAAGGCTTTCGATAAAGTAAGACATGTCAACATGATAAAGATGCTTGCAGATCTACAATAGGTCAATTTGTCTATTAAGATAAGTGTGCGACAGGGATGTGTAATGCCTCCAGATCTTTGTTCCCTATAAATTGAACACATTTTTCAGAAATTTAGAAGATATGAGAGGAATCATCATTGAGGGAATAGTGTCAATAACATTAGATATGCGGATGATACAGCATTGATTGGAAACAATGAGCAGGATCTGCTACATTTAGTAGACGCCATTGCTGAACACAATGAACAAATCGGGTTAGAATTAAATTGTATGAAGATATATATTATGGTCACCACTAGGAAGAAGGAATACCTCAAAGTAATATATGAGTAAATGGGAATATTCTTAAACAGGTGAATCGGTACAGTTATCTCGGAACGGTCATAACTTCTGATGGGATGTGCCTTGAAGAGATTAGATCATGAATCGCCAAGGAGAAGGTAGCCTTTTACAAGATGGAAAACATACTGACCGATAAAATGATGTCAAGTCCTACAAGAAACAAACGAAAATTTGAAAATGAAAACAAAACTTATTAGAGAAATCAAATCAAAATCAAATCAAACAACTTTATTAGGGTCACAAATTGGGCGCGCAGGCCTGTCTTACATTCGGCCCTTCCAATCCCTCGTCTTTCGTTCATCAAGAGCATTATACATTTACATAGGAAGAAAAATAAACATTGTGAAATGAATGAGAAATGAGAGAAATTAGACGTAGATAGTTATTTTCTTTTGTGTGTGTGTGTGTGTGTGTGTGTGTGTGTGTGTGTGTGTGTGTTTGTGTGTGTGTGTGAACACGTTATGAGAATAAATAAATTGAAGAACTTGGTGACAACTGGCAAGATTGAGAGGAAAGGATCAAAGGGAAGGCCGATAAGTACATATCTGGATGGTTTGGTCACGTTGTATGGTCGAAACAAGAACACAGAACGGATCCACTACTCTGGTATCGAGTGAGATGGCGAAACATAACCGCCCACGCTTATCGGCATGGCACATGATGATGATGATGATGATGATGATGATGATGATGATGATGATGACGATGATGTCAATATATGCATATATCTTTAGTGCATATGTCTTTACCAGAAATTTTACCACCTTTCTCTCCCCCTCTCTCCACAACCACACACACAACCTCACACACAACCACACACACAGCCACTCACACACATGCACACACACACACACACACAGACAAACCTTTGCATGAACGTGTTCCTGTCTTTTGCGTCAGCTGTGGTGTCAAGGACGGGACACTTGAACGCGCCCAGAAGTCTCTCTTGGAAAGGTTACACAAACCGTCAGCACATCTACGTCAACACGCCACACTAGTGAGGCAAATTAAGCCCTCTGTGAGGGGGAGAAAACACGTGACTTTTTGTTGTTGTCCTTTCATTGACATGTGACCTTTAGCTGGTGTCTAGTCATAGATACGTAATGTTTAGTTGCCGTCCTTAGACTGACATGTAATGTTTAGTTCCTGTACTTACATTGACACGTAATGTTTAGTTGCTGTCCTTACATTGACACGTAATGTTTAGTTGCTGTCCTAAGACTGATACGTAATGTTTAGTTGCTGTCCTTAGACTAACACGTAATGTTTAGTTGCTGTCCTTACATTGTCACGTGCTGTATAGTTGCTTTCCCTGCATTGACACGTAATGTTTGGTTGCTGTCCTTACATCGACACCTGCTGTTTAGTTGCTTTCCCTGCATTGACACGTAATGTTTAGCTGCTGTCCTTACATCGACACCTGCTGTTTAGTTGCTTTCCCTGCATTGACACGTAATGTTAAGCTGCTGTCCTTACATCGACACCTGCTGTTTAGTTGCTTTCCCTGTATTAACACGTAATGTTTAGTTGCTGTCCTTACATTGTCACGTGCTGTATAGTTGCTTTCCCTGCATTGACACGTAATGTTTAGTTGCTGTCCTTACATCGACACCTGCTGTTTAGTTGCTTTCCCTGCATTGACACGTAATGTTTAGTTGCTGTCCTTACATCGACACCTGCTGTTTAGTTGCTTTCCCTGCATTGACACGTAATGTTTAGTTGATGTCCTTACATCGACACCTGCTCTTTAGTTGCTTTCCCTGCATTAACACGTAATGTTTAGTTGATGTCCTTATATTAACACGCAATGTTTGGTTGCGGTCCTTACATTAATACCTAACGTTTAGTTGCTGTCCTTACACCTAATGTATAGTTGATGTCTATACATTGACATTGTCAAGCATTTTCTGTCCTTACCTTACGGACAACACACACACACACACACACACACACACACACACACACACACACACACACACACACACACACACACACTCACTCACAGCAATTAGAAACTATAAAGCTGATTGTCATTAGAAGCAGTAATTTCTCATATAGTATGTTGTATAGAGTACTTTAATGGATGTTTTAGCACTATCTGTAAAAGAATTAAGCAAGTGCCGTCTTCACTGTGGTGGCTTGTCGCATAAGTAGCCACTAAGATTTCGTTTGCCGACCTTTACCGGAGATTTTTTTTTTTTTGCGGTAACTTTCGTTTTTTAGTTTTTGTGTCTCCGATTTAATGAGGTTTAGAGTATTCGCTATGTTAAATTCCCGGATTATTTCAAGATAGCGTTAAAAAAGGGACCGATTACTTTATATAGTTTCTCTCACCCCGGTTTACGTTTTGCACATCTCGTGTCTCTGAAATTCGTTTCCTACACAGAAATACAGAGTGACTTTTTCAGGCGTAAGTAGACCCGCAAATCACGTTTTATGTAGATGTGTGTGTTTGTTCTTAGATGTATTATTATATTTATCATCCATTTTTACGTAAATTGTGTAATTTTGTACTATTAAAGTCGGAGGGCTCATGCCAAAATAAAATGATGAAGATCGCATGCTGTGATGTGATATTTCAATGGCGGGAAATAGCCGTTTCCTTGCCATACTTCAGCGATGATTATTTAATATTGTTAAGAAATATTCACAGCGATATTAATGCCAATGAATGTATGCTTGCATTCAAAATCCATTCTAGTATTTATGTGCAATTTTTTCATAACTCTACGCAGTCGGATTCATTGATAATTATTCATCTTTCCAACTGGACTTCTTTTGTCAAAATACATCTACTCTGCCGGCGTCGCGTTGGCAAGACAGCGCGCAGTCATCACAGCTTGACGTGGAGATGTATATATCTGTGTGTGCGAATATATAAACTGGCAGTAGTTATCTGTTCTTGAGTTAGAGAGTGGCAGTGGCAATATCCCTTGGCGGCAGTGTAACCAACAAGGTGTGGGTGTGTAGGTAGGTCACAAAAAGTGAAGGTGTCAAAATCGTTTTCTTCTAAATGTCTATATTAAATGATAAACTGACACACAAACTTTAATATTTCCGTTTAAAATTGACCTACAGACTTGAAAAAGGTACCGTTGGATTTGTTTTTTTTTCTTCAAGAGGTATCCAACTATGCAGGTTATACTATTCAAAAGCAATTTAGAAAATGTTACGAAAGTGGCTACATAAGATCTTCAATACGTTATATCACTCTCTCCACCTCTCTCTCTCTCTCTCTCTCTCCCTCTCCCTCTCCCTCTCTCTCTCTCTCTCTCTCTCTCTCTCTCTCTCTCTCTCTCTCTCGCTTTTAACTGTTAGTTCTCAAGGTTCCCCAGGGGCTATAACTGCCCCATGAAGCTCCAAGTTCTTATGTGTCATTCGGATGACCGCCTCTGCTGCTGGCCAAGGCTTTGGTTGTACACTGACAGTCTTAACCAACGTTTGTGTATTAAGTGATTCGATGAGATTTGATCCGAAATTTCGAGGCAGGTTCTGTACGTAGACAAAAGACTGAATCGCTGTGAAGGCCTGTTGTCCGTAGAGTCACCTTCATTTTAGTTCTGGGACATGCGGGAGTTGAGGGAAATGAACGAGCTGATAGACTTGCAGGATCTGCATCTCCTGCAGATGGCCAACCCATGATTAGTTCCGATGTTATTCATGTCCTTAGAGAGATGTCGAGAGCGGTGGGTTTTATGCAAGCGAATTCACATCGTTGTCCAGAATGAGAGATTGGTAGTAAGAATTGGCACGGTCAGACATTGGGCGAAGGAGAGAACCAACACAGAACTGGCATTATAAGCCACCGAGTGTTGATGCATATGTTGGGGAGAGGGTGGATCTGAGCAGCTATGGACTTGTCCTTATGGCAGAGATGATACCCCAATAGATCACACTGACTAACTAACTAACTAACTAACTAACTAACTAACTAACTAACTAACTAACTAACTAACTAACTAACTAACTAACTAACTAAATAGTTTACAAACTAACTAACTAATGTACTAACTAACTAACTAACTAACTAACTAACTAACTAACTAACTAACTAACTGACTAACTGACTAACTAACTAACTAACTAACTAAATAGTTTACAAACTAACTAACTAATGTACTAACTAACTAACTAACTAACTAACTAACTAACTAACTAACTAACTAACTAAATAGTTTACAAACTAACTAACTAATGTACTAACTAACTAACTAACTAACTAACTAACTAACTGACTGACTAACTGACTAACTGACAGACAAAGTGCCGTTCGTTATCTCAGAGATATTGTCTTCCCAATTGTATCGTTGTCTATCTCTTGTTCTACTGTTTCCAATTTTCCCTCTGGAATTGTTTTCGTGAGACAAAACACTCAAAACATCTAAGGACATTAGCAGGCATAAGACAGAGCACTCAAAACACACAGAACATGAGACAGAACACTCAAGACACACAGAATCTAAGTCAGAGCACTGAAGACACACAGAACATGAGACAGAGCACTCAAGACACACAGAACATGAGACAGAGCACTCAAGACACACAGAACATGAGACAGAGCACTGACATGAGACAGAGAAGTAACACTCTTCACTGACATGATAACATGATGCAGAGCACTGAAGACACACAGAATATGAGACACAGCACTCAAGACACACAGAATATGAGACACAGCACTCAAGACACACATAACATGAGACAGAGCACTGACATGAGACAGAGAAGTAACACTCTTCACTGACATGATAACATGATGCAGAGCAGTTAGAACACATATGACTTTAAGATAGAGCACTCAAGACACACAGAACATGACACAGAGCACTCAAGACACACAGAACATGAGACAGAGCACTCAAGACACACAGAACATGAGACAGAGCACTCACGACACACATAACATGAGACAGAGCACTCAAGACACACAGAATCTAAGTCAGAGCACTGAAGACACACAGAACATGAGACAGAGCACTCAAGACACACAGAATATGAGACAGAGCACTCAAGACACACAGAACATGAGACAGAGCACTGAAGACATACAGAACATGAGACAGAGCACTGAAGACACACAGAACATGAGACAGAGCACTGACATGAGACAGAGAAGTAACACTCTTCACTGACATGATAACATGATGCAGAGCAGTTAGAACACATATGACTTTAAGATAGAGCACTCAAGACACACAGAACATGAGACAGAGCACTGAAGACACACAGAACATGAGACAGAGCACTCAAGACACACAGAACATGAGACAGAGCACTCAAGACACACAGAACATGAGACAGAGCACTCAAGACACACAGAACATGAGACAGAGCACTCAAGACACACAGAACATGAGACAGAGCACTCAAGACACACAGAACATGAGACAGAGCACTCAAGACACACAGAACATGAGACAGAGCACTCACGACACACATAACATGAGACAGAGCACTCAAGACACACAGAACATGAGACAGAGCACTCAAAACACACAGAACATGAGACAGAACACTCAAGACACACAGAATCTAAGTCAGAGCACTGAAGACACACAGAACATGAGACAGAGCACTCAAGACACACAGAACATGAGACAGAGCACTCAAGACACACAGAATATGAGACAGAGCACTGACATGAGACAGAGAAGTAACACTCTTCACTGACATGATAACATGATGCAGAGCACTGAAGACACACAGAATATGAGACACAGCACTCAAGACACACAGAATATGAGACACAGCACTCAAGACACACATAACATGAGACAGAGCACTGACATGAGACAGAGAAGTAACACTCTTCACTGACATGATAACATGATGCAGAGCAGTTAGAACACATATGACTTTAAGATAGAGCACTCAAGACACACAGAACATGACACAGAGCACTCAAGACACACAGAACATGAGACAGAGCACTCACGACACACATAACATGAGACAGAGCACTCAAGACACACAGAATCTAAGTCAGAGCACTGAAGACACACAGAACATGAGACAGAGCACTCAAGACACACAGAATATGAGACAGAGCACTCAAGACACACAGAACATGAGACAGAGCACTGAAGACATACAGAACATGAGACAGAGCACTGAAGACACACAGAACATGAGACAGAGCACTGACATGAGACAGAGAAGTAACACTCTTCACTGACATGATAACATGATGCAGAGCAGTTAGAACACATATGACTTTAAGATAGAGCACTCAAGACACACAGAACATGAGACAGAGCACTGAAGACACACAGAACATGAGACAGAGCACTCAAGACACACAGAATCTAAGTCAGAGCACTGAAGACACACAGAACATGAGACAGAGCACTCAAGACACACAGAATCTAAGTCAGAGCACTGAAGACACACAGAACATGAGACAGAGCACTCAAGACACACAGAATATGAGACAGAACACTCAAGACACACAGAATCTAAGTCAGAGCACTGAAGACACACAGAACATGAGACAGAGCACTCAAGACACACAGAATATGAGACACAGCACTCAAGACATACAGAATATGAGACAGAGCACTCACGACACACATAACATGAGACAGAGCACTCAAGACACAAAGAACATTAGACAGAGCACCCAAAACACACAGAACATGAGACAGCTCTCAAGACACACAGAACATGAGACAGAGCACTCAAGACACACAGAATATGAGACAGAGCACTGACATGAGACAGAGAAGAGACACTCTTCACTGACATGAGAAGATGAGACAGAACACTTAAGACACACAGAACATGAGACAGAACACTTAAGACACACAGAACATGAGACAGAACACTCAAGACACACAGAACATGAGACAGAGCACTGACATGAGACAGAGAAGTAACACTCTTCACTGACATGATAACATGATGCAGAGCAGTTAGAACACATATGACTTTAAGATAGAGCACTCAAGACACACAGAACATGACACAGAGCACTCAAGACACACAGAACATGAGACAGAGCACTCAAGACACAAGAAAATGAACATTCAAGAGACAGGGTAATAAAGACACCAAGAACATGAGCATACAAGAGAAAGAGCACTAAAGACACCAAGAGCATGAACATGCATGAGACAGAGCACTAAAGACACACAGAATGTGATCATGTAAGAGACAGAGCACTAAAGACACCAAGAAAATGAGCATAAAAAGGCACAGCACTAAAGACACACAGAACATGAGCATGCATGGGACGCAGAGCATGAGCATGCATGTTTCCAAGGCACCAGGGCCAGGTTTTATACTGGCCAAGATCTGCTAACAGGTCCTAGTCGTGCATCCTGAGTAACAGATCTCTTCGGGGTCCTGGCTAACGTAGTAGGAACGCTGATTCTTCCGAAGTCGGAGAATTTCTGCCTGCACGGCGAGGAACCACAGCACTCTAAAGACACCATTAATATGGGTATGCACAAGGCAGCCAGAATGTTGAATGAATGAACATCGTTAACTCTGGGCCGTGATGAGAACGACACTCTGCGAAGGACATGTTACTGGGTGATGATGATGGTTTTTATTACAGTATCGTGCCTGTTGATGTGACCGACATATTTACATTGCCGCTTGTGTATTTCTTACATCATTCCGGAATTTCAGCCCTAACCTTTGCGAATCAAAACCAACTCTTCACTAGCCTCAATACATCCATGTACTTCACCAGGATTGATCTCAGTAAAGGATATTATCAAATCCAGTGAAACCAGAGATCGGCCGTGGCTGGCCTTCAGTACGCCTGATGGTCACTATGAGTTCAATGTTGGTGCCTTGGGATTGAATAACGCTCCGTGTGTCTTTACTCGCGTGGTGCGAAATGAGCGGGCTGACAAGCTCGCAGGTAAGGCTACTGTGGAGGGTCATGTGTGGATGCGCCATGGACCAGGCTGACATTCTGAATGCTCTACGACAGTGGTTCTCAACCTCTTTTGGCCCGTGCCCCCCTTCACCATATTTTCAGTACGTCATTCCCCCCCCCCCCCTTTTCGTACTTCTTACCTAAAAATTTGGCCCGTGCCCTCCTTCACCATATTTTCTGAACGTCATTCCCCTCTTTCGTATTTCCTACCCAAAAATCCCGCTCCCGCCCCTACACAGTATATGTAATAATGGAAGCTAAATTTAATAGCACATACAAAAACAAGACAAGACGTTCACATAAACCATGATTTGTGGGTCTACTTACTTTATAAATTGAATTTTAGAAGGGTGAGACGTACAGAACCGTACAATATGAAGGGAAAAACAATATCAAGTAATCGGTTCTTGTATTAACGTGATCTTGAAATAATCTTAATTCCCCCCTAGCCACCCTAAAATTCCCCCCTGGGGGGGGGGGGGAATTCCCCACCGGTTGAGAACCACTGCTCTACGAGAGGCAAGACCTTTGCGAGAACCAAGTGATGACTGTGAATCTACAACCATGGCCAGACTGCGAGAGCAGCAAATTAAAAGAGGGGTGGGAAAACAAGAACACTACGCAGGAAGCCAAAGAAGATTGATAAACCAACACAGAACTGGTGTCGTTAGCCGCTATACGCTGCGGGATTTACTGAGGAGGGGATCCGAGCACTTATGGACTGATTGGTTCGATGTGCAATGAGGATGAGCTGTGGACTAACTAAGTGGTGCGAAATTTATCCACATACTGACACATCCGGGATGATATCCTAACTGATGCCGGACTCTCTCCGTAATCTCATATACTCTCGTAAGTAACGTGACGTTGTGCGAGAATTGGTAGCGGTTCTCTCCGCGTCGGTAACTTACGGGGTATTTGAGCCGGTCCTCAGAAAGCAATGGTAAACTACTGAGCGTAATCTTGCCAAGAAATCAACAATCAGCTGAAAGATCTGATGTTGACAGCGATGTCCTGTAAAAGGATATGTGAAAAAAAAATCCTAACTGATACAGAGAACAAACGAACAAACGAACGAACAAACTTTAGTTTCAGAGGGTTAAGAATTGGGCACACAGGCCTGTCTGACATTCTTCCCGTCTTCTCTCTTTTCTCTCATACGATTGAAGAGCATATTAAGGCATTCCACCTTGTTTTAAAACGTCTTAATGATACTGGTTTAACAATGCGATAGAAAACAAAATGTCAAGTAGGATTCCAAAAACTCGACTTTCTTGGACATACGGTATCCTTAGGGTGCATGACTCCTCATGATGGAAATAATCAATCAACAGACCAACCATCGATTCACTCAATCAATCAATTCACCCACAACTGTGGACAGTGACACACTTACTACTCAACGCCCCGCTCTACAAGTGAGTACCAATGTGATCGATGAAGTAGAAACAGGGTACTTGTACTATTATTTCCCCTTTAATAGCTACACAAACTGTTTGTCTGTAACGTCAGGATTTCTACAGCACGAAGGTTTCCACCTTCTTGGAAACAAGCAAATAGGCAATCTTGAATAGATAAGTGCATCCTATGGCACACGAACATCGTGTACTTTTACCGGCTCTAGAGTGCTGGTATAGAAATAGCAGAACTTAAGCACTGGCCAGGGGGAGAACACTGGGTGAGAGATAAAGTGTACTGGATAGGAACACTGGGTGAGAGATAAAGTGTACTGGATAGGTAACATATGTAGTAAGTTCCAAACTAGGTCACGCCTCACGTAAGCGTGTTGAGTGTTTAACTTTCAGTGCCTGAACTCAAAACTGCATTTTAGTAAGCTAATGTCTAGGAGTGCATTTCAGGTTATTACTGATTTTAGTCACGTGAAGATAACTGCTTCTTTTGACTTGCAACAACTACAAGAAACAGCACATTTAAACACAGAAACCTCAAACAAAAAGTGTCACTAGTTCACTTGTTATTATCTGCCATATTTCGCTGCATCTCATTAGTTATACCGTGGGGATAACTAATGCTCAACATTCAAACAGTATCAGTGGCTACGTGTATTAGACTGCTAAATACAATATAAGACACTGGAGATACACATCATGAATGATATAAATTTACACTTATTGAAATCCCAAAGAAATCAGGAGCCTTGGAATGTGATTAACATCGAACAATTAGTATAATGAGTCACATCATGAAGATTTTGCTAAGAATTACCATGCAAAGAGTTAGAAAGAACATACAACCTGAAAACATGAGAAGAACAATGTGGGTTTGTAGAAGGCAAAAGTACAGTAAATGCTGTGTATATACTGAGAACAGTAATTGAACATTCTATAGAAGTAAACAAAGATCTACACATTTGCTTTATTTACTACACAAAGGCTTTCGATAAAGTGAGACATGTCGACATGATAAGGATGCTTGAAGATCTACAAATTGATGGAAAAGACCTTAGACTTGTAAAAAAAACATATATTGGAAACAACAAGCTGCCATAAGAGTTGATAATGAAGTAGGTCTGTATCAGGCTATTAAAAGAGGTGTGAGACAGGGATGTGTAATGCCTCCAGATCTATTTTCGCTGCACAGTGAACATATTTTCAGAAATATAGAAGATATGGAAGGAATCAACATTGGGGGACGATACATCAATAACATTAGATATGCAGATGATACAGTTTTGATTGCAGACAATGAACAGGACCCGCAACATTTAGTAGATGTGGTTGTTGCACACAGTGAACAACTAGGGTTAGAATTGAATTGTAAGAAGACACAGATTATGGTCGTCACTGGAAAGCAGGAAATTCCCACAATGTAATATACAAGTTAATGGGCATATTCTTAAACAAGTGAATCGTTACAGTTATCTCGGAACAGTCATAACATCAGATGGGAGATGCCTTGAAGAGATTAGAACAAGTATCACCATTCCGAAGTTAGTCTTACTGTCCAATAAAAAGATATTAATCGAGAAAAAGATTGTTGAAGTGCTACATAGAACCTACACTTTTGTATGGACATGAAGCGTGGACAATGAGCAGACAGGCTGAAAAACATCTGATTGCTGTAGAAATATGGTTTGTGAGGAAAATGCAATGAATATCATGGACAGACAGAAAAGCCAATGAACAAGTCCTTCAAGAAACAAATGAAGATCGAAAACTGATTAGAGACATAGGCGTAGACAGTCAACAGTTTTTGAGCATGTTATGAGAGGAAATGAATTGGAGAACGTGGTGAGAACTGGCAAGATCAAAGGGAAGAGACCAAGGGGAAGACCGAGAAGTAAATATCTAGATGGCTTGGCCACGCGGCATGGTCGAGACAGGAACACTTAGCTTATCCACGACTCTGGTGATTGAGTGAGATGGCAAAATATGACCGCCCACGCTTATCGGCATGGCACATGATGGATGCTCGTGTATTAAGTATTTTAATCAAAGTATAATGATTTTATTTCCACTTAATTATGTATATTTCTGCTCCGTGGCGAAGGTGTTACGAACGCAGTTCGTGATCCCGCATATCCGCGTTCGAAACACAGCAGTGCGCGATTTGGCAGTAGACCGCGTTGCTTTGGTTTTTACGAAATGGTATGGGTGCCGGTCGTTCAGAAAGCAATGGAATACTACTGAACGTAAACTTGCCAAGAGATCACAACAGAAAAAAATGCTGGTGTTGACTGCAATGTCCTGTAAAGGATATGCGATTAAATATATATAATATATATAACTCTTCAGTATGCACCTGGTGTGGTGCAGCGAAATATGTGCGGCAACAATTCGTGCAATCTGTTGGTTATGGCTCCTAAGTGTAATTCTCTAAAGCAATACATTGTTTCGAAGATACAACAGATTTTAACACACATTGCAATCAGCGCATCAGGTGGCACTAATAACTGAAACACTCAGTGCGGACAAAGAAGACATTGTGGACAATATCTATGAAAGACACTAGCTGAAGACACAATAACAGATGCAATAACATATTTAAGGATGTTGGAGTTTGATTTACGTGTAGCTTCAATAGGAAGGGATATATGAAGGGACGATCTGGGCCATTTTACAACCATTGTACTACACCTTACAACATTTGTCGAGAGAAGCCGGAGCACCTATTGTTTTGCCCGGACTCGTATCTTCTCATTCTGTGTCCAAATACCAAGAACACATTATTGACCAAAGGTGACTTGTAAAACTATTGAAACAGAAACTCTCACCAAAGGTGACTTGTACAACTACTGAAACAGAAACTCTCACCAAAGGTGACTTGTAAAACTATTGAAACAGAAACTCTCACCAAAGGTGACTTGTAAAACTATTGAAACAGAAACTCTCACCAAAGGTGACTTGTAAAACTATTGAAACAGAAACTCTCACCAAAGGTGACTTGTAAAACTATTGAAACAGAAACTCTCATCAAAGGTGAGTTTTAAAACTACTGAAACAGAAACTCTCACCAAAGGTGACTTGTAAAACTATTGAAACAGAAACTCTCATCAAAGGTGAGTTTTAAAACTATTGAAACAAAAGCTCTCACTAAAGAAATAGTCACTTTCTGCACGAGGCTGCCAAGTCATGAATCGGCTCTGCACTTTTAGAAGACTCCTTGAATGGCTTGGAATGTCCTTGGTTTCCCCCTGCCTTCCAATGAAGGCCAATCGACATAGATGCAACTGTCCCCAACGGTCAGTTGGTGTGTCACCAGTGGATATCGCAGCTCTTCTGTAAGCTTACACAACGTATATACACCCATATTTAAAAAAAAAAATATCGGACGAACAAATAAGCAGAGGAAAACAGAGGAATCTAAGTTACACATTGTAATTAATGTGGGCTGTCATACATTGTAGATAATGTGGGACATTGCAGATAATTTGGCTTGTCATATAAGGTAATTAATGCGGGCGTGTCCTACATTGTAGTTAATGTGGGCGTGTCTTATATGGTAGTTAATGTGGACGTGCCATGTATTGTAGTTAATACACGTGCCATATACTGTGATTAATGTTGACGTGTCCTATATTGTGTTAAAATGGGCGTGTCATATACTGTGGTTAATGTGGGCGTGTCACCTTGTAGTTAATATGGGCGTGCCAAATACTGTAGTTAATGTGGGCGTGTCACGTATTGCAGTTAATGAGCTAATATGGGTGTGCCATATCATGTGGTAAATGTGGGCGTGTCCTTTATTGTAGTTATTATGGACGTACCGTAAACTGTGATTAGTTTAGTTTCTTTAGTCGACGGATCAACATCACGACACAAGGGTGTAACCCATTTGTGCTCCGTTGTACTCCTAACGCAAGCCTGAGTCCGTAGAATCTCAGCTCAGTGCACGAACTCCGTAGCACTGGCGAGGATCCTGGAATACTTTGGGTAGATTTTTAACTCGCAATATTGCCCGTTAGGCTACTATTTTTTCGATTTCTAACTGCCAAGGGATTTTTTACGTGCGTAACAATACACACGGGCGTCCGATCTCACTACCCAGAGACCAGGGGAAATGTTGTTACTAGAAGACCACGTGAAAAAAACCCGGCCCTCACTGGGGCTTGAACCCGGGACCTCCAGCACTCGAGGCGGACACCATACCTCGAGATCACTCAGCGCCCCCCCCCCCCCTTCCATGATTACTGTGGACGTGTCTTATAGTGTACTTACATGGGCGTGCCACATACCGTGGTTAATGTTGATGTGTCCTATATTGTAGTTAATATGGGTGTGCCATTTACTGTGGTTAATATGGTCGTGTCACATATTGTAGTTAATGTAGGCGTTTCATATACTGCAGGTTAATGTGGGCGCGTAAAGGCTGTACTGGAGTCAGTCTAAATGACGATTGGTAAATGTGGGACTATGTGAACGTCTTCAAGTGGTGCATGGTATAGGCACATAAAGTCAGAGACCCTGCTCCGTGTAATGGGACGGCCTGGGTCCATGGTTCTAACCTCATATGTATAGTCAAGTCGGTAATTGATGGGCGTCCATTTTTGGCTGGGTCAATATGGGCCAAAATCCACGGCAAGGGAAACAGAACGTTGCAATCTTGCTGTGATCCTCTCACATGACCATCGGGCCGGCAGACGAGCGTGCAAGCAATGCGCTACCACAACACCAAGTGCACTGTCTGTTAAGAGTTAAGGTAGGGTCATGTCTGGGAGTTGTTTGTAAGCGGTGGTGGAGCAAAGTTGTTGCGACTTCAACTTCTTGGCTGTATTCAAAAACCCCAAAATAGTTTACACCTTGGCTAATTGTAAATACCATAAATAGCCTGAATTTTAACCTTCACTATTAACAAGTTCATGCCTAAACATATCATGTATCATCCAAATAGGAAACACACCAACTGCATACCATATGACAAGATGCAAATTTAGCCACAAGCATCCATATTCTAATTATAATACATCATTATCACGTGCCATGCTGACCCACTCAAAGGATATTGTTGCTTCACAAATATCTGTCAGGGCTGCACTAGCGCAGCGGCTAGGAAACTTGCCTATCGGCCCGCTTGGGATGTGGTCGAATCCCCATCGAGGCAGATATTTTTAATCGACCCTTGCCTTCAGGGTGACCCATCTTAACATTGACACCAGGAATTGGTCATGGAAGTAAAGAGGGAAGTTATGTTAACCACATCATACATCACGTGACCTGACGACTGGTCTGTGAAATTAAAATACTGGAACCATATAAAGCCCCACGGCGTGGGCAATGGTCGTTTACATCACTACGTTGTTGTATCATTGTATGCTTGTCCTGAGGAAGTCTCTAGCCGCAACTTCCGTTTTGTCACTTGTGATTGTTTTCTAATAAAGATTACTGATTCTATAAGCGGGGTTCATTTGAAATCCGTTCTTGCCGCCCGGGCGTAATTGCGTACGTTGAACATGATCATGTCATAATCACGGGATAACTATTGACCTATGAATAAAAGAGCACGTGCTTGTCGTCCCATGATGCATAAGTCCTGTTTCTGATCGTTGAGAAAATGGCCGAGTTGATCCAAAATCCGTCCAAAGAAGCTCAAAGAGCGATGATTCAGTTTCTTTCATTTGAAGGATGTCGACCATTGGACATTCATCGAAGAATGCAGGCAGCGTATGGTAACAAATGTGTGTCGAAGACAACAGTGACAGTCTGGGCACGAATGTTTTGGAAAGTATGTCAGTTCACGACAGATCTTCGTCGGCCTGGTCAAACGCATACTGTTGCAATAGAAAAAAACCATCGCCAAAATTGATGCAGTAGTACAGGTGAACCGTTGTCGAAGCATACGTTCGCTAGTGAAAGAATGTGATGTGTCAATTGTCACAATTCAAAAGGTCGTTCGTAAGAAACTGCAATATCGGAAGGTGTGTTCACAGTGGGTACCACGGATGTTGACGGACCACCAAAAAGAAGAAAGCATAGGATTGCGTTTGAACCACTTGCTGAATTACAGAGTGGAGGATGATGCATTTCTCTTCCGCATAGTGGCAGGCGATGAATCGTGGTGTCACCACTTTGAGCCGAGCAGCAAAAGAGAGAGCATGCAATGGAAGCATGCTGGATCACAAAAAGCCAAAAAATTCAAGTTACAGGTTTCCGCTGGTAAGATTATGCATTTTTTTTTTACCATGAAGGGCTATTGCTGGCCGAATTTAAAGAACCTGGTGTCAACATTAACTCTACCCACTGCTTGCAAACACTAGACAAGCTGCAAAAAGCCATGAAGAATAAACAACCTGGCATGCTTTCTCGCTGTGTGATTTTGTTGCACGATAATGCTCGTCCGCACGTCGCAAAGATTGTGCAGGAAGCATTAGCAAGGAAGAAGTGGGAAATTATGCAACGTCCAGCCTATAGTCCTGATTTGTCATCATGTGATTTTCATTTGTTCGTACCTCTAAAAACGTTCTCAAGGGGCAACAATTTCACACAGATGCAGACGTAATGAACGCTGTAAACACTTGGTTCAGTGAGCAACCAAAAGCCTTTTGTGCGGACGGCATTCGCCGCCTACCTATGCAATGGGATGCTTGCCTGAATGCCTACGGCGACTTCTTCTGACCAACCCATGGTGTATATTTCATTCAAAATCAATGCTTTGTTTAATTCTACCACACCTGCTAATGTTTCTTTCATAGCTTGTGTAATAAAGTCATTGGAACGGGTTTCAAATGAACGCCCCAATACACTTTCGTCTCTTCATTCAATGTATTCTACTTCTTGACTTCAAGCGTTTGTTCTCTATGTTTTCCATCATCTCCACCCATGGTTGTCTTTGGCGAGACTCTGTCAAACCTAGTGTCATGTCTTCGACACCCTTCCACGAGACTGTCGAACCTTCTAGCAAGTTCTCTCGCTCGCTGTCTGCCTCTGATACCCTTCCGCGAGACAATGTCAAACCTTCTTGGGTATTTGCCTCTAACGCCCTTCCATAAGACGCTGTCAAACCTTGTAGCATGTTCTTCCTCTCCCATTCTCTGCCTCTAGCATCCTCTCTCTTTATACATACTGAGCTATTTATGTTGACCATTGAAAACTGTTTGGTATTGAGCAGACATCGTCGACCATGACCGCCCAAAACCTATATCATTTGATACGTTGATGTTCCTCATGTTGGTATTTGAGGAGTCTATTGAAGTGTTCCGCATACATATTTCTCTATCTTCTTCTTCCTTTCTTGCTAGTACTTGCTTATGTTAATCACTTAGGGAGGTCAGCGTGGCTGTGAGATTTGATCGCTGGCGCTTATACTTCGTGAGCTCTGACGGCGAAGTAGTGGTTCATTCCTTACACCAGTCAGCAGGATTTAAACCTTGACTACTCGTTCAGAAAAAAATGGCAGGTAAAATTGCCTAGACCATCAACCCGGGGTTGAGAGCAACGTCCATGCATAGGACATGCGCCTGTGACGATAATCAGATAGGCGTTAATCCTGCAGCGAGGCGCTGTCGTCATTTGTAGGTGTTAGGTTCGAATCCTGGCATGCACCACCCAAAAAGCAAAATTACGAACAGAATACAATTAGATGCAAACTTAACCACAATCGCCACTATTCTAAACTAATACCATAGCTTCCAAATTGTATGTAGTCTAGTGTGTCCTCTAGTCCCCATTTCTGTTTTCTACTTCAATGAGCACAGAATTTGTTTACGTGCTGGCTCAGAGTCCTCAACGATTTTCCTGTTTCTATATATGAGCCCTGCACACCTGTGACCTAGAAAGACATGTGCAGGTAAAGGATCTGGGGTCAGAAGCAACCATCAATCTGTGGGTAAACTCAAGATAAGACTCAGATATTTAGTTGGATTCGGCGATAGACAGGTGTCATTGCTAAAACCGTTGCCTTTTAAAAATGCTGGCCGTAAACAGTTGCACCTTGTGGTAGAGCCTGCGGCAAATTCAACATCAGAGCCATAGGGTACATCAAGAAACTATGAGGCTTGTATCAAGAAACCTTAGCGATTGACACAAATAAAGTGGTTTCACTGATTCCGTGCCATACAAACATAAGTTTGCATCAAACATGGTGCACAAGCAAAAGAACTAGTATTATAATGTAAATTTCCATTCAATGAGCTTTAAATTTGCGGAATATATACAAAACAAAACAAATAACATGATGGCCCTATTAAGGCGATATGTCGTCCTCCTGTCCAAATGGGAGGTCAAATTGGAGAAATACTATCTGCACTGTATCAGTTAAATGTGTGAATTAAACAGAGGACACAAATACAGACGAGTTTAAGAGTACAGTGTGCAAGGAACTCCATTAACAATGTCGGTTCAAGAGAATGTCATAGGAGAAACGGCTGATAAATACTTTTTTTTTAAATGTTGCATATCCCTTACAGGACGTTGCAGCCAACACCAGCATTCGTCAGCTGCTGTTGATGTACTAGGCAAGTTCTTACTTTCAGTAGTTTGGCATTGCTTTCTGAACGGCCGGCTCTGTTATCCCGCAAGTCAACAGCGGGGGACGAACCGCGCCCAGTTCTCGCCCGCTACGAGACTCTGCGTGATAAACGGTATTACGGAGAAAGTGGTGTAACCCCTCGGCCAGAGAGACCGGCTGATAAATACTGCCAATGCTATATAGGAAGGTCGGCGTGGCTGAGATATGTAAAGCGCGTGAGGTTTCTTTTCTGATCCCGGAATAGCGGGTTCGTTCCACACGCTTATCAGTCTAGCTTATAGGTTGACTTCTCGTCCTCGACATAGGGACATAAATTACAAGTACTTCAGAAGTCGGAATGGGGCGCCTGGTTGTGAGCGCAACTGGTAATTTGGAAAGTTAATCCACACGCAAAAACGCTCATACAAAAATCAGTTCTGTGCACTCACTTCTAGTGGCAACTACCAGTAGCAGTACCACGTGTGTGGATTACGCTTGAGTTCACAGCCAGCATTCACAAACGCATGTGTAGAGCATATCCATCCATCCATCATGTGTAGAGCATATCCATCCATCCATCATGTGTAGAGCATATCCATCCATCCATCATGTGTAGAGCATATCCATCCATCCATCATGTGTAGAGCATATCCATCCATCCATCATGTGTAGAGCATATCCATCCATCCATCATGTGTAGAGCATATCCATCCATCCATCATGTGTAGAGCATATCCATCCATCCATCATGTGTAGAGCATATCCATCCATCCATCATGTGTAGAGCATATCCATCCATCCATCATGTGTAGAGCATATCCATCCATCCATCATGTGTAGAGCATATCCATCCATCCATCATGTGTAGAGCATATCCATCCATCCATCATGTGCCATGCCGGTAAGCGTGGGCGGTCATGTTCTGCCATCTCACTCGATCACCAGAGAGCATAAACGTCTAAATATATGACGCTATTAATAATATTATCAGCAAATAACGTTAACAATTTATTGACCACACATATCTAAATCTGCACATACTGCATATAACAATGCTTGTAAAACTTCTGAAGTAATATTGCAGATATCAATAGTTGAGGAACAGTTTTGAAACAACACATACTGCAGATAACAATATTTGAGAAACATTTGCAATAGCACACACTGCAGAGAACAATATTTGAGAAACATTTGCAATAGCACATACTGCAGATAACAATATTTGAGAAACATTTGCAATAGTACATACTGCAGATAACGATATCTGGGAAACATTTGCAATAGCACATACGGCAGATAAGGATATTTGAGAAACATTTGCAATAGTACATACTGCAGATAACAATATTTGAGAAACATTTGCAATAGTACATACTGCAGATAACAATATTTGAGAAACATTTGCAATAGCATACACTGCAGACAACAATATTTGAGAAACATTTGCAATAGTACATACTGCAGATAACAATATTTGAGAAACATTTGCAATAGCACACACGGCAGATAACAATATTTGAGAAACATTTGCAATAGTACATACTGCGGAGAACAATATTTGAGAAACATTTGCAATAGCACATACTGCAGATAACAATATTTGAGAAACATTTGCAATAGTACATACTGCGGAGAACAATATTTGAGAAACATTTGCAATAGCACATACTGCAGATAACAATATTTGACAAACATTTGCAATAGCACCTACGGCAGAGAACAATATTTGAGAAACATTTGCAATAGCACATACTGCAGATAACAATATTTGACAAACATTTGCAATAGTACATACGGCAGATAACGATATCTGGGAAACATTTGCAATAGCACATACGGCAGATAAGGATATTTGCAATAATCTAACAGTATGAGCTTACTGATGAAACAATGTTTAAGGGCGATGTTTGTTAGAGAAGGGCGCCGTGGAGAAATATGATCGCCAGCGCCAGTTGGCAAGACACTATATTCATATAATGATAAGCTGCCATAGTAATTGACCAGCGTGAAAGCGAAAAGGAATTTAGTCTAACATTACTAAACATAGTATTTTTAATGTGATACACGAAGTTTTGAATAAGTCAACCCCTTCCCCCCCCCCCCCCCCCCCCCCCCTTTCCCCACAAAAAAAAAAAAAAAAAAAAGAAGATAAGCTTTACTAGAATACGTTGACAACTGACAAAATGGATGTTGTAGCCAAAGCATTTGTCAGTACACAAGCATCAAACACACGGATACAATTTCATGAAAAATACTACTTGAACATAAAGATATAAAAGTTACTCATCTATTTCCTTGTTGTGGTATGGGCATGTGTGTGGTCAAATCCGCGTGATTTATTATAACAAAGCTACTAGACCGGAAGTTTTATATAGTTTGGATGTTCAATCGGGAACATTGTGGGCCTACTACCATATCCACGGATAGGCTGTAACACTGTGTTTTCTATGATTGGTACACAGCTTAGACCGAGTCAGTGTGAGAACTTGGTGTAAATCTTAGACCGAGTTCAACTCAGAGATTGGTACACATTTTAGACCGAGTCTTCTGAGAGCCTGATACAAATTTTGTACCAAGTCAGTATGAGAGCCTGGTACATATTTTAGACCGAGTCAGTATGAGAGCCTGGAACAAATCATATCCCAAGTCAATCTGAGAACCTCAGTCATTTACAAAAAAAAAGAAGCTTTCCTATGTTGGGAGTGGAGCGGGTGACTTCCAGGCTGACAGACAAGCGGGCTAGCCTACGGCTCAGTTTCTAGTTGTGGCTGCTTATATATGCCCGATCAATTAGGGCGTGGGTTTCTCACTATCATCTAAACAAATCACTCTGCTTAAAGGCATCTCACTCTCTTCTTATTTGATCACTCAGCCTATAGACATGTGTGGTTAAGGGATGGGTGGGTGGGTGGAGGATGTGTGGGTGAGTGGAGGATGTGTGGGTGGGTGAGTGTACGTAGGTTGGGGGATGTGTGTGGGGGTTCGGAATGTGTGGGTGGGCTGTGAGAGATTGTGTGGGTGGGGATTGTGCAAGCGGGGGAAATTGGGTGGGTGAGAGTTTTGTCTGTGGGTAGGTGCGGGATGTATCGGTTGGCGGGGATATGTGTGGGCGGGGATGTGCGGTTGGGGGATGTGTGTTTGGCTGGGTGGTGGGGGTATGTGGGTGGGTGGTGGAATATATTTGGGTGGGTAAATGTTGGTGGGTGGAGGATGTGTGTGTGTGTGTGTGGGGAGATGTGTGTAGGTGGGGGATGTTGGTTGGGTGGGTGCATGTATGTGTGCCTGGGGGTGTGTGGGTGGGAGGGGATGTGTGCGGGATGTGTGGTGAGTGGGAGATGTGTTTGTGGGTGGAGGTGTGTGTGGGTGTGGGATGTGCGGGATGGATGGATGAGTGGAAGCATGTATGTGTGCCTGCGGTGTGTGTGGGTAGATGGGGGAGGTGTGGGTGGATTGGGGATGAGTGTGCGGGTGGATGGATGGTTAGGTGGGTGGGTGGAGGATGTGCCTCATAACATGCTAATATGCATTGATTTTTTTGTTTTTACAACAACCTTTTGACAATGCCCCCCCCCCCCTCCTCAATATGAATGTATTATGCACTATTGGTGAACGAAAGATGAGTGATTGGAAGGGCCGAATGTAAGACGGGCCTGCGTGCCCAATTTGTTAACCTTTGAAAATAAAGTCCGTTCATTCGTTCGTTCGTTCGTTCATCTCACTGTCTTCTTATTTGATCAGTCAGTCTATAGACATCTCACTGTCTTCTTATTTGATCAGTCAGTCTATAGACATCTCACTGTCTTCTTATTTGATCACTCAGTCTATATACATCCCACTCTTTTCTTATTTGATCAGTCTATAGACATCACGACACTCTTCCGACAGACGGGTCTAAATAGTTCTGCAGTGAATAATTTTATATAATTAACACTAACCCTAACCCTAACCCTAATTTTATTCACTGCAGAACTATTTTGACCCGTCTGTCGGAAGAGTGCCGACATCCCACTCTTTTCTTATTTGATCAGTCAGTCTATAGACATCTCACTCTCTTCTTATTCGATCACTCAGTCTATAGACATCTCACTCTCTTAATTATTTGATCAGTCAGTCTATAGACATCCCACTCTTTTCTTATTTGATCAGTCAGTCTATAGACATGTCACTCTCTTCTTATTCGATCACTCAGTCTATAGACTACTCTCATCAATTTCACATCTATCATTTGCAATAGAACATATCTAATCATATTCTTTGATGTTCATAAGGTATTCGAGCCTTACCAAGGTGCGCACTGGGTGTCATGCTTCCCTGGCAGCCCGGTGTTCATATGTTCCATTCCCTCCCTCACCTCCTCTACCCTCCTCCATCCCCTTTCTATCCCGGGAATGTAAACATATTATCCCTGTCTGTTCAACCCAAATGTTCTGGAAAGTAAAGAGAGCAGGTTCGCTACTTATCTCATCTATCTTCAATACCTGATTGATCTATAACATTATGGGGTTTGCACCATGAACCCAATACGTGGAAAATAGTTCTTTTTCTATCGAGTTTTTTATATAGGCAAGGGCAAACTACTCTAACTGCGCCACCTACGATCTCTACAAGTGGAGAGGGAAAAAGGCTGACACCGCCATAGCAAAAATGGCCGCCTAGTGATGTTATAATAGAGTTGCAAACGCTGTATTGCGGTCCTTTGGGATATTAGACAGGTTCCTGAAAGATAAAGAGGAAGATGTTGAGAAACATTCCAGCAGATTAAACTGCTCTGGGAGCACACTTTAGTAGCCTACTGCGAGAGACTATTGGTGGCAAGGAGGAGTGGTAGGGCTGAGAGTATCAGCCGGAGGTGTGAAACTGATAATGTATAAGTGCGTGTTTGTATGAGTGGGCGTGTGTTAGTGAGTGTGGGGGTTTGGGGGTTGGTGTGAAGGGGGTGACTGAAAAGTCATTGAAGTGTATTAGTTATATCTGAACGAGTGGTGTAGTGGCTTTGAAGCCGCAAAAGTGTAGTAAATTCCGATTGTATGATTGCTGATTCAGAGGAGAGAGCGAGAGAGAGAGAGAGAGAGAGAGAGAGAGAGAGAGAGAGAGAGGAGAGAGAGAAGAGGAAGAGAGAGAGAAGACTAGAGAGAGAGAGAGAAGAGAAAGAAAGAGGAGATAGAGAGAAGAGACAAGAGAGATAGGAGAGAGGAGAATAAAGAGACATAGAAGAGACAGACGAGAGTGAAGGGAAAGGGAGAGAGAAGAGAGAGAGAAGAGAAAGAAAGAGGAGATAGAGAGAAGAGACAAGAGAGATAGGAGAGAAGAGAATAAAGAGAGATAGAAGAGAAAGACGAGAGTGAAGGGAAAGGAAGAGAGAAAGAAGAGAGACAAAAGAAAGAAAGAAGAGAAAAAGAGAAAGAAGAGAGAAAGAGAGAAGAGAGAGACAGATAGGGAAGAGATAGCGAGAGAAAGATGTGGAGGGAAAGAGTGACAGGGCGAGAGAGAAACAAAAGAGTGAAAAGAAAGCGAGAGAGAGAGATGAGCAAGCGAGAGAGAGAGAGAGAGAGAGAGAGAGAGAGAGAGAGACAGCGAGAGAGAGAGAGACAGAGAGAGAGAGAGAGAGAGAGAGAGAGAGAGAGAGAGAGAGAAGAGAGAGAGAGAGAGAGAGAGAGAGAGAGAGAGAGAGAGAGAGAGATCCACACTCGCTTGTCATTATCTGATAATTAGGTTTCGAATGTCACGCTACTGTCGACCAGTTAGTGTGCTGAAGCCATCGCATATCTAGCAGTCAAGTCAGTTTTATCTGGTTCACTCAACTTGTTGAGAGCATATGCCAGCAGTTGGAATGTAATAATAGCGATCCAGCTTATCATCAGATAGTCAGTCTTGTTGGAGGACTTGACATCGAGAGACACCTTCCTGATTACACTCAGAGCTTTCAGATAAGCCATACCCTGATTTACCAGAGGCTTCATACAGCACCGGCAGTGGCACACTGCAATCGCTACTTTATATTGCATTTGTGGATTCTGAAAAGGCCTCTGACAGCATTGATAAGAAACCCCTTTGGGGGCTGATGCGGCACTACGGGATCTCACAGGAAACCATTAACTTAATAAGGGCAACCTATGCAGTGTAGAGTTCTTCATAAGGGAAAACTGACAGGTGTGTGTTTTTAATTTAAAAAACAGGAGTATGGCAGGGATGTCTTTTGTCATCAATATCAGTTTTACTGATTACAGACCTGGGTTATGCAGACAACAATAACTACCGTCTTAAATGGAATTCAATGGACTTTAACAAAACAACCTGATAATTTCAGGTAGTATGTGTCAGGGGTTGTTAAGAGGTCTATTTTATACTTGTCTATGGGTCAGGCCCTCCGAACTATTCAGAGCTCGCCACGCTCGCGTATCTAAAGTTCCAGTGGTTTTGGACTCAGCTTATAACTCTACCCATAGCCACACTGGCCCTCTTCACCACCTCATTCTGAAATAACTATGTAAGAGCACGCTGTACTGATACATCTTACGAAACGAACTACACAGAATGGCACCGCTTTGTAAATTAGGTGGTTATTTATTTATTAATAGATTAGTTTTCGGGCATAATCACCACAGTGTTATAAATTATGTGGTTATTTATGTATTAATGTATTACATTTCAGGCATAATCACCACATCATCATCACCACAATGTTATAAATTAGATGGTTATTTATTTAGTAATAGATTACATGTCGGACATAATCACCACAGTATTGTAAATTATGTGGTTATTTATTTATTATTGATTACATTTCGGGCGTAATTAGAATCCCTCTAAAATAATATGCCTATCTGGCGGCAAGGTGATTTAACATCGCCAGTTTCGTGCTTTCGATTCGTGGCGTTTCTCCTGCTGCATCTTAACGCAGAATAACGCTTTTTGTGAGCTTTTGGTTTTTTTTTTCAATTCTTACGTTAATCGTCCCTTCTTTTCGATCACGTTTAATCCGTGCGCCACGACTTGCTGACATTAGCCCAACTTGGCTCCTATTGCACACATATGGATCAACTTAGCTCCTTTCGCACATATATAATCCAACTTGGCTCCTGAAGGGGGCTGAGTGGTCTCGAGGTATGGTGTTCGCCTCGACTGCCGGAGGTCCCACGTTCAAGCCCAGGTGAGGGCCGAGATTTTTTTCCGAGGACTTCTTATAACAGTCGCAAGAACTCCAACGCGGAGCAACCACGGCAGGGGGTTTCCGACCATCAGAAGTTTACCCCCTTCACCAAGCATTTCGGACCCTTTAATTTCTTAATACGTTCTGGGGGCGGTCCCGTCCGGGTCATGACACCGGGCGTCTGTCCCCTGCCGCTAAGACGTCAGTTCGGTCATATTCATTATCCCTGATGCTATGCTTGTCCCACCTGCCTCTGTGGCTAAGGGCTTGCGAACGCGGTTTGTGAGTCCGTATACCCGGGTTTGAAGCACGGCGGTGCTGGTTTTTTCGAAAAAAAGGTATAGGGGCCGGTCGTTCAGAAAGCAATGTCAAACTACTGAACGTAACACTTGCCTAGTACATCAACAGCAGCTGAAAAAATGCTGGTGTTGACTGCAACGTCCCGTAAGGGATACGCAACACAATCTCTCTATGCTTGTCCCTTCGCTGTAACCTTGTCTACTCTCAAGCTCTCCCTTACTCGGTGGGGTGAGCCCCAACAAAATTTCCCCTGGTCTCTGGGTAGTGAGATCGGACGCCCGTGTGTATTGATGCGCACGTAAAAATCCCATGGCAGTTGGAAATCGAAAAAGAGTAGCCTAACGGCGAAATTTCGAGTTAAAAATCTACCCAAAGTATTTCAGCATCCTCGCCGGTGCTACGGAGATCGTGCTCTGAGCTGAGATTCTCCGGACTCAGGCTTGAGTTGGGAATAGAACGGAGCAGTTATGGATTACTCGCGTGTGCCGAGATGTTTATCCGTCGACTAAACTAAACTAAGCTAAATATATAGCTCAACTTGACTCTTGTCACAGCTGTGGGAACGAAAAGTTTTGTGACTCTTCTCTGGCCTTTGAACGAGGGGGCGGAGCGAATATGGGAATGTCCTGAGTGCAGTGATGTCGACTTTTAGCTCAATACAACTCAACTCAACTTGTTACTGACAGAGAATTGTCGTGTTTTCTTACTTTTCAAGAATTATTGAGCTATTGTCGTGGCTTATGACGACATTTATGTCATTGTTAACCGACTATAGCGTCGGTTAACGTCCTTGCAGTGTTAATAATAAAAACAAATATGGAAATATAACACGCATTAACCATAAGACAAAATCACCATACTACTTGTAACCATAATCACTGCATTTGTAGGGAGCCGAGGTAGTACAACGGCTGGACGCTCGCCTGCCAGCCCTGGGCTCAAGGGTTTGATTCCGTACCAGGAAAATTGACGGGGGTTCCCAGGTCCACCCGCCCTTCATTTTTTTCCTTACCCCTTACAGGACGTTGCAGTCAACAACAGCATTTTTCAGCTGCTGTTGACGTACAAGGCAAGATTACACTCAAGTATTTTGCCATTGCTTTCTGAGCGACCGGCTCACATACCCCGTAAGTTACCAACGCGGCGAGAACCGCTCCTGGGTACCAGGAAATATCTTGGAAAGTAGATCCGGTCGGCGGCGTGATATTGACAACATCAGCCACCGTCTGTCGGCTGATCTATAAATATAGGGATTTAGCACCATATACCCAGTGTTCCCTAATGTGTGTACAAGGGACCTTTATGTCACTGATTACATTTTTATACAGCTGAAATATGTACATCTTACGTTACTGATACATTTGATGCTGTCGAAATGTGTAAATCTTAACTTTACTGATTACATCTTTATATTGCTGAAATATTTAAATTTTAAGTTTACTGACTAAATTTTATGCTGCTGAAATGTGTAAATCTTAACTTTACTCACAACATTTTTATACTGCTGAAATGTGTAAATCTGAAATTTACTGACTACATTTTTATACTGCTGAAATGCAAGAGACAGTCTTCAGACAAAATAATTTATTACATATAACTGGATAACAGAAGAAATAATTTGGTCCCGTAGCAGATACTGCCATTATAAAATCTTAGGCTTTTCACGTATTCTAGACAACGTGATATGAGGTAACTTCTGTTCTTTACCTCAAAGACAATCTACAGACAACGATAACAAGGATGTGGCACCCAGTTTTCTGAGACTGGGTCGACGCCAGGGACTGGTTCTAAAACAATAAAACGGCTTACGCTAGGGTTTGAACCCTACCTCTGTCTTCACAATCAACAGCTCTAACCACCGTGCCATCCCGATTACAATTACAAAACATTTAATAAAACATTCCGCTGACTATCGTATTTTTGCAGCTGATGTCAGCTTTCTTTCATCGATTTTTTTCTCCCACTGTTTATTTTGTCTTCACAACCTATCTGCGGAGGGGACTAGCTCGCCGTGCGGCAGAAGCCAGGGTTCGCTCCGATGTTGACGGTGGTTCGTCGTGTCGGAAAAAGAGACATGGCGGTGTGCTAGTGGTGGTAGTGCTGTAGTCAGCTTGTCGTCACAGTTGACTACAGGCTTCCTTACTTAATGGGCAAGTTGCGTAAGTAAACACACATAGTATTGTTTGGCGCCCACAGAAGGAGAAGAAGGAAGTAAAGACGCACTAGACAACATACAATTTGAAAGCTATAGTTACCGACCGGGAATCGAACCTGTCACCTCCAAATGACGACAGCGCCTCGCTGCAGGAACAAGTGTACTTCGACGCATGACCAGCTAGACACTCCAAAAAAAAATGTGCCTTCATTAGTCATGTCTAAAATACACATGAACCTACAACTATGGAATACAGACATAATTCGTATCAAACCATTGAGATAGCACCATTGGTTTCATAATTTATATTAAACCTGGTCAAATGACAAACACACAAACATATCGTTCCGTAATGCTGTGTCGAGTATATATTAACAAACATTTAAAGAAGATAAATGATTAGTCGGTTCTAATGCTGTACACGTATAACACAGGAAATCAATTGGGAACCCGTTGAGGCCGCTGAGAGAGTTACATAAATAAACACACATAGTATTGTTTGGCGGTCACAGAAGGAGAATGCAGCGAAGCACTGCCGCCATTTGAAGGTGACAGGTTCAACTCCCGGTCGGTAACAATAGCTTTCAAATGTTCTGTTGTCTAGTGCGTCCTCTAGTCTCTATTTCATTCTACTCCTTCTCTGAGCGACAGACTCAATATTATATGTGGGACGCAGAGGTGTTTCCAAGGCACCAGGGCCGGGATCTATACTGGCCAAGACCTGCTGACACGTCCACGCCGTGCGTCCTGAGCAACAGGTCGCTTCGGAGACCTGGCTAACATCAGTAGGATCGATGATTCCTCCGAAGCCGGAGAGTATCTGTCTGCACACCAATGAGCCAGACATCGGACAACGGATACTCACGCAAACCTCAGGTCTGGTATGACATCACATTGATGTTGGACAACAGGATGTATTCATCTGACATACAGGACTTCACGCTGGAGTTCACAGCCAGCGAACACAAGCAAGCAATATTATATGTACAGTCTTCAGTGTTATATGTGGAGTCTCCAGTATTATATGTGGAGTCTCCAGTATTATTTGTGGAATCTTCAGTGTTATATGTGGAGACTTCAATATTATATGTGGAGTCTTCAATATTATATGTGAGGTCTCCAATATTATACGTGGAGTCAGCAATAGTATATGTTGGGTTTTCAATACTATATGTGTAGTACTAATAAACATGTTCTGAATTAAATAGACAAGAATATGTTATCAGCGATGATACCCTTTGGGAGTCTACGGCTTACTGGCTTACTAAACAGAGATTCGGATTCAAACGCTGCATCCCTTTGCTTGTGGGGTTGATCCAGCTTCACAAAATTGATCCCGGATAACTGACATATCCTTTGAGAGCGAATCCGGCAAGAAAACAACGTGCGCCAGGATTGTGTTGCTTAGAGTGGTAGTTGCAAGGGTCTAATGTGACTACAAATGTCAACTTTTTGTAGTTTAATGTGCTATCTGACATCGACTTCTTATCTGTTGTTATTAGCATCAATAATATGAAATTGCAAGTCATTTTCTAGACACTCCCAGGTTAAATTTATAGTCAATTTTATGTTCAGTAGTTTGCCATCGTTTTCTGCAACGATTTAGTAGACACGTAAAAATTCACTGGACTTTTTCTACGCATCTTGGGGCTGATTGTGTGTGTTGTAAGTATGAAGTCGCTTAAAAGTCGCTTAAAAGTCGCTTAAAGGTCGACAGGGTCACCTAATTGCACCTGGTTTTTCCCCTATGGCTCAATCTGTTTCTACAGCGCTAGCTACCGAAAGTTTCGCACGAAGCACACAATCAGTAGCTCCAGCTCTACACAACCCTGTAACACATCTCTGGCCTAATTGTGTATGTTGTAAGTATGAAGTGCTCTACACAACCCTGTAACACATCTCTGGCCTAATTGTGTATGTTGTAAGTATGAAGTGCTCTACACAACCCTGTAACACATTTCCTGGCTATGTCTGGTGACACCATATTCAGTCAGAGTCGTCTCTGAGTCAAAAATACACTTACACACAGCAACTTATTTAATTACCAAAATGGCTCCTACACCCCAAGGAGGCAATTAACTCAATACGGATATTGCTTTCTGCTCGCAGATTAATAATTTTCTCCGTAATCCCGTTTATCCACGTAGGGTAACGCAGCGTGCGAGAATTGGAAGCGGTTCTAGCCGCGTTGGTAACTTACGGGATAAGTGAGCCGGACGCTCATAAAGCAATGGCAAACCAGTGAGCGTAATCTTGCCAAGAAATCAACGATAGCGGTAAAATGCTGGTATTGACAGCGATGTCCTGTAAAGGATATGCGAAAAAAAGAAGATTAATAATAGTTGCTTTCCGTTGAGGTGAAACAATGCTTACAATAATAAGCGAAGACATTTTAATTATTGGAAGGTTTTGGATAATTTGGACATATAGCCGATATTCGTACAACTGTTGAAGATTCGCACGCAGTATGTATGCGAATGTCCCTAGTGAATGTGATATCGGTTCTTGACTAAACTCAACTCGACTCACCTCAACTGGACTCAACTCAACGCGTACAAGATACATTTGAATAAATATTTACACACGCCTACAATCATAATGAGTTGAACTGAACATGTACAGCTGCACATACATACATACATGCATATAGGCGCACATACACATACATACCAGCATACTAGCATACACATGCACGCACACACAAATACACACTTAAAATCCACTCATACAAACTGAGCTGAATTGAATAAGTACAACCACATATACACTTACACACAAGCCCGCAAACATGTACATATACAGACATATATACCTACCTACCTACCTACCTATCTACGAGATACGTACATACATACAATTATTTTATACACACGCGCGCGTGCACGCAAGCATGCATGCATACATACATACACACTCACACATATATGCACACAATATACACAGTAACACATACACCCACACACAACTCACACACACACACAACACTCACACCCACACACACCCACACACACACATACACACACACTACGCACACATACACCCACACACACACACACACACACAAATGTACACAACATACACAGCCACACATACACCCATACAGCCACACACCACACACACACATATACACCCGTATACACACACAAATGCACTCAACATACACAGCTATTCACACACACACACACACACACACACACACACACACACACACACACACACACGTACACATGTTCAATATCCCACGCGCGGGTCCCGGAATGCGCTTGACGTTTAAAGTACACAATCCCGTAAGTATCTGGGTCACCGTTAATGATATTCCACGTTATTAGGCTAACGTTTGTAACCGGCCCACATGAAAGCCGTCAAGGCTCAGGAGCCTAGTCGAGTACTTTATTTTAATGACTTGTCGAAAAGTGAACTATGTCAGAAGTGCATCCCACGCTTAAAATACTCCCAGGTATGTGTACAATCCGACACAAGTCAATGCAATTGGGTATTTTGGTACTTTCATAACAACAGATGGAAGATGTAGTAAAATTAGTTGCATATCCTGTACAGGACGTTGCAGTCAACCACAGCATTGTTTGTCTGTGTTATTTCTTGGCCAATTTACCTTCAGAAGTTTGCCATTGCTTTCTGAACGACCGGCAGTCTGGATTACTCTGGATGATGTATTGAACAAATGTAATGTAGAATAGCACAAGCTGACGCAGTATTTCACAAGATGAAGGATCTTCTTCGCAATAGATAAGAGCTAGTTTAGTTTAGTCTAGTTTAGTTTAGTCGACGGACCAACATCACGGCCATTCGGGTGTAACCCATAAGTTTTCCGAACTACTCTTAATGCAAGCCTGAGTCTGGAAGGTTTCCGTGGCACCGGCGAGGATCCTGACATACTTTGGGTAGATGTTTAACTCGAAATTTTCCCCAGGCAGCGCTGTTAGTCTACTCTTTTTCGATTTCCAACTGTCAATATATTTTACGTGCGCAACAATACACACGGGCGTCCGATCCCACTGCCCAGAGACCAGGGGAAATTTTGTTACTAGAAGTCGACGTGAAAAAATCCCGGCCCTCATCGGGACTTGAACCAGGGACCTCTAGCACTCAATGCTGATACCATACCTCGAGACCACTCACCCTCCCCTTCCCCCCCCCCCCCCCTTATATAAGGATAAGAATAAGAGCACTTGCTCTTAAACATCCAGTATGTTGAAGCCGATCTAGCAGGTACAACCCCTACACCGGTCAACTTGGTAAAATGTTGACTTCTTGTCCTTGACTTGGGGCCGTAAATTACAAGTACCTTAGAAGCCGAATGGGTTTGCTTGAAAGCGAGAGGTATTTTATAACAGGGAAGGTTAATCCACACGCAAACATCAGTCCAGTGCACTAGAAGTATTAGCACGTGAATGGACTACGCTTGACCTCAAAGCGAGTGAAGGAAAAAAAACAACAAACACATTTGGCAACTGAGATTCGAAAAAAGAGTTCTGTAGAGCTATATGGAAACAATCCGGGTATATGGAAGCCAATAATGGACAATTAGCAGTCTAGTGTAGGATTTTATGGAAGATGAGGCGATGTGGTTGTGTAGATAGATGCATGATGAGAATATCGTGGACGGAAAAGAAGAGTAGAGCAGATATTTTGAAAGAAGCCAACGCACAAAGAACGAACGAACGAACAAACTTTAGTGTCAAAGGGTTAAGAATTGGGCACGCAGGCCCGTTTGACATTCTATTTCTCGCATTCTTATTTCTCTGCTCTCATACATTATTTTATTCATACGAGAACTGTTAGATGCATCAGAAGAAGTTAATTCACATCATTTTGGCATGTCTTGAGAAAAAGAAAGCTGCCGCGTATCGTGACAACAGGACGGTCCCTGAGAGGAGAGGCAGGGGAAGTCAGAGCGAGCATGCTAGTTATATCTAGCATAAAATGTGACATAATTTTTGACTTTATATAGTGGTACTCTTTTCTGAGTTCTTTGGGGATAGTCTCTATGACTTTCAGAGGTTCCCCTGACAAACTCCTCATATAAATAATGTTCCATTCAGAAACTAGGACCCGATAATGGTCCATTAAGTTTTCAAAATTCTGGGTGAACGCTGCAATGCAGTCATCTGAGGTATAATTTCTAACAATACCTTGCTACTTTTTGTACTGGTTTTCTTTTTCCAGTCTTTCAGATTTCTTAGACTCTTTGTCTATGGCCGTATCGGCTTCAAGCTGTTTAATTTTGACTTGTAGTTCAAGCTCTTCTCGTTTACTTTGAGCTGAGATTTCTGCCTTCCTAACTTCAGTATCTAACTCTGCCTGTTTTAATGCTGTTTCTGCCTCTGCCTGCTTTAATGCTGCTTCTGCTTGCTTGGCAGCTCTTTCAGCCGCTCTTTCCTCGCGTTCGCTAGCTTTTTCTTGTACTAGGAGGTGTTCAGAATATTTTGTTTCACTCCACTTTGTTAACTCGTCACCAGTTAACTGTAGCCTTAAACCCATCTCGATGAAGTCGTTTAAAGAAGACATGATGGAATGTTTAAATGACAATGAGTTCTCAGACACACAATTTGTTACAAGGTGTTAGTAACGTGAAAAATTTACAATCTTGTTGAACTTACAATTTATGCCCAAATTTGCATCCGAAAGTATATACAAAAAATATACTCAAGTGTACTGGATGCGGTCGAGAACGGTTCAAACCAGGGTTAGAAACTAAGGTCGCTACTTCAAGGATAAATGACCTCTCCGGGCAACGGTTTCAGATGGCACAGACAACCTGCTTTCTTTTGGGAGGAAATAAGTTAGAATCTACCTTTATGTGATGTGTATGCTTGTCACTAAGTTTTGATTAGGTTTGTATGGCGTTGAGTGTAATTGTAGGTCGTAATGTCGTCGGTCAACAATTTTTTTCCAAATCACAAGTTACTTTCTTTCCCAAACTTTCTGCTTTACACAACTAACTTCACGAATACACTCTAGATATATTTCAACAATCCACAACTATGATGACACATCACTTACATCAAGATGACATTCAGTAAGGACATAGACATCATGTTTACAAAATGGCGACAAGGTCAAAATGGCGATAAGTTACATAATCACTGATGTTTTACACGTTTACAAGTTCAAACACTCTAAGCGGACGAGCCCCACGTTCACACATGTCAGGATCTTAAACCTGGCTCGTTGGACCTAACATATGTGAGACAAGTACAAGTACAAAATGATTGGACTTGACACACAATGACACTGAGTTCAATGGATTTATTTACGAGTCACATGCAATACGATCTAGTTTGGCATGTGATGATCATTACTATACATATACAATACATCAGTACACTTACAGACAAAACCCACAGCTTCACAGTCTATCTCACAAGATATACAAGCACTCGACTTTCGGGCACAGAACTACACGAAGCCTTTCTCAACCCACACGTCCTGTCATGTCCGAGTTCCAAAGCCGTCTGCCGGTTTCCCCGCACAGCGCTTGCCCTGTGGATTGGCTTCACGAGGACTGCGTGCGTCTTGCTTTG
>JACEFZ010018319.1:630000-632500 GCA_014155875.1 Cepaea nemoralis | reverse complement strand
TAGAGAACAACTGTGCAGTAGACCTAACTATTTACAGTCGACTAAGAATATCCGCAAGATTGTTATCCTTTCCAGGAATATGACAGATGTCGAATTCATAATCCTGCAAGAGTAAGGACGATGTATGAATTCTGGAATTCTAAGGATGACCAGATTTGAATATCTGTAGCGGTTTGTTATCCGAAAGAACCAGAAATTTTCTACCAAGTAGATACCTTGAGAATTTCTCAATTCTTTCAATTAATGCTAGAGCCTCTAATTCAGTAATAGGATAATTTCTCTGTGTATCTGATAGCTTTTTACTGAATTAAATAATGGGATGTAATTTTCCCTCATGCAATTGAAGTAATACAGTTGAAATAGCATATAAACTAGCATCCGTTTGTAAAACGAAGTCTTTTGAAATATCAGATAATTTCACGATAGGATAGGTACTAAACAGAGTTTTTATCCGTTCTAATAGTTTATCATGATCATCTGTCCAAACTATTTTTGTAGGCTGTCCTTTCTTTAATAGTTCAGAGAATGTTGCTGTCTTATCAGCAAAGTTAGGAATAAACTTCTGATAGTAGTTAATCAGACCTAATAGACTTCTTAATTCCTATTTTGTCATTGGAGGTTTGATATTAATTTCAGTAACCATCAGTGGATCTCTCTTTCTAAATCTGTTAGAAATTCTATGACCAAGGAATTGTATTTCAGTAAAGCCTATCTCAATTTTACTAGGTATAGCTTTCAGACCGTGTTGCTGCATCCTCTGAAATACTTGTTTGAGAATTTTGACATGTGTGTCAATATCTTAAGTATGAATACAGATGTCATCCATATATGTCGCTACATTAGAAATTCCATGGAGTAATCTTCTCATCATGCGCATAAATGTTCTTGACGCATTTTGTAAACCGAATGGAAGGTATGCCCATTCATATAGACCTAATGGAGTATTGAAAGCTGTGATATGCATAGAATCTTCATCCATAGGGATTTGCCAATATCCCTTGGTGAGGTCAATCTTCGAAAAGAGTTTTGAGTTTGCCATGCTTTCAATCAAATCATCAATGTTTGGCATTGGTTCTGCATCTAGTAGTGTTAATGCATTTCCTTTTCTATAATCAACACATAGACGTAATGAACCATCTTTTTTCTTCACAATTACTACCGGAGAACAGTAGTTTGAAATGGATTTTCTCATAATCCCAGTTTTATCTAACTCCGAAACCTCTACTGTAACTTTCTCCAGATAATGTATTGGAATAGGATATGGTTTCAATTTAACTGGGACATTCGAGAGTAAAGTTATTTTATGCTTGATAAGCGATGTCTGCCCTGGTTTATCAGAAAAGATTGTGCTGAATTCTTTTATTGTTGCGATAAGATTCTCTTCGTCTTGGGTTGACAAATCTTTACTTATTTTTATAGATTGCCAACCACTGTCACTATTAACTGTTGTGGTTGGAATTTGTTGTTTAATAGCGTCTTCTTGTTGTTCGTTAATAACACAACAAGCTGCTGCTATTCTATGTGGTATATGTTGCGTCACCTGTGATGTGTTGTTGTCGCGTGGGATATATGGTTTCAGCATATTTATGTGAAAGATTTTATGTTTCCCATTTACATCAATACGATAGTCTACATCACTGATTTTCTTAATCACTTTAAATGGACCTTGCCATGAAGTAACTAAGCAGTCACGAGGATCAGGTAGTAATAAACAGATCTCTTCTTCTTCTTTCAAAACTATTGTCTTAGCGTTTCTATTATCGTACTGTCTGTACTTTTCTCCAGCTTTCTCAAGTGCTGATTTTGCAATTTGTCAAGCCGTAATAATTTCGTCTCTCAACTGCTTCACTATTTCGTATGCTTCTCTTTTCGGGTGGTCGTATGTCTTATTTGTAAGCATATCATTATATAATAATAATGGACCACGCGGATTTGCTCCGTACACCAGTTCGAATGGAGAAAAACATGTACTAGATTGTGGTACAGCTGGCAATAAAATATCCCAATCTTTAGGTCTATCCGCTGCTACTTTTGCTAGAGTTCGTTTAAGGACTCCATTATAATTTTCATTGACACCGTTTCTCATTGGGTGCCAAGGAGAACTAAAGGCTTGTGGAATACCTAGTATTTTCATTGCCTCTTGGGTAGCTGTTGATATAAATTGACTACCTCTATCAGATAGTATGCAGCTTGGGAATCCTATCCTACTAAAGATTAGCCATAATGAATCTAAGATGGATCTACTTGTGATGTACTTAAGTGGCATAGCTTCTGGCCAACGAGTACAAAGATCAATTATGATCAAGATAAACCTATTACCTCGATCAGTAATTGTGTTCAGTGGACCCACAATATCCACAGAAATTTTCAAAAATGGTCGAGATGCCAAATCAATTTTCTGAACGTGTGCTTTGGGATGTTTGCCTTGTTGTGTGGTCATTTGACACAATGTACATGAACGTATATGTGTGGTAATATCTTTGTTATATCCAGGCCAATA
>JACEFZ010018319.1:625000-627500 GCA_014155875.1 Cepaea nemoralis | reverse complement strand
TATCTGTAGCGGTTTATTATCCGAAAGAACCAGAAATTTTATACCAAGTAGATACCTTGAGAATTTCTCAATTCTTTCAATCAATGCTAGAGCCTCTAATTCAGTAATAGCATAATTTCTCTGTGTATCTGATAGCTTTTTACTGAATTAATAATGGGATGTAATTTTCCCTCATGCAATTGAAGTAATACAGTTGAAATAGCATATAAACTAGCACCCGTTTGTAATACGAAGTCTTTTGAAATATCAGATAATTTCAGGATAGGATAGGTACTAAACAGAGTTTTTATCCGTTCTAATAGTTTATCATGATCATCTGTCCAAACTATTTTTGTAGGCTCCCTTTCTTTAATAGTTCAGAGAATGTTGCTGTCTTATCAGCAAAGTTAGGAATAAACTTCTGATAGTAGTTAATCAGACCTAATAGACTTCTTAATTCCTTTTTTGTCATTGGAGGTTTGATATTAATTTCAGTAACCATCAGTGGATCTCTCTTTCTAAATCTGTTAGAAATTCTATGACCAAGGAATTGTATTTCAGTAAAGCCTATCTCAATTTTACTAGGTATAGCTTTCAGACAGTGTTGCTGCATCCTCTGAAATACTTGTTTAAGAATTTTGACATGTGTGTCAATATCTTAAGTATGAATACAGATGTCATCCATATATGTCGCTACATTAGAAATTCCATGGAGTAATCTTCTCATCATGCGCATAAATGTGCTTGACGCATTTTGTAAACCGAATGGAAGGTATGCCCATTCATATAGACCTAATGGAGTACTGAAAGCTGTGATATGCATAGAATCTTCATCCATAGGGATTTGCCAATATCCCTTGGTGAGGTCAATCTTCGAAAAGAGTTTTGAGTTTGCCATGCTTTCAATCAAATCATCAATGTTTGGCATTGGTTCTGCATCTAGTAGTGTTAATGCATTTCCTTTTCTATAATCAACACATAGACGTAATGAACCATCTTTTTTCTTCACAATTACTACCGGAGAACAGTAGTTTGAAATGGATTTTCTCATAATCCCAGTTTTATCTAACTCCGAAATCTCTGCTGTAACTTTCTCCAGATAATGTATTGGAATAGGATATGGTTTCAATTTAACTGGGACATTCGAGAGTAAAGTTATTTTATGCTTGATAAGCGATGTCTGCCCTGGTTTATCAGAAAAGATTGTGCTGAATTCTTTTATTGTTGCGATAAGATTCTCTTTGTCTTGGGTTGACAAATCTTGACTTATTTGTATAGATTGCCAACCACTGTCACTATTAACTGTTGTGGTTGGAATTTGTTGTTTAATAGCGTCTTCTTGTTGTTCGTTAATAACCCAACAAGCTGCTGCTATTCTATGTGGTATATGTTGCGTCACCTGTGATGTGTTGTTGTCGCGTGGGATATATGGTTTCAGCATATTTATGTGAAAGATTTTATGTTTCCCATTTACATCAATACGATAGTCTACATCACTGATTTTCTTAATCACTTTAAATGGACCTTGCCATGAAGTAACTAAGCAGTCACGAGGATCAGGAAATAATAACCAGATCTCTTCTTCTTCTTTCAAAACTATTGTCTTAGCGTTTCTATTATCGTACTGTCTGTACTTTTCTCCAGCTTTCTCAAGTGCTGATTTTGCAATTTGTCAAGCCGTAATAATTTCGTCTCTCAACTGCTTAACTATTTCGTATCCTTCTCTTTTCGGGTGGTCGTATGTCTTATTTGTAAGCATATCATTATATAATAATAATGGACCACGCGGATTTGCTCCGTACACCAGTTCGAATGGAGAAAAACATGTACTAGATTGTGGTACAGCTGGCAATAAAATATCCCAATCTTTAGGTCTATCCGCTGCTACTTTTGCTAGAGTTCGTTTAAGGACTCCATTATAATTTTCATTGACACCGTTTCTCATTGGGTGCCAAGGAGAACTAAAGGCTTGTGGAATACCTAGTATTTTCATTGCCTCTTGGGTAGCTGTTGATATAAATTGACTACCTCTATCAGATAGTATGCAGCTTGGGAATCCTATCCTACTAAAGATTAGCCATAATGAATCTAAGATGGATCTACTTGTGATGTACTTAAGTGGCATAGCTTCTGGCCAACGAGTACAAAGATCAATTATGGTCAAGATAAACCTATTACCTCGATCAGTAAATGTGTTCAGTGGACCCACAATATCCACAGAAATTTTCAAAAATGGTCGAGAAGCCAAATCAATTTTCTGAACGTGTGCTTTGGGATGTTTGCCTTGTTGTGTGGTCATTTGACACAATGTACATGAACGTATATGTGTGGTAATATCTTTGTTATATCCAGGCCAATAAAATTGTGTTAATAATCTGTTAGTGGTTTTGGCAATACCCATTTGACCCGCAAATGGTGAATCGTGTGCCAGTTTTAGTGCTTCTTTACGATATTTAGTTGGCAGCACTGTTTGTAAGCAACGGGTTGTACCTTTATTGTAACGTCTGGATAAAATATTATT
>JACEFZ010018319.1:620000-622500 GCA_014155875.1 Cepaea nemoralis | reverse complement strand
TGATAGCTTTTTACTGAATTAATAATGGGATGTAATTTTCCCTCATGCAATTGAAGTAATACAGTTGAAATAGCATATAAACTAGCACCCGTTTGTAATACGAAGTCTTTTGAAATATCAGATAATTTCAGGATAGGATAGGTACTAAACAGAGTTTTTATCCGTTCTAATAGTTTATCATGATCATCTGTCCAAACTATTTTTGTAGGCTCCCTTTCTTTAATAGTTCAGAGAATGTTGCTGTCTTATCAGCAAAGTTAGGAATAAACTTCTGATAGTAGTTAATCAGACCTAATAGACTTCTTAATTCCTTTTTTGTCATTGGAGGTTTGATATTAATTTCAGTAACCATCAGTGGATCTCTCTTTCTAAATCTGTTAGAAATTCTATGACCAAGGAATTGTATTTCAGTAAAGCCTATCTCAATTTTACTAGGTATAGCTTTCAGACAGTGTTGCTGCATCCTCTGAAATACTTGTTTAAGAATTTTGACATGTGTGTCAATATCTTAAGTATGAATACAGATGTCATCCATATATGTCGCTACATTAGAAATTCCATGGAGTAATCTTCTCATCATGCGCATAAATGTGCTTGACGCATTTTGTAAACCGAATGGAAGGTATGCCCATTCATATAGACCTAATGGAGTACTGAAAGCTGTGATATGCATAGAATCTTCATCCATAGGGATTTGCCAATATCCCTTGGTGAGGTCAATCTTCGAAAAGAGTTTTGAGTTTGCCATGCTTTCAATCAAATCATCAATGTTTGGCATTGGTTCTGCATCTAGTAGTGTTAATGCATTTCCTTTTCTATAATCAACACATAGACGTAATGAACCATCTTTTTTCTTCACAATTACTACCGGAGAACAGTAGTTTGAAATGGATTTTCTCATAATCCCAGTTTTATCTAACTCCGAAATCTCTGCTGTAACTTTCTCCAGATAATGTATTGGAATAGGATATGGTTTCAATTTAACTGGGACATTCGAGAGTAAAGTTATTTTATGCTTGATAAGCGATGTCTGCCCTGGTTTATCAGAAAAGATTGTGCTGAATTCTTTTATTGTTGCGATAAGATTCTCTTTGTCTTGGGTTGACAAATCTTGACTTATTTGTATAGATTGCCAACCACTGTCACTATTAACTGTTGTGGTTGGAATTTGTTGTTTAATAGCGTCTTCTTGTTGTTCGTTAATAACCCAACAAGCTGCTGCTATTCTATGTGGTATATGTTGCGTCACCTGTGATGTGTTGTTGTCGCGTGGGATATATGGTTTCAGCATATTTATGTGAAAGATTTTATGTTTCCCATTTACATCAATACGATAGTCTACATCACTGATTTTCTTAATCACTTTAAATGGACCTTGCCATGAAGTAACTAAGCAGTCACGAGGATCAGGAAATAATAACCAGATCTCTTCTTCTTCTTTCAAAACTATTGTCTTAGCGTTTCTATTATCGTACTGTCTGTACTTTTCTCCAGCTTTCTCAAGTGCTGATTTGCAATTTGTCAAGCCGTAATAATTTCGTCTCTCAACTGCTTAACTATTTCGTATCCTTCTCTTTTCGGGTGGTCGTATGTCTTATTTGTAAGCATATCATTATATAATAATAATGGACCACGCGGATTTGCTCCGTACACCAGTTCGAATGGAGAAAAACATGTACTAGATTGTGGTACAGCTGGCAATAAAATATCCCAATCTTTAGGTCTATCCGCTGCTACTTTTGCTAGAGTTCGTTTAAGGACCCATTATAATGTTCATTGACACCGTTTCTCATTGGGTGCCAAGGAGAACTAAAGGCTTGTGGAATACCTAGTATTTTCATTGCCTCTTGGGTAGCTGTTGATATAAATTGACTACCTCTATCAGATAGTATGCAGCTTGGGAATTCTATCCTACTAAAGATTAGCCATAATGAATCTAAGATGGATCTACTTGTGATGTACTTAAGTGGCATAGCTTCTGGCCAACGAGTACAAAGATCAATTATGGTCAAGATAAACCTATTACCTCGATCAGTAAATGTGTTCAGTGGGACCCACAATATCCACAGAAATTTTCAAAAATGGTCGAGAAGCCAAATCAATTTTCTGAACGTGTGCTTTGGGATGTTTGCCTTGTTGTGTGGTCATTTGACACAATGTACATGAACGTATATGTGTGGTAATATCTTTGTTATATCCAGGCCAATAAAATTGTGTTAATAATCTGTTAGTGGTTTTGGCAATACCCATTTACCCGCAAATGGTGAATCGTGTGCCAGTTTTTAGTGCTTCTTTACGATATTTAGTTGGCAAGCACTGTTTGTACAGCAACGGGTTGTACCTTTATTGTAACGTCTGGATAAAATATTATTGTCCAAGAAAAATTTCCAATTATCACGTTTAGCTTGTTTCGACGGTTCCTGTAAGTTCTTAAAACAAGTTTGTAATGTGGATCTTGTTTTTGTTCGTTCTGGTAAGTTGGCTGTCAGTCTGATATTAT
>JACEFZ010018319.1:615000-617500 GCA_014155875.1 Cepaea nemoralis | reverse complement strand
TAGGATAGGTACTAAACAGAGTTTTTATCCGTTCTAATAGTTTATCATGATCATCTGTCCAAACTATTTTTGTAGGCTCCCCTTTCTTTAATAGTTCAGAGAATGTTGCTGTCTTATCAGCAAAGTTTAGGAATAAACTTCTGATAGTAGTTAATCAGACCTAATAGACTTCTTAATTCCTTTTTTGTCATTGGAGGTTTGATATTAATTTCAGTAACCATCAGTGGATCTCTCTTTCTAAATCTGTTAGAAATTCTATGACCAAGAATTGTATTTCAGTAAAGCCTATCTCAATTTACTAGGTATAGCTTTCAGACAGTGTTGCTGCATCCTCTGAAATACTTGTTTAAGAATTTTGACATGTGTGTCAATATCTTAAGTATGAATACAGATGTCATCCATATATGTCGCTACATTAGAAATTCCATGGAGTAATCTTCTCATCATGCGCATAAATGTGCTTGACGCATTTTGTAAACCGAATGGAAGGTATGCCCATTCATATAGACCTAATGAGTACTGAAAGCTGTGATATGCATAGAATCTTCATCCATAGGGATTTGCCAATATCCCTTGGTGAGGTCAATCTTCGAAAAGAGTTTTGAGGTTTGCCATGCTTTCAATCAAATCATCAATGTTTGGCATTGGTTCTGCATCTAGTAGTGTTAATGCATTTCCTTTTCTATAATCAACACATAGACGTAATGAACCATCTTTTTTCTTCACAATTACTACCGGAGAACAGTAGTTTGAAATGGATTTTCTCATAATCCAGTTTTATCTAACTCCGAAATCTCTGCTGTAACTTTCTCCAGATAATGTATTGGAATAGGATATGGTTTCAATTTAACTGGGACATTCGAGAGTAAAGTTATTTTATGCTTGATAAGCGATGTCTGCCCTGGTTTATCAGAAAAGATTGTGCTGAATTCTTTTATTGTTGCGATAAGATTCTCTTTGTCTTGGGTTGACAAATCTTGACTTATTTGTATAGATTGCCAACCACTGTCACTATTAACTGTTGTGGGTTGGAATTTGTGTTTAATAGCGTCTTCTTGTTGTTCGTTAATAACCCAACAAGCTGCTGCTATTCTATGTGGTATATGTTGCGTCACCTGTGATGTGTTGTTGTCGCGTGGATATATGGTTTCAGCATATTTATGTGAAGATTTTATGTTTCCCATTTACATCAATACGATAGTCTACATCACTGATTTCTTAATCACTTTAAATGGACCTTGCCATGAAGTAACTAAGCAGTCACGAGGATCAGGAAATAATAACCAGATCTCTTCTCTTCTTTTCAACTATTGTCTTAGCGTTTCTATTATCGTACTGTCTGTACTTTTCTCAGCTTTCTCAAGTGCTGATTTTGCAATTTGTCAAGCCGTAATAATTTCGTCTCTCAACTGCTAACTATTTCGTATCCTTCTCTTTTCGGGTGGTCGTATGTCTTATTTGTAAGCATATCATTATATAATAATAATGGACCACGCGGATTTGCTCCGTACACCAGTTCGAATGGAGAAAAACATGTACTAGATTGTGGTACAGCTGCAATAAAATATCCCAATCTTTAGGTCTATCCGGCTGCTACTTTTGCTAGAGTTCGTTTAAGGACTCCATTATAATTTTCATTGACACCGTTTCTCATTGGGTGCCAAGGAGAACTAAAGGCTTGTGGAATACCTAGTATTTTCATTGCCTCTTGGGTAGCTGTTGATATAAATTGACTACCTCTATCAGATAGTATGCAGCTTGGGAATTCTATCCTACTAAAGATTAGCCATAATGAATCTAAGATGGATCTACTTGTGATGTACTTAAGTGGCATAGCTTCTGGCCAACGAGTACAAAGATCAATTATGGTCAAGATAAACCTATTACCTCGATCAGTAAATGTGTTCAGTGGACCCACAATATCCACAGAAATTTTCAAAATGGTCGAGAAGCCAAATCAATTTTCTGAACGTGTGCTTTGGGATGTTTGCCTTGTTGTGTGGTCATTTGACACAATGTACATGAACGTATATGTGTGGTAATATCTTTGTTATATCCAGGCCAATAAAATTGTGTTAATAATCTGTTAGTGGTTTTGGCAATACCCATTTGACCCGCAAATGGTGAATCGTGTGCCAGTTTTAGTGCTTCTTTACGATATTTAGTTGGCAGCACTGTTTGTAAGCAACGGGTTGTACCTTTATTGTAACGTCTGGATAAAATATTATTGTCCAAGAAAAATTTCCAATTATCACGTTTAGCTTGTTTCGACGGTTCTGTAAGTTCTTAAAACAAGTTTGTAATGTTGGATCTTGTTTTTGTTCGTCTGGTAAGTTGGCTGTCAGTCTGATATTATTCTGCGTATTGTCATTGTCCTGTCTGAGAAGAGTGATCTATTTGTCTCCGTTCTTGAGCTCTTGTGACCGCATTCGCTTGAGTGTGGTCGATCTCCCATTGAATTGCCTCTTCATGCGTGTACTGATTTGCATTGGGTATCATC
>JACEFZ010018319.1:607500-612500 GCA_014155875.1 Cepaea nemoralis | reverse complement strand
AATAAACTTCTGATAGTAGTTAATCAGACCTAATAGACTTCTTAATTCCTTTTTTGTCATTGGAGGTTTGATATTAATTTCAGTAACCATCAGTGGATCTCTCTTTCTAAATCTGTTAGAAATTCTATGACCAAGGAATTGTATTTCAGTAAAGCCTATCTCAATTTTACTAGGTATAGCTTTCAGACAGTGTTGCTGCATCCTCTGAAATACTTGTTTAAGAATTTTGACATGTGTGTCAATATCTTAAGTATGAATACAGATGTCATCCATATATGTCGCTACATTAGAAATTCCATGGAGTAATCTTCTCATCATGCGCATAAATGTGCTTGACGCATTTTGTAAACCGAATGGAAGGTATGCCCATTCATATAGACCTAATGGAGTACTGAAAGCTGTGATATGCATAGAATCTTCATCCATAGGGATTTGCCAATATCCCTTGGTGAGGTCAATCTTCGAAAAGAGTTTTGAGTTTGCCATGCTTTCAATCAAATCATCAATGTTTGGCATTGGTTCTGCATCTAGTAGTGTTAATGCATTTCCTTTTCTATAATCAACACATAGACGTAATGAACCATCTTTTTTCTTCACAATTACTACCGGAGAACAGTAGTTTGAAATGGATTTTCTCATAATCCCAGTTTTATCTAACTCCGAAATCTCTGCTGTAACTTTCTCCAGATAATGTATTGGAATAGGATATGGTTTCAATTTAACTGGGACATTCGAGAGTAAAGTTATTTTATGCTTGATAAGCGATGTCTGCCCTGGTTTATCAGAAAAGATTGTGCTGAATTCTTTTATTGTTGCGATAAGATTCTCTTTGTCTTGGGTTGACAAATCTTGACTTATTTGTATAGATTGCCAACCACTGTCACTATTAACTGTTGTGGTTGGAATTTGTTGTTTAATAGCGTCTTCTTGTTGTTCGTTAATAACCCAACAAGCTGCTGCTATTCTATGTGGTATATGTTGCGTCACCTGTGATGTGTTGTTGTCGCGTGGGATATATGGTTTCAGCATATTTATGTGAAAGATTTTATGTTTCCCATTTACATCAATACGATAGTCTACATCACTGATTTTCTTAATCACTTTAAATGGACCTTGCCATGAAGTAACTAAGCAGTCACGAGGATCAGGAAATAATAACCAGATCTCTTCTTCTTCTTTCAAAACTATTGTCTTAGCGTTTCTATTATCGTACTGTCTGTACTTTTCTCCAGCTTTCTCAAGTGCTGATTTTGCAATTTGTCAAGCCGTAATAATTTCGTCTCTCAACTGCTTAACTATTTCGTATCCTTCTCTTTTCGGGTGGTCGTATGTCTTATTTGTAAGCATATCATTATATAATAATAATGGACCACGCGGATTTGCTCCGTACACCAGTTCGAATGGAGAAAAACATGTACTAGATTGTGGTACAGCTGGCAATAAAATATCCCAATCTTTAGGTCTATCCGCTGCTACTTTTGCTAGAGTTCGTTTAAGGACTCCATTATAATTTTCATTGACACCGTTTCTCATTGGGTGCCAAGGAGAACTAAAGGCTTGTGGAATACCTAGTATTTTCATTGCCTCTTGGGTAGCTGTTGATATAAATTGACTACCTCTATCAGATAGTATGCAGCTTGGGAATCCTATCCTACTAAAGATTAGCCATAATGAATCTAAGATGGATCTACTTGTGATGTACTTAAGTGGCATAGCTTCTGGCCAACGAGTACAAAGATCAATTATGGTCAAGATAAACCTATTACCTCGATCAGTAAATGTGTTCAGTGGACCCACAATATCCACAGAAATTTTCAAAAATGGTCGAGAAGCCAAATCAATTTTCTGAACGTGTGCTTTGGGATGTTTGCCTTGTTGTGTGGTCATTTGACACAATGTACATGAACGTATATGTGTGGTAATATCTTTGTTATATCCAGGCCAATAAAATTGTGTTAATAATCTGTTAGTGGTTTTGGCAATACCCATTTGACCCGCAAATGGTGAATCGTGTGCCAGTTTTTAGTGCTTCTTTACGATATTTAGTTGGCAGCACTGTTTGTAAGCAACGGGTTGTACCTTTATTGTAACGTCTGGATAAAATATTATTGTCCAAGAAAATTTCCAATTATCACGTTTAGCTTGTTTCGACGGTTCCTGTAAGTTCTTAAAACAAGTTTGTAATGTTGGATCTTGTTTTTGTTCGTCTGGTAAGTTGGCTGTCAGTCTGATATTATTCTGCGTATTGTCATTGTCTGTCTGAGAAGAGTGATCTATTTGTCTCCGTTCTTGAGCTCTTGTGACCGCATTCGCTTGAGTGTGGTCGATCTCCCATTGAATTGCCTCTTCATGCGTGTACTGATTTGCATTGGGTATCATCTTAACAATTATTCAATCAATGTCCGGTAAGAGTCCCCACTTTTGCCTTGACGTAACTCCAGTAATACTCAACATGAAATCTACCATCAAAAGCTCCTTCAACTCGTTAACTTAGAACAAGAAATTTCTCACCTGTACTTCGGGAAAAATGTGAAAGAAACTGACGCAATCCAGCGAACATTTACACACATTTAATTATGCACTGAATAATAATAGGCTCTAGCTCTTCTAGACAATAAACTGCCCTTAACGCAGGGTCGGCGTCTACCTATTGTCTACGAATAACCTCCCTATTCTATACTGTTCACCTTGAAGCTTAGTTTTCCATTTCACAGTTCCGAATTCAGGATTCGCCTAGGTTTTGTGCTCCGGGTCCTTCCATTGATTGCTTCTTGTCAACCAATTCCACCTCCTGTTGTTTACTTGCCGATCCTCGTAATCATTTCATCCAGATATCCCCTTGATACGCACTTTAGAAAACACAACCGTTTAGTAGCACAGCCTCACAACGTCTGACTCTTTGTTGTCCTATGACGTCTCGTGTCTCCCTTGGTTTTCTTGTGCACCATCCACTTTGGTGCATGCTTCTGCAAAATCCCTTTCCTCTTTTTCTGTATCTTCTTTTGGCGTGCTCGTCATATGGCATTATGCCCCCTCCCAGACAAAAAAATGATAACATCATTATATATATATATATATATACACACACACACACACACACACACACACACACACACACACACACACACACACACACACACACACACATACTTATACAATCTGTAATTATGCCTCATAGCCTTACTACAACATACGCTATAACAATTGCTAAATAGACCTTATGGATCCCGTTACCCACCCTCAAGTAAAGAAGTTATATGACGGGCACGCCCTCATGCCCAAACCCCCGTTGGACGTCGTGTGGCCGGCCCATGGAGAGGCCGGTCCAACTAGTATACATTAGTCCCTAACTTGCCCAAATGGACAAGTTTCCTCACTCTAGGTAATACCTAGAGTTGCGGACGAGGGTAGTAATGGGGTTCAACTGAATCCATATCAGTTGCTGTTGAATGTATTCGCTGATCATGCATATCTTGATTGTTTGATTGTTTCCCTTTCAAATGTCTGTAGGTAAGATAGACGCCATTGTTTTTCCTTTTGCACCGAGATACTTTCGGGATATTTTCTATTCTCATCATCTACAGTGGATATCTCAGAAACTGTTGATCAATCCCAAATATCAACTCATATTAACTAGTGAACCATTGACTAACCATTTTAACTATTCTAATATCATAACCAACCAATACAACACAGTTAACTATTGTAATAATTATATATAATATATATATATATATATATATATATATATATATATATATATATATATATATATATATATATATATATATATATACATACATATTTATACATACACCTAATATTGTCAATGACACATCGTATTTAACTAAACTACTTAACAATATCGTCCGGTCTTTCGGCTCTATATCCGCACAGTAAGAAGTCTGCCGTCCGAACAGTTCATAGTTACTTATAGCTCAAACCGAAACTCCAAGTTAAGTTCGTGTTGGGGTTTCATGAGAATACAATTCTTCAATTGAAAGCAATATTGTCCCACAAGTCAGTTCATCCTGCCAACAATGACAAATCGAACTATGTATCTATCCGACTACACTATATATTTGTAGTAATAATAATTACACAATTGATGATTGTTGTATACATTGTTATATAATCAGGTGCTATCTGAACACACACACACACACACACACACACACACACACATATATATATATATATATATATATATATATATATATATATATATATATATATATATATATATATATATAAGTTCCTAACACTCTATGCATAACACAGAAAAACATTATAATTATAGAGAACAACTGTGCAGTAGACCTAACTATTTACAGTCGACTAAGAATATCCGCAAGATTGTTATCCTTTCCAGGAATACGACAGATGTCGAATTCATAATGCTGCAAGAGTAAGTACGATGTATGAATTCTGGAATTCTAAGGATGACCAGATTTGAATATCTGTAGCGGTTTATTATCCGAAAGAACCAGAAATTTTCTACCAAGTAGATACCTTGAGAATTTCTCAATTCTTTCAATCAATGCTAGAGCCTCTAATTCAGTAATAGCATAATTTCTCTGTGTATCTGATAGCTTTTTACTGAATTAATAATGGGATGTAATTTTCCCTCATGCAATTGAAGTAATACAGTTGAAATAGCATATAAACTAGCACCCGTTTGTAATACGAAGTCTTTTGAAATATCAGATAATTTCAGGATAGGATAGGTACTAAACAGAGTTTTTATCCGTTCTAATAGTTTATCATGATCATCTGTCCAAACTATTTTTGTAGGCTCCCTTTCTTTAATAGTTCAGAGAATGTTGCTGTCTTATCAGCAAAGTTAGGAATAAACTTCTGATAGTAGTTAATCAGACCTAATAGACTTCTTAATTCCTTTTTTGTCATTGGAGGTTTGATATTAATTTCAGTAACCATCAGTGGATCTCTCTTTCTAAATCTGTTAGAAATTCTATGACCAAGGAATTGTATTTCAGTAA
>JACEFZ010018319.1:377500-602500 GCA_014155875.1 Cepaea nemoralis | reverse complement strand
GATGTCATCCATATATGTCGCTACATTAGAAATTCCATGGAGTAATCTTCTCATCATGCGCATAAATGTGCTTGACGCATTTTGTAAACCGAATGGAAGGTATGCCCATTCATATAGACCTAATGGAGTACTGAAAGCTGTGATATGCATAGAATCTTCATCCATAGGGATTTGCCAATATCCCTTGGTGAGGTCAATCTTCGAAAAGAGTTTTGAGTTTGCCATGCTTTCAATCAAATCATCAATGTTTGGCATTGGTTCTGCATCTAGTAGTGTTAATGCATTTCCTTTTCTATAATCAACACATAGACGTAATGAACCATCTTTTTTCTTCACAATTACTACCGGAGAACAGTAGTTTGAAATGGATTTTCTCATAATCCCAGTTTTATCTAACTCCGAAATCTCTGCTGTAACTTTCTCCAGATAATGTATTGGAATAGGATATGGTTTCAATTTAACTGGGACATTCGAGAGTAAAGTTATTTTATGCTTGATAAGCGATGTCTGCCCTGGTTTATCAGAAAAGATTGTGCTGAATTCTTTTATTGTTGCGATAAGATTCTCTTTGTCTTGGGTTGACAAATCTTGACTTATTTGTATAGATTGCCAACCACTGTCACTATTAACTGTTGTGGTTGGAATTTGTTGTTTAATAGCGTCTTCTTGTTGTTCGTTAATAACCCAACAAGCTGCTGCTATTCTATGTGGTATATGTTGCGTCACCTGTGATGTGTTGTTGTCGCGTGGGATATATGGTTTCAGCATATTTATGTGAAAGATTTTATGTTTCCCATTTACATCAATACGATAGTCTACATCACTGATTTTCTTAATCACTTTAAATGGACCTTGCCATGAAGTAACTAAGCAGTCACGAGGATCAGGAAATAATAACCAGATCTCTTCTTCTTCTTTCAAAACTATTGTCTTAGCGTTTCTATTATCGTACTGTCTGTACTTTTCTCCAGCTTTCTCAAGTGCTGATTTTGCAATTTGTCAAGCCGTAATAATTTCGTCTCTCAACTGCTTAACTATTTCGTATGCTTCTCTTTTCGGGTGGTCGTATGTCTTATTTGTAAGCATATCATTATATAATAATAATGGACCACGCGGATTTGCTCCGTACACCAGTTCGAATGGAGAAAAACATGTACTAGATTGTGGTACAGCTGGCAATAAAATATCCCAATCTTTAGGTCTATCCGCTGCTACTTTTGCTAGAGTTCGTTTAAGGACTCCATTATAATTTTCATTGACACCGTTTCTCATTGGGTGCCAAGGAGAACTAAAGGCTTGTGGAATACCTAGTATTTTCATTGCCTCTTGGGTAGCTGTTGATATAAATTGACTACCTCTATCAGATAGTATGCAGCTTGGGAATCCTATCCTACTAAAGATTAGCCATAATGAATCTAAGATGGATCTACTTGTGATGTACTTAAGTGGCATAGCTTCTGGCCAACGAGTAAAAAGATCAATTATGGTCAAGATAAACCTATTACCTCGATCAGTAAATGTGTTCAGTGGACCCACAATATCCACAGAAATTTTCAAAAATGGTCGAGATGCCAAATCAATTTTCTGAACGTGTGCTTTGGGATGTTTGCCTTGTTGTGTGGTCATTTGACACAATGTACATGAACGTATATGTGTGGTAATATCTTTGTTATATCCAGGCCAATAAAATTGTGTTAATAATCTGTTAGTGGTTTTGGCAATACCCATTTGACCCGCAAATGGTGAATCGTGTGCCAGTTTTAGTGCTTCTTTACGATATTTAGTTGGCAGCACTGTTTGTAAGCAACGGGTTGTACCTTTATTGTAACGTCTGGATAAAATATTATTGTCCAAGAAAAATTTCCAATTATCACGTTTAGCTTGTTTCGACGGTTCCTGTAAGTTCTTAAAACAAGTTTGTAATGTTGGATCTTGTTTTTGTTCGTCTGGTAAGTTGGCTGTCAGTCTGATATTATTCTGCGTATAGTCATTGTCTGTCTGAGAAGAGTGATCTATTTGTCTCCGTTCTTGAGCTCTTGTGACCGCATTCGCTTGAGTGTGGTCGATCTCCCATTGAATTGCCTCTTCATGCGTGTACTGATTTGCATTGGGTATCATCTTAACAATTATTCAATCAATGTCCGGTAAGAGTCCCCACTTTTGCCTTGACGTAACTCCAGTAATACTCAACATGAAATCTACCATCAAAATCTCCTTCAACTCGTTAACTTAGAACAAGAAAATTCTCACCTGTACTTCGGGAAAAATGTGAAAGAAACTGACGCAATCCAGCGAACATTTACACACATTTAATTATGCGCTGAATAATAATAGGCTCTAGCTCTTCTAGACAATAAACTGCCCTTAACGCAGGGTCGGCGTCTATCTATTGTCTACGAATAACCTCCCTATTCTATACTGTTCACCTTGAAGCTTAGTTTTCCATTTCACAGTTCCGAATTCAGGATTCGCCTAGGTTTTGTGCTCCGGGTCCTTCCATTGATTGCTTCTTGTCAACCAATTCCACCTCCTGTTGTTTACTTGCCGATCCTCGTAATCATTTCATCCAGATATCCCCTTGATACGCACTTTAGAAAACACAACCGTTTAGTAGCACAGCCTCACAACGTCTGACTCTTTGTTGTCCTATGACGTCTCGTGTCTCCCTTGGTTTTCTTGTGCACCATCCACTTTGGTGCATGCTTCTGCAAAATCCCTTTCCTCTTTTTCTGTATCTTTTTTTGGCGTGCTCGTCATATGGCATTATTCCCCCTCCCAGACAAAAAAATGATAACATCATTTTATATATATATATATATATATATATATATATATATATATATATATATATATATATATATATATATACACACACACACACACACACACACACACACACACACACACATACTTATACAATCTGTAATTATGCCTCATAGCCTTACTACAACATACGCTATAACAATTGCTAAATAGACCTTATGGATCCCGTTACCCACCCTCAAGTAAAGAAGTTATATGACGGGCACGCCCTCATGTCCAAACCCCCGTTGGACGTCGTGTGGCCGGCCTATGGAGAGGCCGGTCCAACTAGTATACATTAGTCCCTATCTTGTCCAAATGGACAAGTTTCCTCACTCTAGGTAATACCTAGAGTTGCGGACGAGGGTAGTAATGGGGTTCAACTCAATCCATATCAGTTGCTGTTGAATGTTGTCGCTGATCATGCATATCTTGATTGTTTTGATTTGTTTCCCCATCAAATGTCTGTAGGTAAGATAGACGCCATTGTTTTTCCTTTTGCACCGAGATACTTTCGAGATATTTTCTATTCTCATCATCTACAGTGGATATCTCAGAAACTGTTGATCAATCCCAAATATCAACTAATATTAACTAGTGAACCATTGACTAACCATTTTAACTATTCTAATATCATGACCAACCAATACAACACAGTTAACTATTGTAATAATTAATTATATATATATATATACATATTTATACATACACCTAATATTGTCAATGACACATCGTATTTAACTAAACTACTTAACAATATCGTCCGGTCTTTCGGCTCTATATCCACACAGTAAGAAGTCTGCCGTCCGAACAGTTCATAGTTACTTATAGCTCAAACCGAAACTCCAAGTTAAGTTCGTGTTGGGGTTTCATGAGAATACAATTCTTCAATTGAAAGCAATATTGTCCCACAAGTCAGTTCATCCTGCCAACAATGACAAATCGAAATATGTATCTATCCGACTACACTATATATTTGTAGTAATAATAATTACACAATTGATGATTGTTGTATACATTGTTATATAATCAGGTGCTATCTGAACACACACACACACACACACACACACACACACACACACACACACACACACACACACACACACACACACACACACACATATATATATATATATATATATAATTTCCTAACACTCTATGCATAACACAGAAAAACATTATAATTATAGAGAACAACTGTGCAGTAGACCTAACTATTTACAGTCGACTAAGAATATCCGCAAGATTGTTATCCTTTCCAGGAATATGACAGATGTCGAATTCATAATCCTGCAAGAGTACGGACGATGTATGAATTCTGGAATTCTAAGGATGACCAGATTTGAATATCTGTAGCGGTTTGTTATCCGAAAGAACCAGAAATTTTCTACCAAGTAGATACCTTGAGAATTTCTCAATTCTTTCAATTAATGCTAGAGCCTCTAATTCAGTAATAGGATAATTTCTTTGTGTATCTGATAGCTTTTTACTGAATTAAATAATGGGATGTAATTTTCCCTCATGCAATTGAAGTAATACAGTTGAAATAGCATATAAACTAGCATCCGTTTGTAATACGAAGTCTTTTGAAATATCAGATAATTTCAGGATAGGATAGGTACTAAACAGAGTTTTTATCCGTTCTAATAGTTTATCATGATCATCTGTCCAAACTATTTTTGTAGGCTGTCCTTTCTTTAATAGTTCAGAGAATGTTGCTGTCTTATCAGCAAAGTTAGGAATAAACTTCTGATAGTAGTTAATCAGACCTAATAGACTTCTTAATTCCTATTTTGTCATTGGAGGTTTGATATTAATTTCAGTAACCATCAGTGGATCTCTCTTTCTAAATCTGTTAGAAATTCTATGACCAAGGAATTGTATTTCAGTAAAGCCTATCTCAATTTTACTAGGTATAGCTTTCAGACAGTGTTGCTGCATCCTCTGAAATACTTGTTTGAGAATTTTGACATGTGTGTCAATATCTTAAGTATGAATACAGATGTCATCTATATATGTCGCTACATTAGAAATTCCATAGAGTAATCTTCTCATCATGCGCATAAATGTGCTTGACGCATTTTGTAAACCGAATGGAAGGTATGCCCATTCATATAGACCTAATGGAGTACTGAAAGCTGTGATATGCATAGAATCTTCATCCATAGGGATTTGCCAATATCCCTTGGTGAGGTCAATCTTCGAAAAGAGTTTTGAGTTTGCCATGCTTTCAATCAAATCATCAATGTTTGGCATTGGTTCTGCATCTAGTAGTGTTAATGCATTTCCTTTTCTATAATCAACACATAGACGTAATGAACCATCTTTTTTCTTCACAATTACTACCAGAGAACAGTAGTTTGAAATGGATTTTCTCATAATCCCAGTTTTATCTAACTCCGAAATCTCTGCTATAACTTTCTCCAGATAATGTATTGGAATAGGATATGGTTTCAATTTAACTGGGACATTCGAGAGTAAAGTTATTTTATGCTTGATAAGCGATGTCTGCCCTGGTTTATCAGAAAAGATTGTGCTGAATTCTTTTATTGTTGCGATAAGATTCTCTTTGTCTTGGGTTGACAAATCTTGACTTATTTGTATAGATTGCCAACCACTGTCACTATTAACTGTTGTGGTTGGAATTTGTTATTTAATAGCGTCTTCTTGTTGTTCGTTAATAACCCAACAAGCTGCTGCTATTCTATGTGGTATATGTTGCGTCACCTGTGATGTGTTGTTGTCGCGTGGGATATATGGTTTCAGCATATTTATGTGAAAGATTTTATGTTTCCCATTACATCAATACGATAGTCTACATCACTGATTTTCTTAATCACTTTAAATGGACCTTGCCATGAAGTAACTAAGCAGTCACGAGGATCAGGAAATAATAACCAGATCTCTTCTTCTTCTTTCAAAACTATTGTCTTAGCGTTTCTATTATCGTACTGTCTGTACTTTTCTCCAACTTTCTCAAGTGCTGATTTTGCAATTTGTCAAGCCGTAATAATTTCGTCTCTCAACTGCTTAACTATTTCGTATGCTTCTCTTTTCGGGTGGTCGTATGTCTTATTTGTAAGCATATCATTATATAATAATAATGGACGACGCGGATTTGCTCCGTACACCAGTTCGAATGGAGAAAAACATGTACTAGATTGTGGTACAGCTGGCAATAAAATATCCCAATCTTTAGGTCTATCCGCTGCTACTTTTGCTAGAGTTCGTTTAAGGACTCCATTATAATTTTCATTGACACCGTTTCTCATTGGGTGCCAAGGAGAACTAAAGGCTTGTGGAATACCTAGTATTTTCATTGCCTCTTGGGTAGCTGTTGATATAAATTGACTACCTCTATCAGATAGTATGCAGCTTGGGAATCCTATCCTACTAAAGATTAGCCATAATGAATCTAAGATGGATCTACTTGTGATGTACTTAAGTGGCATAGCTTCTGGCCAACGAGTACAAAGATCAATCATGGTCAAGATAAACCTATTACCTCGATCAGTAATTGTGTTCAGTGGACCCACAATATCCACAGAAATTTTCAAAAATGGTCGAGATGCCAAATCAATTTTCTGAACGTGTGCTTTGGGATGTTTGCCTTGTTGTGTGGTCATTTGACACAATGTACATGAACGTATATGTGTGGTAATATCTTTGTTATATCCAGGCCAATAAAATTGTGTTAATAATCTGTTAGTGGTTTTGGCAATACCCATTTGACCCGCAAATGGTGAATCGTGTGCCAGTTTTAGTGTCTCTTTACGATATTTAGTTGGCAGCACTGTTTGTAAGCAACGGGTTGTACCTTTATTGTACCGTCTGGATAAAATATTATTGTCCAAGAAAAATTTCCAATTATCACGTTTAGCTTGTTTCGACGGTTCCTGTAAGTTCTTAAAACAAGTTTGTAATGTTGGATCTTGTTTTTATTCGTCTGGTAAGTTGGCTGTCAGTCTGATATTATTCTGCGTATTGTCATTGTCTGTCTGAGAAGAGTGATCTATTTGTCTCCGTTCTTGAGCTCTTGTGACCGCATTCGCTTGAGTGTGGTCGATCTCCCATTGAATTGCCTCTTCATGCGTGTACTGATTTGCATTGGGTATCATCTTAACAATTATTCAATCAATGTCCGGTAAGAGTCCCCACTTTTGCCTTGACGTAACTCCAGTAATACTCAACATGAAATCTACCATCAAAAGCTTCTTCAACTCGTTAACTTAGAACAAGAAAATTCTCACCTGAACTTCGGGAAAAATATGAAAGAAACTGACGCAATCCAGCGAACATTTACACACATTTAATTATGCGCTGAATAATAATAGGCTCTAGCTCTTCTAGACAATAAACTGCCCTTAACGCAGGGTCGGCGTCTATCTATTGTCTACGAATAACCTCCCTATTCTATCCTGTTCACCTTGAAGCTTAGTTTTCCATTTCACAGTTCCGAATTCAGGATTCGCCTAGGTTTTGTGCTCCGGGTCCTTCCATTCATTGCTTCTTGTCAACCAATTCCACCTCTTGTTGTTTACTTGCCGATCCTCGTAATCATTTCATCCAGATATCCACTTGATACGGACTTTAGAAAACACAACCGTTTAGTAGCACAGCCTCACAACGTCTGACTCTTTGTTGTCCTATGACGTCTCGTGTCTCCCTTGGTTTTCTTGTGCATCATCCACTTTGGTGCATCCTTATTCAAAATCCCTTTCTTCTTTTTCTGTATCTTCTTTTGGCGTGCTCGTCATATGGCAATAGGCATGAGGGTACATGAGGCAGAACAAATGGGGAGGGATATAGAAACTTATCAACGGGCTTCTTTGAGAGCGACGGCCTGCATTATGATGATAATGATGATATTTACTTTTCCGATTAGTGATATATTTGTGTTAATTATTCGAGTCATACTGAACTAGACATGTACAACGATGGCTTTCCATTGTTTTCCTCTGGATGCTCTATGGTTTCATGTCTCTAGCTTTTGTCTAAGAGACGATGCCTGCAATGCAGTATGCGGTGGGAGGTTATTATGATTTCTTTAACCCGCAGATAGCTCCCTTGCTGCTGTTGCTTATGTCCTTTCCTGTAAGAGTTCCCAACTACCGAAACATTAGTATCTTGGTTATCGTGCTCGGAGTTTCTATTATTTTTTTTTCGCCCATATTCAAAAATATAAAGCTACCGTCCCTATTCCTATTCCAGAAAGAAGACACTCTCCAGCCTCGTACCTTTTTTGGTGGCTGTACCTTGTTTCCCACTAAGGTCAGAAAGAAGGCAGTCCCTGCCTCTTATCTGTTATGATAGCTTTATGAGATTCAGTTCACCAGTCGTTAATTGATTCATTCATTTAAATATATGGAATGATAAGCAACAAGTATTGGAAGTGAGCAAATACTACAAGGAACGAATAAAAACAAGTAAACTGATCAGATACATTAGACGCGGATAGTCAAAATTTTAGGGGCACGTTTTGCGAAGAAATAAACTGGAGAACTCTGTGACAATTGGCAAGATTGAGGGGAAAAGAACAAGGGGGAGGCAGAAAATTAAATTTCTCACGGCTTGGCCACGTGGTATGGTCAAGACAAGAACACGGAGCTGATCCACGACTCTGGGGATGGTATGAAATGGTGCAACATGACCGCACACATTTATCGGCATCACACATGATGATGATGATGATGATCGGGTGTGATCACTTCAGTTTATTATTCTCTGTGTGTATAGTGTGTTGAGTAACACTGTTTACCTTATTACTTAATTGTCGTAATATATTTCTTCTTCAGCAAGTGTAAATCCGGATGTTGTTTTCTTTCATTTGAGGAAGTTTCAGCAGCGAAATGGTTGCCCTACCTGTCTTGAGACGCGAGGGTTGTGGATTCGATTCTGGCCTATATCGTTTTGGTCACATGTGCAATATTCTCAGTGACTCCTAGGAGTCGTCGCTGGAGCTATGCAGTTTTTGCTTTGTGCGACGCTTTTGGAAATGAAGTCAATTCTCTTGCCTGTTACTCCTTCTGAAACCCTGTTTCAATACAGACCAGGTGGAAACAGAGGAAGAGGCTGACCACGTAAAGGTTGGACGGGAGGAATAGCAGAGTCCATGGGAATATCGATATATGAAGCCCATAATCGAGCACTCTCACGATGTTTATACTTCATCTTGACACCGCAAGGAACAAGAGGAACATGATGAGATGAGACGAGATGAAACCCAGTTGTCTTTCTGGTGTCCTATTACTTTTGCTATGAAGGGTCGCAGAGAGGAGACATTTGTAATTGTCTGTGTTTCGCTTGTCGTATTACTTGTACTAACGACATATCTGATTTCTTCAATGTCTCTTCTACTCCGTCTAGCTCGGTGTTCTATACAGTCAGTTATCTGTTGTTATTAGTTTCTCATGTCATTCTCTCTCTTCTCTTGTTTCTGCAGCTGCGTGTCTTAAGCATCACTTTTCACATAATGCGATTTTACGTCTGTGTGTTTCTAGGACTCTCCGTGTATGACGTTATTAATACAATGTTGGGATGTATAAAGACTCTGTCAGCTTCTGTTTTGTATACATGTTGATATTTGAATGCCTTGCTAAAATATAATTTACATTTACATTTCGTTGTATTTAGTTGTCCTTAGTATACTTTCACATGTCTTTTATTTTCTTTTGTCATTGTCGCCGCTCCACATGAGGAAGCCACTAATTATTAATATGTTAAGCATGTTTCTTTTTGAACCAAACACGTTCTAGACAATTGCCTCATTGCATGTAAGTCGAGTCTACATAGGGTGTATGTAATTACTTCCCCTTCTTATCAAAAACATTGTGCAATGTGTTACATGCACTAATAGTAGGGCAGGGGATTATCTCCCGCTGTGAGCATTGAGATCTACACACAAGCCATTCTCTACCTACCCTTTGATTACTGCTCTTTTGAAATGGTTTTATATTTCATGTCTTTTATTAAAGAGCTTGTAATGCAACTGGGGATGTTCTCTATACGTTGTTTGGGTATTAAGGCAATAAAACATACTCCAGTATGGACTAGTCAGCTGTGTAAGTATCACTGAAGAAGAAGAAGAAGAAGAAGAAGAAGAAGAAGAAGAAGAAGAAGAAGAAGAAGAAGAAGAAGAAGAAGAAGAAGAAAAAGAACAACAACAACAACAACAACAACAACAACAACAACAACAACAACAAGAACAACAACAACAACAACAACAATAACAAGATAATGATAATTATGATGACAACGTAAGAGGAAGAAGAAGAACATGATGATGAAGATGGTAATAGAGAGACAGATGAAGAAGGAGATAATGGAAATGTACTCATACCATTAAGGCACTCTTTATTTTCACGTTTCAGATTAAGCTAAAATCGACGCAACAACAACAACAACAACAACAACAACAACAACAACAACAACAACAACAACAACAACAACAACAACAACAACAACAACAACAACAATAATAAGATAGTGATAATTATGATGACAACGTAAAAGGAAGAAGAAGAACATGATGATGAAGATCGTAATAGAGAGACAGATGAAGAAGGAGATAATGGAAATGTACTCATACCATTAAGGCACTCTTTATTTTCACGTTTCAGATTAAGCTAAAATCGACGCATGACCCCAGAACATTGGCGCTTTGTCTGAATCTGACCCATCAACTGTTATTTCAAACAACAAAACAACAATTAACACTATTGGGTCTGCAAATAACATTGCTTCGTCATTCAATAACACAGATGAGTCAAACAATAACACAGTTGAGATTAACAGTAACAATGCTGAGACAAATGATAACAATGTTGAGTCAAACAAAACAATGTTGAGTCAAACCATGTTTGTCCATCAAGAATGATGATGACCATTCATTTCATCCAGTGGGGTTAAAAGTATGGAGCCGTGAGTTCTAAGATGGCTGATAAGGCCTAGTTTGGCTCGAAATGTTTTTTGACTACGTGGACAAAGAATGCTTGATGTTTCTGAAGGAGGATTTCCTGCAATGGTTTTTCTGTTCTGTCTTTTCTTCACAGCTCTTGCAGTCCTAGTTGCCTCACAAGTGACGGCACCTTTGCGTAATGATGCACGCCACGAATTTCGGTCTCTGGCTGCAGTCTCCCAGGTGTCATGATGAATTCCAAAAGCATTCAGTGAGATTTTCAGTGTCTTTAAAGCGTTTCCTCTGGCCGCCTTGGGAGCGTTTACCACAACGCAACTCGCCGTAAAAAAATTCGTTTAGGGAGCCTGTGATCTGGCATGCGAGTTAAGTGACCAGCCCAGCGAATCTGATTCTTCATTAGTATAGTGTGGATACTGGGCATGGACGCTCTTTCTAGGACTTCAGTGTCTGGGATCTTGTCTTGCCATTTAATCTTCAGTAGCTTCCTAAGGCAGACTGTGTGGAAGTGGTTTAATTTCCTAGCGTGTCGCTGATAAACAGTCCAGGTTTCACAAGCATATAGCAGTGTGGATAATACAACTGCTTTGTAGACTTTCAGCTTTGTTTGCAGGCTTATTCCATTTCTGTCCCATACATTCTTGTACAGTCTGCCAAAGGCCGCGCTGGCCTTGGAGATTCTTGCATTCACTTCGTCATCAATTGTGGCAGCTTTTGACACAGTGCTGCCAAGATAGGTGAATTTGTCCGCAACAATTATTCTATGACCATTCACTTTGATATTCGACACAGTGTGATTAATCCCTGGAGCTGGCTGGTACATAACTACAGTCTTCTCCAAGTTGATATTGAGCCCAAAGTTGGCACAGGCATGTGAGAAAGCTGAAACATTGTGTTGCATGTCTGCCTCTGAGTTGGCATATAGAGCGCAATCATCAGCAAACAGGAGCGCTCTGACGGTGTCGCTGTTAATTTTTGCTTTAGCTTTCAGCCTTCTGAAATTGAATAACTTTCCGTCCATGCGGTAGTTGATGTCTATTCCAATGTCTTTGTTCTCGAAGGCATCCGACAACACAGCTGAAAACATGAGGCTGAACAGTGTTGGTGCCAGGACACATCCTTGCTTCACTCCATTGGTGACAGGAAAGGGCTCAGACAGATCACCATTTTCCTGTACTCTTGCTTGCATACCATCATGAAATAGCTGCACTATTTGGACAAACTTTCGTGGACAGCCATATTTTGCCATAATCTTCCACAGTCCTTCTCTGCTGACTGTATCAAAAGCCTTGGTAAGGTCAATGAAAGTGGAGAACATCTCGCAGTTCTGTTCCTGACATTTCTCTTGCAGCTGCCTTGCAGCGAAAATCATGTCAACAGTTCCTAGTTCTATTCTGAAGCCACATTGACTCTCAGGAAGAAGACCTTGATGGAGATGGGCCGTGAGGCGATTGAGAAGAATTCTGGCGATTATCTTTCCTGCAATTGAGAGCAAAGAGATGCCTCGGCGGTTGTCACAGGATTGGCGGTTTCCTTCACGTTTTTTAAGGTGGCCTATTGACGCGCCCTTGAAATCTTGTGGCATGGTCTCGTTCACCCATATGTTTGTAAAGACTTGGCGAATCTGCTCTGTTAGGACCGGCCCACCTGCCTTGTATATTAGGTGATATATGACGTTGGATGAAGAATGACCTGCGCGATGAATTGGATTAAAGTGAGGAAGAGTTGCGCAATTCGTCGACCTCACTCTCTCGACTGAGTCCATCTGAGTCCAATGGCAAGACAAGTCAAGACAACTGGAGACGAATACAGGTGAAGTTGATGACCAGGGCGCTCTACGTGCCTTGCCATGCTCATTACGTTCCTCAACTTTTTGCAGGTAAACGCCGTCTTGCCCGTTGAATCAGGAATGATTTCATCCGCGCAGTCAGCCGAAACCTGTCTTCACATTCTGGGGAGGCATACCCTAGTTCACCGCTTGGTTTGAAACCAAATCGGCTACCCACGCCTGGTTTAGCCAGCTTCTCACAGCTGTTGCCCGGGTGGTGGCTGCTGTCGCATGCTAACAGCTACTAGGAGCCACAGGCGTGAGCTGGGTGTCAGGTTTCGACCAGTGGGGGATGGGTTCAGAAAAGGACATGAGAGTCATCTTTACCAAAGGTACTACCTATGTCTGACACCCCGTACCCCCCTGAGTCAAACAATAACACACTAGGGTCAAACAATAACACCGTTAGGTCAAATAATAACAATGCTGAGTCAAACAATAACACAATTTGGTAAAACAATAACACCGTTAGGTCAAATAATAACAATGTTGAGTCAAACAATAACAATGTTGAGTCAAACAGTAATAATGTTGAGTCAAACAATAACAATGTTGAGTTAAACAATAACAATGTTGAGTCAAACAGTAAAAGTGTTGAGTCAAACAACATACAGAGACAAACAGACATAACGCAGTATGGGAAAGACATGGAAACAACTATAGATGATAGGCGTAAATGACATGAGATGGATGACCGCCAATGCTCCACCGAATGAAACACCAAGGAAACGAGAAGCAGATTGTGAGCTTTTTCTAGAACACCATTACAAGAAACAAAATGGACGTTGTGGCTAAAGCCTTTATCAGCATAGAATACACAAACACAAACAGACACAACTACATGAAAAACACTATATGAAAATATAGAGGTTACTTATGTGTATCCTTGTTTGACTGGATACGTCTTCAACGACCAACACGTTAAACGTCTATCAGTGAATTTAATGAACCGCGGGGGCGCTGGAAAGCATTGGCAAACAAGTGAACGCAAACTTGCCAAGAAATCACAAACAGCAAAAAATAATACTGATTTTGCCTGCGATATCCTGTGATGGATGTGCAACTATCATTTTAGTGGACTATACAACTGCGGGGATGGGAGGGTGAGGTGGGGATTTGGGGGGGGGGGGGGTGGAAGTTAAATGAAATTGTGTTGGACATAAAGGCCGTGAGTGGAGATTGAACGGAACTTGAAGATGAGACTGTTTTCAAATTTCTTACGATCACGTTCGTGAGTTGCGCACGATTTGATCGCCGTGACCTGTATGTCGGCCACGCTTGTGTGATCAGAACTATACAGTGTATGGACACCGGTAATTGTATAAGGTAGAAGGTATTGTAAGTACCCAATGCAATGTAGGCTCTTGCTACAGAATGGGATGATCTGGTAGTTTCTCATCCATCATGTTTCTCATCCATCATGTTCTCCCCAACAATAGGAAGATCCCGGTATCTTTGTGACCCGTAACCATAGATGTTAGTGTGCCAAAGTTACGTTTGAATCCGCCAGATCACATGCCAAGAATTGTGTATTTATCGTGCGAATAATGCTTACCCCATGCATTCCTTTTCTGTGAACCGTTTCAAGACCTTCAAACGAACATGTGCCCTACTGAATTCTGTGTACTTTAAGCTCGAATGTCGCCACGCTCTCTTCTCTGACTTATCGTTCGTGTATGTTCACATGTTGATTGGCCCAGAGATAACGTAATAAGGAAACTAGTTTCATTGCACTTATATTGTATTTTTTCCCCCGGTTAGCTTGCCAATGGGAAACATGTGTAGATATTATTACAGATCTGCATCTTCTTGGTCTTTTTCTCGTTCTTCTTCCTCCATTTATCTCAGTGAATTGTTAGGCGAAGATGTAAAGATCTTTTATGCTCTATTTCTAATGCTCTTTGGTAGATGGTATATGTTTCTCTAAGGTTATTCTTGATACCACCACTCCAACATTTACTTGGTATTCCCTTTGCTCTTTATCCATTATATTTCTTTAATGTGGCTCTTTGTGGCGGCAGATAATACCAAGGCATTCTTGGGAGGTAGCCAAACCATTTTAATCTGTTGTTCTTTAAGTACATGACTGGTTTCAGACTTAATCTTCTAATTTTCTGATTCCTAATTCCATCTTGCACGGTTACTCCCGCATATCTCTTCTAAGGCATCTAATCTCTATTGTTATGACTTACCGCGCATAAGTTGCAGTAAACGTCCATGTCTGGCGCCGGTAGTACAGGAACGCAATCAGAAGGATCGGCAGCGGAGATAACACTGGCAAACCGACAGAGACAAACCAGAACTTTCAACGTGGCACTTCCATCGTCTAGTACAGTGGTTCTCAACCTTTTTTGGCCCGTGTCCCCCTTCACCATATTTTCAGAACGTCATCCCCCCCCCCCCCCCTTTTTTCGTATTTTCTACCTATAAATTCCCCCCTCCCGCCCCTACATAGTATATGTAATAATGGAAGCACATACTAAAACAAGGCTCGACGTCCACATACAACGTGATTTTTGGGTCTACTTACTTTATAAAATGAATTTTAGAAGGGTGAGACGTACAGAACCGTAACGTATGAAGGAAAAAACAAGATCAAGTAATCAGTTCTTGTATTAAAGCGATCTTGAAATAATCTTCATCCCCCCCTGGAAACCCCAAAATTCCCCCCTGGGGGGGGGGGGGGGAATTCCCCACCGGTTGAGAACCACTGGTCTAGTAAGACTACCATCTATTGTCTACACTGCACCAAACACATTCAGAGCTCATATGGACCGAATTATTTGTGATGGACAAATAAGAACATGTGTCAAACATACAGTTCACGTCTGTTCGTTAGTTCGTTGCGGGTCCTGTACAGAGCGTTCAAATCAATCCCAGTGTTGAAGGTCAGCATGGCCGAATAGATAAAAGCGTTCGCTGTTAAACTTCCAGTGTGCTGATGCCGAGGTAGCGGTGCAACCCTAGTTTAGTTGGACTAAAATGTTTACTTCTCCTCCTTGACCCGAGGACGTAAATTGTACGTACTTCGGAGGTCGGAGTGGATTAGCCTGATGGCCAGGGACACTGGTAATAGGGAAAGATAACCCACACGCAAAAGTCAGCCCCGTACATTAGAAGTAGTGGCATGCCTAAAGACTATCAGTGTAAAGCGACCTGCTTCCAAATACCTTCAGCTGATTGGGAACCCTGGACCCGGTATGTGGCGTCATTGTGAGACTGCCGTCACTAACCCATAACCCATAGAGCGAGGGACAGGCAAGTGTTGGAGATTCAGTGCAGCTAACCTTCATTGTGGACACCACACCTGATTGAGTGATGGAACCTACAGACGCCAACTGCAAGTCAGGACGTTTTGAAACCAAACGAGGTAGTTGTCACTGATTCATAGATGTCTTCACTGACTCATAATTGTCTTCATTGACTCATAGATATCTTCACTGACTCATAATTGTCTTCACTGACTCATAATTGTCTTCACTGACTCATAATTGTCTTCACTGGCTCATAGATGTCTTCACTGGCTCATATATGTCTTCACTGACTCATAGATGTCTTCACTGGCTCATAGATGTCTTCACTGACTCAAAATTGTCTTCACTGGCTCATAGATGTCTTCACTGACTCATAATTGTCTTCACTGACTCATAATTGTCTTCACTGGCTCATAGATGTCTTCACTGGCTCATAGATGTCTTCACTGACTCATAGATGTCTTCACTGACTCATAATTGTCTTCACTGACTCATAGATGTCTTCACTGGCTAATAGATGTCTTCACTGACTCATAATTGTCTTCACTGACTCATAGATGTCTTCACTGGCTCATAGATGTCTTCACTGACACATAATTGTCTTCACTGGCTCATAGATGTCTTCACTGACTCATAGAATGTTTCACTGACTCATAGATGTCTTCACTGACTCATAGATGTCTTCGCTGACTCATGTCTTCACTGGCTCATAGATGTCTTCACTGGCTCATATATGTCTTCACTGACTCAGTTGCCTTCACTGACTCATACTTTACTTCACTGACTCATAGATGTCTTCACTGAATCATATATGTCATCACTGGCTCAGTTGTCTTTACTGACTCATAGATGACTTCACTGCCTCATAGATGTTTTCACTGACTCATAGATGTCTTCCCTGACTCATAGATGTCTTCACTGATGCATAGACACAGAGCTGAATTCTAGACATGAACGTCTGCCACATGAAACCTAATCAAAGCTGGACGTTACCCAGAGTGCCCCAACAGCTGCCAGAAGTAGCCATCCTTTTCAACCTGGAATGACGGGGAATGCGTGATCTTATGCTTCGACTAAAACTGGAGACAGTTATTTGCATGTCATATACAGGACGTCACACTCAATCCTAGCATTTTTGTTGTCGTTGTTGTCTGTGATTTTCTAGACAATTTTACGTTGAGTAGTTTATTATTGCTTTTCTAACCACCTACCCTCATAACATTGTGAAAATCAACCCAAAGCGATCCGATGCAGAGATCACAAGTGATCTGATGCAGCCTGTAGCTGACAGAGAACATATAAAACTGGAAGCAGAATGGGTATTTCAGCTGTATGAAACACACATCTGTGGTATTGAGATAGTGCTGGCTGAAGAACGTCGCTGGGGAAATCTCTGGTATTCAGATAGTGCTGGCTGAAGCACATCGCTGAGGACTTCACCTCCAACATAGATATGTAGTATTTAGATAGTTCTAAGTGGAGGCGGAACTTAACGGATCCCCGCACTGACCAAGAGAAAACCATGGATATCATCCCGGAAACACGACTGCAGATATAGCATAGATGATGACCCCCAACGCCAAGAAGACGACGTATGAAAATCATATTTGAGGGAAAGAAGACTCCCACCCTCCTCAAGTTTTTTTTTCTTTTTTTTTCGCGTATCCTTTACATGACATTGCTGTCAACATCAGCATCTTTCAGCTGATTGTTGATTTCTTGGCAAGATTACGCTCAGTAGTTGGCCATTGCTTTCTGAGCGACAGGCTCACATACTCCATAAGTTACCGACGCGAAGAGAACCGCTACCAATTCTAGCGCACGTCACGTCACATTACGAGAGTATACGGGATTACGAAGAAAGTCGTGTAACCCCTAGACCAGAGATACCGGCCCTTCTCAAATACAGGGAGTTAAATGTCTAGGCATATCTATAATATCCAACGGAATATGTTTCACACAGATCAAGAAAAGAACAAAAGAAGCACAAACTGCATTTTATGAAATGAATAATATATTATGCAATAAATCCTCGTCGTTGGAGATTAGAAAACATAATCTTGCATGTTACATAGAATCAGTGATTGTGAATCCTGGACAATTTGTGGACAAGCAAATGAATCTCTTGAGACTTGATCTTGTTTTTTATTGTTGTAAGAGATAGGCAGTGTTGGAGACCCATTGCAGGAAACCTTCACTGTGGAGACGTCACATTATTGATTGATTGATGATCATGTATATCCTGCTACAACCGTTTCGTCTGTTATTATTATTTTATATCCTGTATATCCTGCTGCAGCCACGACTTCTCTGATCTATTATATTATATCATGTATATCCTGTATATCCTGCTGCAGTCACGACTTCTCTTATCTCTTATTTTATATCATGTATATCCTGTATATCCTGCTGCAGTCACGACTTCTCTTATCTCTTGCTTGCTTGTGTTCGTTGGCTTGAGCTCCAACGCGAAGTCCTGTATGTCGGATGAAGGCATCCTGTTGTCCAACATCAGTGTGATGTCATACAGGACCTGAGTTTTGCGTGAGTATCCGTTGTCCCATGTCTGGCTTATTGGTGTGCAGACTGGTGGTTCCTCGCCGTACAGGCAGACACTCTCCGACTTCGGAGGAATCGGCGATCCTACTGACTTTAGCCAGGACCCCGAAGGGACCTGTTGCCCAGGACGCTCGACGAGGACGCGTCAATAGGTCTTGGCCAGTATATAACCCGGCCCTGGTGCCTTGGAAACACCTCTGCGTCCCTCTTATCTCTTATTTTATATCATGTATATCCTGTATATCCTGCTGCAGTCATGACTTCTCTTATCTCTTTTTTTTATATCATGTATATCCTGCAGCAGCCACTACATCTGTTATCTGTTATTTTACACAAACAGTGACAAATTCCGTAGACAGGTGAAATAAGTAATCTAAAGGTTTTGAAGGATGCTGAAATCTAAGCAAACACCAACAATTTATTGTGACCACATTATGAGACCACTCGCTCATGAATACTTTGTGAAGGCTGGAAAGATTTGTAGAATGAAAGATAGAGAAAGTCAGTGAGAGAAAATTCTTGACAGCATTATATTATGGCAAACGGATTCCTACACGCTGTTGGAGATCGCAAGAGGTGGAGTGGCATGATCACCCAAGCCAGTCGGAAGCTACTTGATTGTTGATGATGCTTTATCTTCTTTCTTCTTGATGTAAAGAACGCTAGGTGTGTTGTGTCTATTTACAGAGCAGTTGCGAAGTATGATGAGAAAGGTGAAGACAAGCATGCTTCGGGCAGAGTGGTAGGCCTCCATTAAAATATCCGAAATAGAGGGCATCTATAAAATGTGTTACCCATGAGATGCTGGTGTGGCGGGAAACGAACAGGCGGACAGGTTGACCGGGTCTGCATCGCTTCATCGGGTATTGGTGCATATTAAGGCGGATGTGGTTGGGGTCCTTTGAAATAGTGTCTATGGTGCAGAGGTACGGATATGTCCTTGGTCCCCACTATGGGTTTGAAGTTATGACGTTTCTGAAGCGCCATGTAACAAATTATCGTATGGCTGACAATGCGGTTAGATGCCAATGCACGAAAAACAAATATCAAACTATGAAGTTAAATGTAAGAGAAGTCAATTACAAAGTCATTGGGCGGAAATAAGAACAAGCAGATCTGTCCACCAAGAACTCAGTATAGAGAAGGATGGTTAATAAGGCAAATTAACAACTAAAAGACAATTAAATATGTTAGGCATACTTGTATAAAAATATAATACTGATTGAATGTCGATTTGTCATCTTGACAGACGATAGTTTGGTGGACGATTGTTCTGGGGGAGGTGGGGTTGGGGGGGGGGGGGATGCAACAAATGCTCTGTTGTTGTGATTGTTGAATTACAACCTGACATTCTGTCCGAGGCATGCATATCTTCACCTTCCTCGGCATACTTTATGAATCTGTTACAATCACGATTTCCGTGTGTTGTCTGTCCTCCAGTCAGCAGAACGCAGCTAACAACATACATCAAGTCACACAGTCACAAACATAGATCAAGTCACACAGTCACAAACATAGATCAAGTAACACAGTCACAAACATAGATCAAGTAACACAGTCACAAACATAGATCAAGTAACACAGCCACAAACATAGATCAAGTATCACAGTCACAAACATAGATCAAGTAACACAGTCACAAACATAGATCAAGTAACACAGCCACAACCATAGATCAAGTATCACAGTCACAAACATAGATCAAGTATCACAGTCACAAACATAGATCAAGTAACACAGCCACAAACATAGATCAAGTAACACAGCCACAAACATAGATCAAGTATCACAGTCACAAACATAGATCAAGTATCACAGTCACAAACATAGATCAAGTAACACAGCCACAAACATAGATCAAGTATCACAGTCACAAACATAGATCAAGTAACACAGCCACAAACATAGATCAACTCACACAGTCACAAACATAGATCAAGTATCACAGTCACAACCATAGATCAAGTATCACAGTCACAAACATAGATCAAGTATCACAGTCACAAACATAGATCAAGTAACACAGCCACAAACATAGATCAAGTATCACAGTCACAAACATAGATCAAGTAACACAGCCACAAACATAGATCAACTCACACAGTCACAAACATAGATCAAGTAACACAGCCACAAACATAGATCAAGTAACACAGCCACAAACATAGATCAACTCACACAGTCACAAACATAGATCAAGTATCACAGTCACAAACATAGATCAAGTAACACAGCCACAAACATAGATCAAGTCACACAGTCACAAACATAGATCAAGTAACACAGCCACAAACATAGATCAAGTCACACAGTCACAAACATAGATCAAGTAACACAGCCACAAACATAGATCAAGTCACACAGTCACAAACATAGATCAAGTAACACAGCCACAAACATAGATCAAGTAACACAGTCACAAACATAGATCAAGTAACACAGCCACAAACATAGATCAAGTATCACAGTCACAAACATAGATCAAGTAACACAGCCACAAACATAGATCAAGTAACACAGCCACAAACATAGATCAAGTCACACAGTCACAAACATAGATCAAGTAACACAGTCACAAACATAGATCAAGTAACACAGTCACAAACATAGATCAAGTAACACAGCCACAAACATAGATCAAGTAACACAGCCACAAACATAGATCAAGTAACACAGCCACAAACATAGATCAAGTAACACAGTCACAAACATAGATCAAGTAACACAGTCACAAACATAGATCAAGTAACACAGCCACAAACATAGATCAAGTAACACAGCCACAAACATAGATCAAGTAACACAGTCACAAACATAGATCAAGTAACACAGCCACAAACATAGATCAAGTAACACAGTCACAAACATAGATCAAGTAACACAGCCACAAACATAGATCAAGTAACACAGTCACAAACATAGATCAAGTAACACAGTCACAAACATAGATCAAGTAACACAGCCACAAACATAGATCAAGTAACACAGCCACAAACATAGATCAAGTAACACAGTCACAAACATAGATCAAGTAACACAGTCACAAACATAGATCAAGTAACACAGTCACAAACATAGATCAAGTAACACAGCCACAAACATAGATCAAGTAACACAGCCACAAACATAGATCAAGTAACACAGCCACAAACATAGATCAAGTCACACAGTCACAAACATAGATCAAGTAACACAGTCACAAACATAGATCAAGTAACACAGCCACAAACATAGATCAAGTAACACAGTCACAAACATAGATCAAGTAACACAGCCACAAACATAGATCAAGTAACACAGCCACAAACATAGATCAAGTCACACAGTCACAAACATAGATCAAGTAACACAGCCACAAACATAGATCAAGTAACACAGTCACAAACATAGATCAAGTAACACAGCCACAAACATAGATCAAGTCACACAGTCACAAACATAGATCAAGTAACACAGCCACAAACATAGATCAAGTCACACAGTCACAAACATAGATCAAGTATCACAGTCACAAACATAGATCAAGTAACACAGTCACAAACATAGATCAAGTAACACAGCCACAAACATAGATCAAGTCACACAGTCACAAACATAGATCAAGTAACACAGTCACAAACATAGATCAAGTAACACAGTCACAAACATAGATCAAGTAACACAGCCACAAACATAGATCAAGTATCACAGTCACAAACATAGATCAAGTATCACAGTCACAAACATAGATCAAGTAACACAGCCACAAACATAGATCAAGTATCACAGTCACAAACATAGATCAAGTAACACAGCCACAAACATAGATCAACTCACACAGTCACAAACATAGATCAAGTAACACAGCCACAAACATAGATCAAGTAACACAGCCACAAACATAGATCAAGTCACACAGTCACAAACATAGATCAAGTAACACAGCCACAAACATAGATCAAGTATCACAGTCACAAACATAGATCAAGTATCACAGTCACAAACATAGATCAAGTCACACAGTCACAAACATAGATCAAGTATCACAGTCACAAACATAGATCAAGTATCACAGTCACAAACATAGATCAAGTATCACAGTCACAAACATAGATCAAGTATCACAGTCACAAACATAGATCAAGTATCACAGCCACAAACATAGATCAAGTATCACAGCCACAAACATAGATCAAGTCACACAGTCACAAACATAGATCAAGTCACACAGTCACAAACATAGATCAAGTAACACAGCCACAAACATAGATCAAGTATCACAGTCACAAACATAGATCAAGTATCACAGTCACAAACATAGATCAAGTATCACAGTCACAAACATAGATCAAGTATCACAGTCACAAACATAGATCAAGTATCACAGTCACAAACATAGATCAAGTATCACAGTCACAAACATAGATCAAGTATCACAGTCACAAACATAGATCAAGTATCACAGTCACAAACATAGATCAAGTATCACAGTCACAAACATAGATCAAGTATCACAGTCACAAACATAGATCAAGTATCACAGTCACAAACATAGATCAAGTATCACAGTCACAAACATAGATCAAGTATCACAGTCACAAACATAGATCAAGTATCACAGTCACAAACATAGATCAAGTATCACAGTCACAAACATAGATCAAGTATCACAGTCACAAACATAGATCAAGTAACACAGCCACAAACATAGATCAAGTATCACAGCCACAAACATAGATCAAGTCACACAGTCACAAACATAGATCAAGTCACACAGTCACAAACATAGATCAAGTAACACAGCCACAAACATAGATCAAGTAACACAGCCACAAACATAGATCAAGTCACACAGTCACAAACATAGATCAAGTAACACAGCCACAAACATAGATCAAGTCACACAGTCACAAACATAGATCAAGTATCACAGTCACAAACATAGATCAAGTATCACAGTCACAAACATAGATCAAGTAACACAGCCACAAACATAGATCAAGTATCACAGCCACAAACATAGATCAAGTCACACAGTCACAAACATAGATCAAGTAACACAGCCACAAACATAGATCAAGTATCACAGTCACAAACATAGATCAAGTATCACAGTCACAAACATAGATCAAGTATCACAGTCACAAACATAGATCAAGTAACACAGCCACAAACATAGATCAAGTATCACAGCCACAAACATAGATCAAGTCACACAGTCACAAACATAGATCAAGTCACACAGTCACAAACATAGATCAAGTATCACAGTCACAAACATAGATCAAGTATCACAGTCACAAACATAGATCAAGTCACACAGTCACAAACATAGATCAAGTATCACAGTCACAAACATAGATCAAGTCACACAGTCACAAACATAGATCAAGTATCACAGCCACAAACATAGATCAAGTCACACAGTCACAAACATAGATCAAGTATCACAGTCACAAACATAGATCAAGTATCACAGCCACAAACATAGATCAAGTAACACAGTCACAAACATAGATCAAGTAACACAGCCACAAACATAGATCAAGTCACACAGCCACAAACATAGATCAAGTCACACAGTCACAAACATAGATCAAGTATCACAGCCACAAACATAGATCAAGTCACACAGTCACAAACATAGATCAAGTAACACAGTCACAAACATAGATCAAGTAACACAGTCACAAACATAGATCAAGTCACACAGTCACAAACATAGATCAAGTCACACAGTCACAAACATAGATCAAGTCACACAGTCACAAACATAGATCAAGTCACACAGTCACAAACATAGATCAAGTAACACAGCCACAAACATAGATCAAGTATCACAGTCACAAACATAGATCAAGTCACACAGTCACAAACATAGATCAAGTCACACAGTCACAAACATAGATCAAGTCACACAGTCACAAACATAGATCAAGTCACACAGTCACAAACATAGATCAAGTATCACAGTCACAAACATAGATCAAGTATCACAGTCACAAACATAGATCAAGTAACACAGCCACAAACATAGATCAAGTCACACAGCCACAAACATAGATCAAGTCACACAGTCACAAACATAGATCAAGTAACACAGTCACAAACATAGATCAAGTAACACAGTCACAAACATAGATCAAGTAACACAGCCACAAACATAGATCAAGTCACACAGTCACAAACATAGATCAAGTCACACAGTCACAAACACATTGGACAGTTTTGCTGGGTCGAGTATATTACCAACTGGCGTCTGTGGCTTAGTTGTGGTAAACCTATTTTCACAATCCCGACATAACAGATTCAGAGCCAGCCGCAAGGGATATAGAAGCAGACGGCAGTGTTTTGTTTTTCACAAGTGTATGATCGTCGCCGTTCAGAAAGCAAGGGTAATCTATTCAAAGTAAACTGGTCTAGAATATCACAAATAGCTAAAAAAAACAAAACTAATAAGTTGATGGCCTTGATTGCGACGCCCGGCACAGGCTCATGTAACTAATGTTTGTGACGAACAATTACAAATCCATTGGATGAAAGAAGAACCAGCAGATCTGTCCAACAAGAACGCTGTATAGAGAAGGTCTATGCCTATAGGTCAAATAAGAAAGCCCCAAACACAAAGGTCGGTTGTACTGTCGTGTCCTCCTTTAAAGTGTCGTCCCTGGAGTGAGGAGATCCGACACCCACATTATAATATTATTTTTTTTTTTTCCCCCTCAATATTCTGGAGAATCCACCAGCTTCCGTCCAACACACTCCATCAGCCTATGGACACCTTTTCCTATCACTCTCACACTGTAGTACTATGCCCCCTTCTCATACTTCCCCAACGCAACATACTCAACAACTCTTACTTCTAGAAATTAATAAAGATTAATTTATTAAAATAAAAGTGTAACGTGTATGAGACGTGTATGCGAAGAAAATGTGTGACGTGTTCTATAAAGTGTAGAGAATCTGACTCTCAGACATCAGATCAGTCCGCTGATCACAGCAAAGATAGACCACAGCACGTTACGTCAGAACAAGTACGTCTCACCCGTTGCCGGAACCATCCTGCCGGATACTGCTTTGCTTCTGTAGACCTCTGGTAATCCCATTTCATGAACATGAGAAATAGACACCGGTGGTATGAACAGTTACTTATGGACCGGATTCACTCTACACAATGTCCGTTCCTAATGTTCTCTAACCAACTGCACAATTTCTTTTCTAGTGTTTACACAGTTAGTAAAGTTAAGTGTTAGTCGACAGATCATCCTCGTTGCACATCGAACCATTCAGTCCGCAAGTGCTAATTACTAATGTTAATTGTTACTGTACTAACACTAGTTACTCTTAACCGGTTCTCGGTTCGTTACCACTGTTTAATGCTGTATGGTGCAACTGTAATCTTCACTATGTTGGGTGAATCAACCTCCCTCTAGCTTTTAATCACGTCTGTAAGCAATCTTTATTGATTGCCGAACTGGTGTTCTTCCGACTGGGATTTTCTTCCTTCCCAAAACTTTATTGAGCTTCCTTGGATCTGGTAGGGAACCTAGGATAGAAACAACACACCTGGTGATAGTACTAGTTCATGATTCTTTCGGCTGAGTGTAAGCCTATCACCTTGCCTAATGATCGTTAGCTAACTAGACTTAGTCATAGAGCAGATTAGCTACCCACCTAGAGTCGAATCAGGTTATGACAAAGAAAAAATCAGCAAACAGAATGTGGAACCCCTCCCACAAGGGACACCTACGGGAAATCCCAAGTATCCCTCATTACTCAATTCTCAACTAGTAAAGCTTATCAACACTTCACTAATCTATTCTAGCTAACAGAGTCAAGTATCACTTCCCTACTCTAGCTAGTTTCCACTAACAGTGCTAATCATCACACTATAGTTTAACAAGGCTACTGCCTAAAGTAATTATAACGAATATATTATAATAGGTTATACCTTAAATGGCACCACTGCAGTCCTATCAATCATATCTACATCTGCCATTATAGGCACGTGTAAAATTAAGTCACTAATTAACACACGGTAGATATTATTTCCACTAGGCGCTGCCGTGCCCTGGCACTCTGACTAAAGCATAATTTCAAGTCCTCCCTAGCTGGTCCCAACTAGAGTTTATATGGCAAACTACCAAAGTTGTCCACGTGACTTTATCCTCTTCTCCCCCACACAGGTGTTATTTGGACATATCAACCATTTGCAAGGATCTATTTTTCCGGGCTTAAATCCTGTCAAAGTTGTCAGTAATTGTTAAGATTCTCAAAACAAGCCAGCGAATTTTATGACGACTTCCAACAAACAGTTGCAAATAACCCCGTCAAACTCTTCATGTTCCGGAAACCAAGAATTGACATATGTACTGTTTTCTCCCTACTAAGTACTTCCGTTTTACATCTGCCATTGTGATCTCACGGCTTCCATCTGCATTCAAATGTTGACAAACTAATCAAGGCGATGCCAGGACCTGTCACCATCAACACCGACCGTTCCAAATCCGTTATAGATGTACACGTGCAGCTACAAATATTGTCCTGAGATTTTGACATCCGCGGTGTTTTTCCAGTTAGTAAAATAATGGTGCTGAAAATACACGCCAAGCAAACGTCGGGAATATTTATCTGTTTAACTCATGGCAATCTCGCGACATGTACTAGACTTAAGATATTACCAACATAGATCAAATAACAAGCGTAATGAACAGTTATGCTGGGTCTAGTATACTACCAATAGAACAGATAACAAGCGTAATGCTCTTGCGCTTGAACTTCCGGTGATCTCATGACGGAGTAGGGTGATCGTTGCCTACACTGGTCAGTTGAACTTCCGGTGATCTCATGACGGAGTAGGGTGATCGTCGCCTACACTGGTCAGTTGAACTTCCGGTGATCTCATGACGGAGTAGGGTGATCGTCGCCTACACAGGTCAGTTGAACTTCCGGTGGTCTCATGACGGAGTAGGGTGATCGTTGCCTACACTGGTCAGTTGAACTTCCGGTGATCTCATGACGGAGTAGGGTGATCGTTGCCTACACTGGTCAGTTGAACTTCCGGTGATCTCATGACGGAGTAAGGTGATCGTTGCCTGCACTGGTCAGTTGAACTTCCGGTGATCTCATGACGGAGTAGGGTGATCGCTGCCTACACTGATCAGTTGAACTTCCGGTGATCTCATGACGGAGTAGGTTGATCGCTGCCTACACTGATCAGTTGACCTTCCGGTAATCTCATGACGGAGTAGGGTGATCGTTTCCTGCACTGGTCAGTTGAACTTCCGGTGATATCATGACGGAGTAGGGTGATCGTTGCCTGCACTGGTCAGCTGAACTTCCGGTGATCTCATGACTGAGTAGGGTGATCGTTGCCTACTCTGATCAGTTGAACTTCCGGTGATCTCATGACGGAGTAGGGTGATCGTTGCCTACATTGGTCAGGTGAACTTCCGGTAATCTCATGACGGAGTAAGGTGATCGTTGCCTACACTGGTCAGTTGACAGCGGACGCATCTGGGGGAGGGAAAGATGCTCGCGCGCGTGTTTGTGTTGCAATGGAAACCATGGTCACAACAGAGCGTAGGCGGCGCTACCACGAGCCGGGGAAGGACTTGGGATGGCGCGAAATAAGCAAACATTACAATAAACAAGAAGATCTAGATACAATAATTTATAATTGAAGATAGTAATGTTAAGACACACAGTCTCCGCAAGTGTGAAGATCTCATATTATTCTAAACATAATATTTACATGTAAATTGTATCACAACGTCTCGTGTTCCATCCGTTATATCAAGGAAATTCGAGTACCGTCGACGGACCGGATGAAATTATGTCGCAGGCCGGATCCAGCCCGCGGGCCGTTGTTTAGTGACCCCTGGTCTAGACAATCAACCTGGGATTGGGGTTGACCACAACGTCCCGCAAAGAACATGTAACATGTTAGTTTAGGACATGACGTGCACAGCAGAGTATTTCCAAATCTACCCATTTGTACATCAATAACATTGAACATCTACACATGTGTACATCAATAAACTTGTACATATATACACATGTACACCAACAACCTTGTACATCTAAACACATGTACATCAACAACCATATACATCTAAACACTTGTAAACAAACAACCATGCACATCTAAACACTTGTACACAAACAACCCTGTACATCTAAACACTTGTACACCAACAACCATGTAATCTAAACACGTGTACACAAACAACCATTTACATCTAAACATTTGTACACCAACAACCTTGTACATCTAAACACTTGTACACCAACAACCTTGTACATCTAAACACTTGTACAAAAACAACCTTGTACATCTAAACACTTGTACACCAACAACCTTGTACATCTAAACACTTGTACACCAACAACCTTGTACATCTAAACACTTGTACACCAACAACCTTGTACATCTAAACACTTGTACACCAACAACATTGTACATCTAAACACTTGTACACCAACAACCGTGTACATCTAAACATTGTACACCAACAACCATGTACATCTAAACACATGTACATCAACAACCTTGTAATCTAAACACCTGTACACCAACAACCTTGTACATCTAAACACTTGTACACCAACAACCTTGTACATCTAAACACTTGTACACCAACAACCTTGTACATCTAAACACTTGTACACCAACAACCTTGTACATCTAAACATTGTACACCAACAACCATGTACATCTAAACACTTGTACATCTACACACTTATACATAAACAATCTTGTACATCTATACACGTGTACATCAATAACCTTGAACATTTACACACGTGTACATCAGTATCCTTGCACATCTATACATTTGTACTTCAATAACCTTGTACATCTATATACGTATACATCAATAACGTTGTACATCTACACATGCGTACATCAATAACCTTGCACATCTATACATTTGTACTTCAATAACCTTGTACATCTATATACGTATACATCAATAATGTTGTACATCTACACATGCGTACATCAATAACCTTGTACATCAATAACCTTGTACATCTACACATTTGTACTTCAATAACCTTGTACATCTATACTCGTGTACATCAATAAACTTGTACATCTACACACTTGTACATCAATAACCTTGTACATCTACACACATGTACTTCAATAACCTTGTACATGTACACACTTGTACATCAATAACTTTGTACATCTACACACGTGTACTTCAATAAACTTGTATATGAATAACCTTGTACATCTACACATGTGTACTTCAATAAACATGTACATCTACTCACTTGTACATCAATAACCTTGTACATCTACACACGTGTACTTCAATATCCTTGTACATCTACACACTTGTACATCAATAACCTTGTACATCTACACACGTGTACTTCAATAACCTTGTACATCTACACACGTGTACTTCAATAAACTTGTAAATCAATAACCTTGTACATTTACACACTTGTACACCAATAACCATGAACATATACACACTTGTATTTCAATAAACTTGTACATCAATAACCTTGTACATCATTGACCTTATACATCAATAACCTTGTACATCAATAATCTTGTATATCTACTATCTGAAAATCTCACTGAAAGCTTTTAGAATTCATCTTGACACCTGGAAGACTGCTGCTAAAGACAGTAATTCGTGGCGTACATCATTACATAAGGGTGCAGTCACTTGTGAAGCAACCAGGACTGCAAGAGCTGCGAAGAAAAGACATAACAGAAAAACCACTGCAGGAAATCCTCCTCCAGAAACGTCAAGCATTCTTTGCTCACATTGTCAATGAACATTTCGAGCCAAAATAGGCCTTATCAGACATCTTAGAACTCACGGCTCCATGCTTTCAAACCCACTGGATGAAATTAAAGGTCATCACCATTCTTGATAGATAAACAACAAATTTACACACTTGTACTTCAATAATCTTGTACATCAATAACCTTGTACATTAAAAACCTTGCACACCTACACACTTGTACTAAAAATAAACTTGATATCAATAATCTTGTACATCAATAACCTTGTCTACCAATAACCGTCTACATCAATAACATTGTAAATCAATAAACTTTCACATCTATACACTTGTGTTTCAATAAACGTGTACATTAATAACCTTGTACATCATTAACCTTGCACATAAATAACCGTGTACATCAATAACCTTGTACACCAATAAGCTTGTACATCAATAACCTTGAACGTCTACACACTTGTACATCAATAACCTTGTACTCTCAACACTTATACTTTAATAACCTTGAACATCTACAAATTTGTACACCAATAACCTTGCACATCTACACACTAATACATAAATAATCTTGTACATCCAGAAACTTGTACATCAATAACCTTGCACATCTACACACTTGTACATCAATAACCTTGTACATCCAAACACTTGTACACACATTACCTTGTACACATACACACTTGCCTATTAATAACCTTGTACATCTACACATTTGCACATCTATAGCCTTGTACATCGTGAAACTTGTACATCAATAACCTTTCACATCTACACACTATACATCAATAATCTTGTACATCCAGACGCTTGTAAATCTGTAACCGTGTACATCTACTCACTGGTGCATCGACACCCATCAGAACAAGCGTACTTAGCACATCTACACACTTGTACAAAGAACACGTTTACAGCACTTCGTGTAAAGTATCATGCGATCCACCCACACTCATTCATACGCCTACTCATCTGTCTACACACAGAGCCACCTTCCCCACACACTTCCACCCACAACACTCCGAAGCCACACACACTAGTACATAGTTACCCTACTTGTTCGTCTACACTGTTGTGAGATGCCAGCTCAACACTACACCACCTCACAGAGTAGCATACCCGTAGCCATGGTTTTCTCTTGCACAGTGGTGAAACTCAGTTCCCATTTCCTCTCGCAAACTTTCCCACGATCAACTGCAAAACAACTGTTTTTGGCACCAAGGACAGCTCTGTAAAACGTGGCAGAAATCTGCAGGTAACTCCTGCTGCAGATATTATAGGCCAAGCAAAAAATACCTGTTTTTACCTGCCGATTGACGTCAGAGAGGCAATAATTCAAGACAAGTACTGTTGCTTATGTGTTCATTCAAATGTGTACACTTTAACATAGCCCTCGCTTAACGCTTTTATACAATAATTATAGTATGTCAACCAAATAATGCATGTATGTGTTGACTGGCACTTATAGAAGGAAGTAGACATGAAAGAACACACTAGACTATAGAGAACAGCCACTGATGATGCGTTTCGATCGTCAAGTAGACTGGCTTCTTCAGTTGCTAGGGTAATCTTGCTTTACTCGTGCCTCCCCAGTGTGTTACCGGGACTATAAGGAAAGCTCAGAACAGTAAGACAGTAACCTACCATGCATGTCGTAGGCGGCTACTAGGTAGGGTTGTTATAAAACTGGCTATTTCTTTTTGTATTTCGAAGTTTCTTCAGTCCCTAGAGTACCCTTGCCTGGCTCGTAGTCCCTGGTCAGTGCATTATCAGAACCACATAGAAAGCAAAACAATGATAACGCACCCTACCATGCTTCTAGTAGGGGACCACACGGAGGCTTGTCATAAAACTGGCTATTTGTAAACGTATAATACGTTAACCGCAAACTCCCACCAATCAAAAACAACATATGCCCCAAATGGAGCTTGCAGGTTTTACATGCGGAAGGTTGGTTCGAATCTCTGTTGTGGCTTTTATATTATATAATACTTGTGTATACTATAATCTCTATTTGTATCCCTTACTTGCATAAGTGCCGATCCATACACATGGAATAGTTTTTCATGCTATTTGAATAGACTCATATGCTCCAAGACAACAAATATTTCAGTGTAAATCGCATAACACAATGAAACCAACCAGATCTTTGTCATCTTGTAGTGAACCACCATGACTGCCCAGTATACGGGTGTGGTTGCCGTTAGAGCTCTTCTTCTTCTTCTTCTTCTTCTTCTTCTTCTTCTTCTTCTTCTTCTTCTTCTTCTTCTTCTTCTTCTTCTTCTTCTTCTTCTTCTCCTCCTCCTCCTCCTCCTTTTCCTCCTCCTCCTTCTTCTTCTTCTTCTTCTTCTTCTTCTTCTTCTTCTTCTTCTTCTTCTTCTTCTTCTTCTTCTTCTTCTTCTTCTTCTTCTTCTTCTTCTTCTTCTTCTTCTTCTTCTTCTTTTTCTTCTTCTTCTTCTTCTTCTTCTTCTTCTTCTTCTTCTTCTTCTTCTTCTTCTTCTTCTTCTTCTTCTTCTTCTTCTTCTTCTTCTTCTTCTTCTTCTTCTTCTTCTTCTTCTCCTCCTCCTCCTCCTTCTTCTTCTTCTTCTTCTTCTTCTTCTTCTTCTTCTTCTTCTTCTTCTTCTTCTTCTTCTTCTTCTTCTTCTTCTTCTTCTTCTTCTTCTTCTTCTTCTTCTTCTTCTTCTTCTTCTTCTGACTCAAACGCGAACTTCCTATCAGTTCCATACCAGCTGATACTTTCTTCACATCTCTCCCCATATTGTTCATCTTAGTCTCTAATTCTATTCCCCGTGTTATAAATCCCCCTATTTCGTTTTCTTCGCACACTCAAAAAGGAAGTACTTTCTAGTGACACTATTTATAGTTCATCTTCATGTGTATCCTATCCAGAGCAAACACCACTTTTTTATACTTTGTGAGCTGTTTGGTTCTCTCGGTGTTCAGCTATACGAACTTGATCTTTTGGCGGTATCTGTCCATTTAGAGCGCTGTTGCCGTCTTGCACATATGTCATCCCCCGTTCCATCTACTGTGATTTTGAACAGTGAACTTGTGATTGCATTCATCTTTCCCGAGGCAACATCGGGAAGTGAGTCATGGATAATTTGGCAATCACAAAATAAGAAAACAGGAGCTTTTGATATCTGCTGTTTCAGAAATAATTCTCAGAATTTCGTGAAATAAGGAGAAGAATACGACAATCTGCAAGATCTGAGTATCGAAGAAGCTGGCTCATAATCTCACGTAAATTAAAGTAATTTCGCCATATTGTTGATGACAATCCCTTACAACTAGTGGAATATTTGGTGCAGAACCCTAGAGACTTCTGAAATAATTGGCGTAAAACCGCAAAGATCATTAAATTGTTTCTGCAGAAACATATAGATCTCTGAAGTGGTTGCTGCAGAAGCATATAGATCTATGAAATGGTTGCTGTAGAATCATATAGATCTCTGAAATGGTTGCTACAGGACAGTGGAATCCATACTGGAAACCCCAAAAACTGCCCTTTCACCATTACGGTTTTCAGTGGTGAATACAATATTCAGGAACACAGCAACCGACTAAACACACCAAGGATAACTTTATTAAAGATTTGACAATTAACAGGATATTTTGAGAGAAATTAGCTTTCAGTGGACTAATACTATACAAGAAGAGACAAGTTATTTGCTTGTCCTTGATAGGATGCCGATGTCAACCGAAAATTTTTTGGCAGTTTTGTTATTTCTTGGCACGTTTAAATTCAGTAGTCTGCCAATGCTTTCTAAACAACCGGCACTCATACTACAAAATGAAAACCAGCGCAAGGCTGTTTACTTCCAATTAAACCGCAGCTGTATTTCGAATGCGGTATGCGGGATTACGAACTCCGTTCATAAACACTTCACCGTGGATCGAGGAAAACTAACTCAGAAACAGAAGTATGTCTCTGAAATTGAAACACTCGCCATATTAAAGGCCGCTGTGGAGTGGAAAGAGCAGAAATAGAACCTACGGTTCCTAGGAGAAGTGCCAGGGAGAAGCTCGACGTTGGAAACAATACCTCTGTCATGATTTTCTCCAGCCCTTGTTATTTCTCCTGCCTCATGCAGGCAAGGGGAAGACAGAAAAGTAAATATCTGGATGACTTGACCACATGGCATGGTTGGGATAAGAACGCAGATCTGATCAGCGACTCTGGTGATGTTTCATCATCATCAAGTCTCATACCAGCTGACGTAGGCATTTATGACTCTCCACAGATCTCGGTCCTTGGTTTTCTTGATCAACTCTGGTGGTGATATTCCTCGATTCCACCGTCTCAATCCATCCAGCATAATTTCTCTTGATCCGTATCTGCCTCTCTTCCCCTAGATCTTTCCAGTCCTCTTAAAGTACTGGAGATATTTGGTCGTCATAGACCATAACTTTCGGAAGGGAAAATCCCAACTGCACCTCCTAATGGTGGACGATGGGAAACACACCACGGTGTGGCTTACACAGCCCTGGGGACCGAGTATCCACGGGAATAAGTGGACAATTCTGCAATTGAGCAGAGCAGGGCAATCACTTGCCCTGACAATAGGAAATGACTGTCAAAGGCTGAGGTAACAGACCCCCATGTGGATGTGGAAGGCAAATGGAAACCACCAGATCATTCTCCCAAGACTTCATGACAAAACACGTAGTGTTCGTGTAAGATGGCGAAACATGACCGCCCACGCTTAGCGGCATGGCACATGATGAATGAACATGCAGGAGGATTGAAAACAGATAATATACAATTTAAAACAATGTATTCCCTTAGTGAATGTAACCATACACGCCATAAACACCATCTCTTGTCTGGCATGTGTCGCTGCATCTCGTCAGGTGCATACTATAGAGGTACATCAGTGTAGTTTTCGACAAATAATTGTGGAAATAACTAAATTTAAAATTGAACTCAGTGTGAAAACTTCAAAAAGTAGAGGCATGTTCTACCATATATGGGAACATTCCCGCCTCCTTTAATAGTTAATTGTTTCCCCAGTTGCTTGTCAATAATTTCTGCCAGCGCACCATGCAGTTGAGTTTTGACAGGACTTGATGCCCCTCAGACCGAGGAGTGTATGGCCGAGTGGCTAGAACACATGCAACAACACGTTTGGGTGATCCGGGTTCGCATCCTCTGTTAAGGTGATGGATTTTGTTTCTGTCCATGACAAAAAAATTAACCCTAACCTACCAACCACCGCCCCCCCCCCCCCCAACCCCTTCCCTTCCCTCGTTTCCTGTTCTACACAACAAGATGCTGTAGCCAGTTATAATACTTTTCTTTTTTTTCTTTTTTTCTTTATTTCTTTCTTTTCAATTTTTTTTTTTTTTTTTTGCTTTTTTATTTATTTTGACAGAAGCCTCTCAGGTTTAAAGCGATTATAAGTATTATCTCCCTGGAATATTTATATATAACCATTATACTCCACTTCTTCAATGTATCTTCACATCTGCCATCTCCTGTTACCATGTTATCATAACAGGGGAAACATTTGAATCATTCGACTTTTGAATTCAACATCAAGATTAACCAACCGTATCGCATCAGTGCATGTACCAGTTTGAAATGACAGAATTTCGAATATACCGGGTCAAGGCTAGGGGTTGTCACCTTGCCAATTCCATTTATGGCTTACTTGGTTTACACAGCTGTGAGTGGCAACATGCCCATGTTTATTTAATGTGTTGACTCGACACAACGACTTTTTCACACAAACTAATGCGGAATAGGAGCTGAAATGGTCAAAATAATCCCATTTTAATATACCTACTTACCTATCTACCTACCTACCTACCTACCTACCAAACAACCTACCTGCCTACATACCTACCTACCTACCTACCTAACTACCTACCTACCTACCTACCTACCTATCTAACTACATACCTACCTACCCACATACCTATCTACATAACTAACTACCTACCTACATACACACCTGCCTACCTATCTACTCACCTATCTACTTACCTATCTACTAATCTATCTACCTGCCTATCTATCTACCCATCTACCTACCTATCTCTACCTACCTACCTATATAGCTACCTAGCTACCTACACATCGATCAATCCATCCATCCCTTTCGTCTGTCTGTCTGTCTGTCTGTCTGTCTGTCTGTCAATCTACCTACCTACCTACCCACCAACACACCAACACACCAACCTACACCCCCCCCCCCCCCCCCCCCACCGACCCAGTCCCCTCCCACCATGGGTTGTCTATACCAGTATATAAACTGCTAATATCAGTATACTAAAACAACTGAATAAATTATGGAGTGGGACAGACAGAACTACGAAAATTAGATGTTTAAGAGCATGCATCTTTCCCATTGCAACATACGCCTGTGAGACCTGGACACGTACTGAACAAGCTGAACAGCGCATAAATGCCTTTGAATATAAATGTTATAGACGAGAATATCTTGGGTAAAGAAAAGAACAAATGTATCAATACTTCAAGAGCTGAATATTGAAGAAGGCTGGCAATTAAAGACGATAAAACAAAGAAAATTGAAATATTTTGGTCACTTGAAACGTCACGAAAAATTGGAGAGAACAATAATGGAGGGGTATATGCCTGGGAAGAGAGGAAGAGGAAGGCCAAAGAGAAGATGGGTACAGGATGTGGCGGATGATCTCCAAATGGTTGTATCGGACGCGGGACATCTTGCTTATGATCAAGAGGTTTTCCGGAAGGTTGTTATGGGAGCGTGGTTCTGCAAAGGACATGCTACTGAATGAATGATATATATATAAGTGACTTATCTGTTAACTTACGTCTTGCTGACAGCTGTGGCAGTCTTGACAGACGATGGTGTTTTATATTGTTGTTAAAACGGTTTATTAACTACAACATAATGCGATAGCGAATATGACCGATAAGACCAATTCGCGTTGTAAATGTTCGTCCACAATGGATGCATGTGAAAACATGGTCATTTCCATCATCACGCGCCGTCTAAACTCTCACAAACTCAATGTGTGACCTATCTGCAATAATTGTCTCTTTTGTCTTAATTATTTCTCATCTTTCCCTTCCAAGCAACGCGATCAGCGGAGTAACGCGATCAGCGACCATTTGTTCCCAAGACGCAATATCAATGTCTTTATCAATCACGTCCCGCTTGCACACATCTTTGTACCGTAGTAGAGGCCGATCTCGAGTTCTTTTACCCATCTATAATTCACTAAAACATATTTCTTTTGGTATTTTACCGTCTCTCATCCTCCTAATGTGTCCTATCTATCTAAGTCTACGAGGGCTGAGCATGGAACATACAGTGGCGCTACCCGATTTTGTCAATGCTTCGGCTTTTCTGATCTCATCTTGCCACTGAATACCAAGTATTTTTCGCAGACACTGCATATAAACGCCTTTTAAGTGTTTCTCTTGGTGTGAGTAAGTTGACCAGGTTTCACTGCCATAAAGAAGAGTGCTAACGACACAGGCTTGATAGACAAAGACTTTTGTTTTGGCAGTAAGCTTCCTGTTCTTCCAGACTCTCTTAGTTAACGTGTTAATTGTTGTTGCTGCTTTACCATTCCTCATGTTTATCCTCATCATTTATCGTATACCTCCGATTCTAGATATGTGAAATGGTCAACTATCTCCAACTCTGGGTGGTTAATAAAGATTGATCGTATACCATTTACACCTTGCGTCATAATCTGTGTCTTCTATTTGCTACATTTAGGCTTACGCCATAATATTGTTTTAATTATATTCTCGAACCATCCACTCATCAGCGATGATAGCGCATCGGCCACATTTATAAATTAACTTCCAGATTCGCTCAATTAACTCACTGCCCACGAAGTCATGTCCCGTTAAATTTGGAAGTCGTTAAATTACCCCTTCGTTCGAAAAGACGACTGGCTCCCTTCATTAACTTTCCTCTAGTTCTCTCCCCTGGTTATGTCCCCAAGATTTCTCATTACTCTTGATCTCTCTCTCTCTCTCTCTCTCTCTCTCTCTCTCTCTCTCTCTCTCTCTCTCTCTCTCTCTCTCTCTCTCTCTCTCTCTATCTCCTCTCTCTCTCTCTCTCTCTCTCTCTCTCATTTTCTCTCGGTGATCTCAGTCACACTACCACGGCTCACTAACCCCAACAATCACACGCGTTGTGATTGTCCTATACACGCTTGATTAATTTCCGCCGCCCATTTCAGCCTGGCCACTCGGTGATTTCACTAAGTCACTATTAATCACAGTTTGTGATCACACAAACGACCTGAAATGTGTTGATGAATATTTCATGACTACAATCATCGTTAACATATTCTTCGTTAGCAGCCCATCCATCATTGTTATCCACATCGTCATTATGATCATCATCACTAGAAGTATTCTTTCCCTAAAGTCAGTCATCATCAGGTGTGCTAGTATTATCAGCATCCATCCATCCATCCATCATTGCCATGCCGGTAAGCGTGGGCGGTCATGTTCTGCCATCTCACTCGATCACCAGAGTCGTGGATCAGCTATCTCTGATTATCGATAAGACTGCAGTACATGATGTTCTTGGCATCTGTAAAGAAGGTAGTTTGCCATTGCTTTCCCTCCTAGCAGTGACCATACTGGTCTATGACCGTAGCCACTGTCGCCCAAAAAGGAGATCCTCTGCCTACCGTCGTGAAGCTGAAGACCATAACCTACAACTATCTGTCGGCTGCTCTTCAACTTCATCCACCACCTGCACCCATGGCTTCACGTAACCCTGATCGGGGAGCCAAACGAGTACTCCACCTTGCCCAAGGGTGTCCCGTAGGCTAGCGGAGTGAAGGAGGCACCTTACCTCTCCTTTGAAAGGGGATACCTCTATCCCGCCACCCGCTTATTAGCATCATCATATCATAAATCATATTGCCAAAGTAATCACATCGTTGTTGTTGTTGTTGTTGTTGTTATAGTACATATAGTGTCCTCATACGTCGTCTTCACCATCATCATTATCACACCCTTCATGCTACCACCAACACCATCGCATCGTCGTCGTCGTTGTTGTTGTTGTTGTTGTTGTTGTTGTTGTTGTTGTTGTACGTATAGTACATTTAGTGTCCTCGAATATGATCTCCTTCATCATCATCATATCCTTCATGCTACCAACACCATGATCTCATAGTTGCTGTACTTCATACATCATCTTCTTCATCATCATCATCATCATTACCACGCCTCCTAAATCGTAATCTACATCACTATCATCATGATTATCGTCTTCTTTCTCATCTTCTTTCTCTTCATCATCTTGTTCTTGTTGTTTACGTTCTTCTTTTATCTTGTTGTTGTAATTGTTGTTGTCTAAACTATTCTAATTTGTTTAAACCATACGTGAGCTACAACTGTTAGTACAATGAATTGATTTTGCGTGTGGTTTAGCTTTCTATATTACCAGTGCCCCTCGTCATTAGGCGAACTCATTACAACCTCAGAGGAACTTGTACTTGACGAAAAGTCAACATTTTAGTCCAAATGACGTGTGTAGGGATTGAACCCGCTACCTGGCCATCAGCAAACCGGAAGATTAAGAGCGAGCGCCCTATTCCATTCGGCCGTGCTGACCTTCCTATTCTGATGTTAATTTGTAACAAAGTGGACTGAGACGTTGTGACAGAAATTACAAGAAGAATAACGATTGGTCTGAAAGAACTAACACAATTAAAGACTCTAAGCATTGGAGCAGACAGGACAACAGAAACCAGCGGACTAAGAGCTTATGTATTTTCTGTGGCAATATGTTGTTGCCCAACTTCAATATTTCACAAATACACTGAAAAGTCACATCCATCTTTGTAAATAAATGTTACTAATTAGAGTTAACAATTCACCGAACGGAATGGAGAACAAATAGAGGAAGACCACAAAGTAGATGGTTTCAAGATGTAATCATCATCATCAAGTGCCTTACCAGCTGGCGTAAGCGTTCATGTCTTCTCTTATCTAAGTCTTTGTTGTTCTGGATCAACTGTGCCGATGACATTCCTTCATGCACTGTCACAATCCATCCAGCATCATGTCTCTTGGTCTGTCTCTACCTCTCTACCCCTTGATCTTTTTAGTCGCGAAGACGTGCAGTAGTTTGCAATTGCTGTTTGAATTACCAACGCTCATACCATTGCACAAATCAAAGCAAGGCGGTCACATTGGAACACCTTGAAACTGCGTTCACTGTCCCTTCTGTATAGACACATATGCTGGGCATGAGTGGTAACCTGGCGAGGCCACTGGGGGACGCTGGAGAAGAGGCTTTTGAAAAGAATAATGAGCAAATCGTGGACTGGGAACAAAACAAATCATAACAAGGGATAACACGAACAAACTGTTCAGTAGAAGGCATCTAATCATGAACGCTGGGAAATATTGCCCTAGTCTCTCGCCGCAAGGCCTACAAAGAGTTCGGACCAATATGTGCTCTCCTCCACAGAAACGCTTCACCTGTAGCACAATCACCTGTTGCTAAATGTTCAGAAAGCGGCCATGATTTAACACATCCAAACGCAAGCCAAGGAAAATAGCTAGCGTCGTACACTCCCCAGACATATGGTTTAGAGATTGTGTTTGTATCTCTTGCAGAAATATTATTCCAGAAATTTTTATTAAAGTCCTAGATAATATTCGCAACAGAAATATTGAACACACGTCTTTCGCATAATGTTGCTCATTAAATTAATATTACGGCTGTGCGAAGCATCCCAGAGCATTCCAGATTCTGCTGGTTCTATTTGACCTTGGCAAGCTTGCTGCAATAATTTATGTTACACATGAGGGAAATTCCCATTTGTTGATAACATCAGGTGTAGGAGCGCGGATTGATTAACAATTCATAGACTGTGCTTACAGCAAAGAATTCTAGATTACACTGCTGGCGATTTCAACATAGAATGCCGTTAAAATCTAATAAAGAATATCAGATCACTGCTGATTTTTTCAACATAACATACCATATCACTGCTCATGTTTACAACTTAGAATACCATGTCACTGCTGATGTTTTCAACATAACATACCATATCACTGCTGATGTTTTCAACATAGAATACCATATCACTGCTGATGTTTTCAACATAACATACCATATCATTGCATGTTTACAACATAGAATACCATATCACTGCTGACGTTTTCAACATAGAATACCATATCACTGCTGGCATTTTCATTATAGAATAACATATCATTTCTGATGTTTTCAACATAAATTACCAGATCACTGCAGCTGTTCACATCATAGAATACCAGATCACTGCTGATGTTTTCAATATAGAATACCAAATCACACTTCTGGCGTTGTCAACATAGAATGACATATAACTGCTGGCTTTTCAACATAGAATACCATATCACTATTGATTTTTTAAATAATAGAACATAATATCACTATTGGTGTTTTTATCATTGAACATTATATCACCATTCGCGGCGATCGGGCAAATTTTGAGTCATAGCCTACGATTGGTGACGTTGTGATATTCTAGTGTGAGAATTTGGTCGCGTCTAGTGTGTGCCGCGTGGTCTAGTTGTCACACACCCGCGTCACACGCCAGTGATCCGGGGTTTGTTTCCGGGTCCGGTCAAGGATATGCACTACCGACGAGCTCAAACGAGAGCGAAACTCGAGTCTAGTGCTTCCAAATGACGTGGACAAGGTCTTAGGTACGTACCGGAATACGATCAGCGTTGCCAGTTGTGGGTTGTGCTAAATATTTAAATCTCAAATCCCGAAACAAACAAACAAATCAATAAAATACTATGCCACTAATGGTGTTTTCATCATACACTACTAGATCACTACTGGTGTTTTCATCAAAGAATACTAGGTCATAACTGGTGTTTGCAGAAGAAAAAGAAAACTAGATATCGCTGGTGTTTGCAGGAAAAAGTACTAGATATCACTGGTCTTTGTGCACAGCAGCATCTGCCGGGCCATATCACAGGGAGCTAAATACAATAATGCTCATGAAAAAGCGGAAAAGAAGAATTAGAGTCATGTAGGAGAAAACCAGGAAAGAGAAACAGAGGAAGAATAGAAAGATGTAGGCCTATGCACGAAAGATTAAACATTTGGCCAGTAAATATACGCAAAAGCAATATCTTAAACGATTCAGATGACAGTCAGGACCGTAGTGTCATGATCGCATATGTCTGCTCTTGATTAGAACCTGAAAAGAACAAATGTTAATGTTTCCAGCGTAGAATGGCTGGATTATTATTATTGTTTTCAGAATTGTTAAGCAGTTCACTATTCGTGTTTTCAGCATGGAATACTAGATCACTGTTCATGTTCATCTCATCTTGTTCCTTGCTGTGTCGAGGTGAAATCTCACTATTGGTGTTTTCAGCATGGAATACTAGATCATTATTCATGTTCATCTTATCTCATCTTGTCCCTTGCGGTGTCGAGGTGAAATATAAACAGCGGGAGATTACCGTTTATGAGCTTCATACGTATATTACGATTCCCATGGATTCTGTTATTCCCTCTGTCCATCGTTTACAGGGTCGGCATCTTCTTCCGGTTTTATTTGGTTTGTATATCATTGCTTATTGAGGTATACTATTAATTGGTAGCCCAATTAAATGGCCAAACTGATGAAATCTAGCTCTGCTATAACCCTCACTTTAGTCCTGATTTCTTAATTTCTGATTGTATCTCTTCTTGATACATTTAGTATTCTTCTCAGGAATCTCATTTCCGTTGTTGTAATTTTTCCTTCCTCTTTTTTTTTTCTGCCGTTGTCCAGGTTTGGCATTGGTAGCATAGAGTTGGTAGGAAGATTGTGTTGTAGAGTGCCTTTATAGTGTCTACTAATACGCGTGTGTACTTTAGTATTGGTGTCATTTGTCCAATGAGTTGGTTTGACTTATTACATCTATTTTCGATCTCGTCTTCTGATTTCCCATTTGATGATATTACACTTCCTACATACTTGAAGCTATGTATTACTTTCAGGGAGTTTTCTGTTAGATGATTGTGTTCCCCTACTCGAAGAAATAAGACGAAGCATATTGGGATTGACTAATGGTGTTTTCAGCATATAATACCAGAATATTATTGGTGTTTTCAGTATATAATACCGGAATATTATTGGTGTCTTCATTATATATTACAAGAATATAATTGGTGGCTCCAGTACACAATACCAAAATATTATTCTTATTTTTAGTATAAACTACCAAAATATTATTGGTGTTTTTAGTATATAATACCAGAATTTTATTGATGTTTTTAGTATAAACTACTATAATATTATTGATGTTTTTAGTATGTATGCCAGGATCGCATTGGTGTTTTTAGTATAAACTACCAGAATATTATTCGTGTTTTTAGTATATAATACCAGAATTGTATTGGTTTTTTAGTATATAATAACATAATATTATTGGTGTGTTCAGTATATAATGCAGGAATATTATTGGTGTTTCTAATACACAATACCATAATATAAGTATATTATTGTTGTTTTTAGTATAAACTACCAGGTGGTGTTTTCAGTATAAACTACAATGATATTATTGGTGTTTTTAGTATAAACTACCAGGATATTATTGGTGTTTTTAGTTTATAATGCCAGACCATTATTGGTATTTTCAGAATAGAACACCAGATCACTGTTAATGATTTCTGCATAGAATGTCATGTCACTATTGATGTAAAAGTTACCAACCCCCACATGTCCTAGGTGTCAAATGGCTGTTCATGTGAAATCTGCGTGTGGATAGCGACATTAAGAACACGTGCATAATTTACACCACGAGGAACGTATTTGTCCGTGCTAGAAACTTCCAATAAGTCCATGAACACTGCTAGACTGCACTTTCTTGATCGAATTTACATGATTTCTGAGAGTTCGCTTCTGCCGCCAATTACTGTCAAAGCCAAATTTACACGTTTCTGAATGAAAAAATGAACTGAATTGTGTAGGTTAAAATCAACAAAATCATTTTATTTCATTCTTCTTTTTGTTCATATTTTCAGAGTGAGTGCACGGCATCTATTTGAACCAATGTCAAACTTTAAGGTCACTGTGTACAACTTCTGCATTATTTTGTGTAAGATTGGATGCCCAGGAGCAGATTTCTTCTAAAGTAACGTGCTTTTTCTACAAGCCAGCTGACGTTGCAGTTATAGTTTAATCCATGCAGCAGCACAGTTCAGGGCTATTCTTTGCGGGCGCGATGTTTAAATGCGCGCATAAACATGAACACATGAACTTTGACATAGACACTTGCACACACACACACAATGGAACGAATGATGGAACGAACGAACGAACGAACGAACGAACGAGCAAACTTTATTTTAAAAGGGTAACAAATTGGGCACGCAGGCCCGTCTTACATTCGGCCCTTTCGATCACGCATCTTTCATTCATCAAATGTGCATGTTACATTTACATAGGGGGAAAAAAACATTGTCAAATGGATTTTGTAAGCATAAACAATGCATATTACGCATGGTACATTCACGTGGGGAAAAAAAAAACATTGTCAAATGAAAGTTGTAAACATAAACAGTGCATATTGCAATGTTGTGAGACACATCCCCCATCCAACCTCACACCCCGCAGCCACCCACACATCCCTCAGACACCCACACATCCCCCATCCACCACACCCCCACCCACCCACACATACCTCCACGCACTCACACAGACTCAGGCAAACATACATGCCGCCACCCACCCACTGATCCCCCACCCACACACATTTCCCCACCCACACATACATCCCCCACCCATACCATAACCGACACGCACACACCCACCCACATATTCTCCACCACACACCCACACACCCGCAACCACCCAGCAAAACACACATCACAAAACCACACACACATACCCCCGTCAACCCACACATCCCGCACCTATCCACACATACATCCCGCACCCTCACACTCACAATTCTCCCCACCCACCCACACACACATCAACCAACCTACACCCACTCACCCACCCAATATCCGCCACCTGTCAACTACACATCCCCCACCTATACACACATCCCCACCCACAAACACATCTCCCCACCTGCCCACACATATTATAGAACTCTCTTTGGACATAACTCATTATGGACACATAAATAGAACTCTCAAGCCCCTAATACACCATCATGAATATCTCAGGACAGGAATTCATAATTGAAACCAGAAGACAAAGAATGAATCACATTATCACCCACGCCAATTGGTAATTCATATGATTGTCATTATTGTACCACTTTCTGACATAAAAAGTCCAGGTAGCACGCTGGAAAGGTAACCCGAAGACGACGGTTGACTTAGGCCCTACCACAGTACCGGCCAACCGGCCTTCACAGAGTCCATCCATGTCATAAATCCAACGCTGGCAACACAAGTCACAGGTAAATGTAAAAACGTATTGCTTCCAGAAACAGAATTAAGCGCTAAGAAAAGAGAGAGAACGAACGAACGAACGAACGAACGAACTTTATTTTCAAAGGGTAACAAATTGGGCACTCAGGCCCGTCTTACATTCGGCCCTTCCAATCACTCATCTTTAGTTCATCAGTGCATTCACATAGAGAAAAAAACATCTTCAAATGAAAGTTGTAAACATAAACAATGCATGATACCATGCTATGAGACATATCCTACACGCACGCACCCAACCACCCATCCCCTATCCATCCGCGTGTCCCCCACACACACATCCACCACCCAACAACACACATACCCACAGGCATATACATTCCCCCATCTATCCACCCATCCCTGAACCCACACATCCCACACACACCCCCACATACAACATCTCCCCACCCACCCACACACACACATCTCCCACCCACCACACATCGCCCACACACATTCCCTACCCATGCACACACAAACCCAGGCACACATGCATGCATGCATCCATCCATCATCCACCCATACATCCCTCATCTTCACACATTTCCCCACCCACACGCACACATCCTCCACCCATCCCATAACCTACCAACACTCACCCACCCACATATCCTCCATCAATCACCCACACACCCCCAACCACTCAGCCAAACACACATCCCCCAACCACATATCCAACACCCACACACACATATTCCCGCCAACCCAGAGAGAGAGAGAGAGAGAGAGAGAGAGAGAGAGAGAGAGAGAGAGGGAGAGAGAGAGAGAGAGAGAGAGAGAGAGAGAGAGAGAGAGAGAGAGAGATGCAAGAGACAGACAGAGACAGAGAGAGACAAAGAATTCTCAATACCATTCCATTCCATTGGCACCTTGCCGTCTTGACAGACGATAGTTTGTGCTTTACTGCTTTTCTGCATTTAAAGAATAAAATATCATGGGACATAAGAATAGTGTGTTAAGTAAGGGAAATAATTATAATTAAAAATATTTATATGATATCTCAAATTTATATTCCAATTGTTTAAGTACATATAACTAATCTGACATTTTCAAATAGCATATATTTACATAAATTTATTTTTTTCTGTTGCTGTTTGAAAGTTTTGTTGTTTTAAGAAAACATTTCAAATCATTTAAAGGATTTTGTAATTGTAAATTAACTTGGTCCTCCAGGTTGGGGGATAAAGTCTGAGGTTAACATACCCCTACCCAGTTCGTAAAAACTCCGACCGGGTGTTTGTAAAGTCTCGCTACACTTTGTAAGTAGAACAAATTTGAAAAAAATTAAATACATGACGTCATAAAAAATGTCCTCCACAGTCCATCGTGAAGCAATATGCAGGGAATGGCTGTCGTCTACTGGAGTAATTTTTTGCACGCCACGCAGTATGGTGTTATCAACGGAAGAAAGAATTATTTTTTGGTTGAACAAGTGATTCGAAATGGCGGTCGATATACAGGGACGGTTGTTAAAAGATTTATAGCATGATTTCTTGATAAACGATTCCCATCACATTACAGTTAGAAATTTATTGAATAAGTTTCTTGCTACGTGAAGTTTAGAAGATACTCCGCGATCTGGTAGGCCTGCTGTGTCTGAAGAAAAATGTCTAGATATCCAAGACAGAATCCTAAAATGTCCAAACAAGTTCTTAAGGAAAATGTCGCAACAAGTGAACGTATCAATAAGCACAGTGCACAACATTCTTAAATAACGATTAAATTTTCATCCATACAAGATTTCTGTTGTGTCTGAATTAAAAGAGTGATAATCAATCCAGAATCATCTACTCCGTGTGGTTTCAAGCTTGTTTAGCTACAGAAGAAGAGTCATTTCTCAATGTAACATTTTTCTCTGATGAGGCATGGTTTCATCTATCTGGATCTGGATATAATAGCCAAAATAATCATATTTGGAGCACTTTTAATCCCAATGCATATCATGAAGCACCTCTACACGATGAGAAAATTGGGGTATGGTGTGCTGTCAATAGAAAACGTTTTACTGGACAACGTTTCTTCAACAACACTATAATCGACCATCGGTACCGTACTGATTTTTTTTTTTAAACAGTTGAATGAACATGAAATTGAAGAGGCGTGATTCCAGTAAAATGGTACAACTGCACGCACAGCTAGAGTTTCACTGCGTTTTTTGAAAGAAATGTTCGCAAATCTCATAATATCACGTGGAATTTGGCCTATTCGTTCTCCAGATCTAAGTTAGATCAATCTAACTCCATTAGATTATTATCTATGGGGTTTCTTGAAAGGAAATGTTTACAAACATAATGTTCACAACTGAGGACCTGAAAGAAGCAATATCAACAGACAAATTGCAGAAGGTATTTGACAATATTTACAGGCGCGTATATTCATGTCTTGCATGAGGTATTTGACAATATTTACATGCGTGCACATTCATATCTTGAAGCCCGTGGTGGACATTTCCAACACCTGTTATAATGAATACTTCATTGGTACTTTTCAGCTTCCGCAAAACAGTGTTAGACCATATCAGTGACTATTACCGTATAACTAATTAAATCAACATTTTTAGCAAAAAAAAAAAAAAAAAAACTTAGACCAAGTAGCCTCGTTTAACCTGCTACAATAACCACAGCTGATGAAGCAGGTTGGACGAGGTCGAATTTGGAATTTTGGTTTTTGAAAATTGGAATTGGAATAGAAGGCCCAAAGCGGCCATAACAAGGTAAAACCTCGTGGGAAGCTATTCTCACACTTTCAATTTGTACAATGAATCCAGAAAAATCGAAGCAGCTTCAAGCTAAGGCTGATGTTGTTCGTATTGGAGGCAAGGGCTCAGCCAGAAGAAAGAAGAAGGTTATACACCGCACAGCTACAACAGACGACAAAAAACTCCAGTTTTCATTAAAGAAATTATCTGTTAATAGTATTCCAGGAATTGAAGAGGTAAATATGATCAAAGAGGACGGGCAGGTGATTCACTTCAATAACCCCAAGGTCCAAGCTTCGCTGGCTGCAAACACATTTGCAATTACTGGTCATGCTGAAAACAAACAAATTACCGAGATGTTGCCAGGCATCCTGAATCAACTTGGAACAGAGAGTTTGAGTAGTTTAAAGAAACTAGCATCCACTGTTGCTGGAGTGGCAGATATCAACAAACAGTCAGCTGCAGATGTTGATGATGACGATGATGTGCCAGAGCTTGTTGAGAACTTTGACGAGGCATCAAAAGACGAGGATATCTAGATGATGCAAGATTTCTAGATAGTGTGCGATGTTGATTGCATGCTTTTATTCTAAGGCATATACTTGGCATGCAATAAAATTATCTAATTTAAAAAAAAAAAAAAAAAATAAATGAATAAATAAATAAATAGAAGGATTTCACTGGCTCTCTTAGGGCCACTTTAAATCTAAAAAAAAAGAAAAGAAACAAACAAACAATTAGACCAAGTATTTTAACAGGTGTGCTGCTTGGATCATTATTGTTTATAACGACGTTATTGGATCCTAGCCCTTGTGCATTAAAGATACAATGGGGTAGGAATATTTCATTCATTGGCACCTTGCCGTCTTGACAGACGATAGTTTGTGCTTTAAAAAGGCATAATAACTTTTACCCATGGCGGTAGCGCATGTGACTGATAAGGCCAATTCGCGCTGTAAATGTCCGTGCACAGTGGGTACATGTGAACACGTGGTCATTTCCACCATCATGCACGCTCGGTGTGTGACTTATCTGCAATAATTTTCTCCTTTGTCTTTATTCCATTTCTGATGTTTGCCATCCATGCAAAACGTTCAGCGGCGACTTGCTCCCAATGTGCATTATCAATGCCTGTATCAATCATGTCCCGCTTACACACATCTTTGTATCGTAGTAGAGGTCCAACCTGAGATCTCTTACCCATCTGTAATTCACCAAAAACGTTGTCCTTTGATATTCTACCATCATCCATCCTCTTAACATGTCCTATCCATCTAAGTCTACGAAGACTGAGCATGGAATAAACCGTCACACAACCTGCTCTTTCCAATACTTCAGTATTTGTGATTTTGTCTTGCCACTTAATACCAAGAATTCTTCGCAGACACCGCATATGAAAGCTGTTTAAACGTTTCTCTTGTTGTGAGTAAGTTGTCCAGGTTTCACTGCTATAAAGAAGAGTACTAAGGACACAGACTTGATAGACTAGGACTTTTGTTTTGGCATTAAGCTTCCTGTTCTCCCAGACACTTTTTCTTAACCTGTTCATTGTTGTTGCTGCCTTACCAATCCGGATATTGATTTCCTGATCTAGGGATAATTTGCTATTTACCACTGATCCTAGATATGTAAAATGGTCTACCATCTCTAGTTCGGCGTCGTCAATAAAGATTGATGGTACCCCATGTGCGCACCTTGTGACATAATCTGTGTCTTCTTTCTGCTAATTCTTAAACCAAATTCAGAACAAGCATTGGAGAATGCAGATAGTAGACATTGCAATTCTTCTTCAGAGAGGGTCGTAACTGCAGCATCATCTGCAAAAAACAACTCTCTGATCAGTACTCTCCTAATTTTGGTCTTGGCCTTCAATCTCTGAGCATTGTAGAGGCCGCCATCTGAGCGTGAGTGAATGTATATACCACCATCCTGATCACGAAAGGCATATTTCAGTAGAAGTGAAAAGTATATTCCAAAGAGGGTGAGAGCTAGTACACAACCTTGCTTAGCTCCACTCTTGATTTCAATCTCTTCAGAAGTTGAGCCATCAAACTTGATTATACCTTCATGCCTGTGTGGAACAATTCCACAATGGACAGAAGAGTTGGTGGGCAGCCAATCCTCTTTAGTACCTTGAACAGACCCTCACGACTGACCAAATCAAATGCCTTTGTGAGGTCGATGAAAGCAATAAACAGTGGTTGATTCTGTTCACGGCATTTTTCTTGCATTTTTCACAATGAGAATATCATATCAATGGTAGACCGGTTCTGTCGAAAGCCATAATGTGATTCGGGGTAGACTTGATCTCCCAGGACTTGAAGTCTGCGCAGAACAATTCTGGCAGATACTTCTCCAACAATACACAGAAGTGAGATACCTCTATAGTGGTTGCTCTTGTTCTTGTACAGTGTTATGACGCTTGAATCTTTGAAATCCTGTGGGACTTGTCCTTCACACCAGCATAGCTCTATTAGCTGGTGGATCTGTAGAGTGAGTGTGTTCTTGCCCACTCCTGATAACCTCTTTTGGAATCCCATCCTTACCTGGAGCCTTGCCAGATGCAAGTTCATTTATAGCACACTTAATTTCTGTTATGGTGGGAAGTGTGTCCAGGTGGTCAAGAGTTGGTAGAGACTCTATGGCGTTGAGGGCATCATCCGCTAGATTGGTCTCACTTGAGTAAAGCTCCAAATGTCACAAGAGGTTGGCAAGCAGGGATAATAGTCTTTCATTTCCTCCTGCTGGAATTTCAATCATTCCCAGTAGCGAATTCTTCACTGCAAAGCCCACACCGTGTTGTCTTTTTTTCTGCCTGCCCTCTACCCTTCCAAAAAAAGGTGTAATTGTTTTCCCTGAGTGACCCTTCCTCAGCGAGGCGAGTCTCCAGCAGGCCAGCAATATCAATGTTAAGACGATTGAGTTCGGCATCAATCACAGCCGTTTTTCTCACATCGTCAATATTGGTCAAGTCAGTGGAAAATCCTGGCACATGGTTCTCACTTTCCAGGTTGCAAGCTTGAGATTTCTACTCTTATTTTTATTTGTACCTGGTGCATTGGTTTTACAGCCTGCGATTCAGAATTTGTCCTAGCCCCAAGCACCCATTGAAGCAGGCAGGCTGAGTCGGATCAGCACCCAAATGGCCGGGGGCTGCCCAGCTTGAGGCGGGCGGTAGCTGATCAGTGACACCTGTAGGTGTCTCCTACCGTCAGAGGCAACGCGTGGCGCCCCATGTCTACGCCAATTGACAGGGACTTATAACCGGTAACAGTTGCCTCTCGCTTTGATTCCGAGACCATTTAAGACGAGGGATGGAGTTATTGCATCTCCATAGCACAAAGCCTGGGCTAAAATATAGAGATCATGTGTTGCCCATGCAGCATGATCCCTCTCTCGGCCTGCCTAGTTCACTCCAGAGGAAAGTTGACACCTATACATCTGGAACAAGACAAGCTACAGAAGCTGCAGGATCAGCAAAGCAATGCTCTAACTGTCCGCCTGTCGGAGCTTCGATCCTAGAACAGCCGCCAACCAAGGATTAGGGCCTGGTCTGCCCTGCCATGACATTTTGTCTTTAGCTTGCATTACCTCGCACCAGGGTAAGGCTTGTACCCTCCCAATTGCGCTCTTCCGCCCGAAGCCGTTGGCACAATGTGGGGTGTCGGGTTTGGCAAGCGCCGCCCACCGATCGGCGCTAACAGAAAGCAGGTAATACCGTCTACTGTTATACGGTAGCTCAGCCATATCTGACTAAGACCTGACACACGCACCTGGATGGCTTGGCCACATGGCATGGACGAGACAGGAACACTGAGCTGATCCACGACACTGGTGATCGAGTGAAATGGCGAGGCATAACAGCCCACGCTTTCCGGCATGGCACATGATATATATATATATATATATATATATATATATATATATATATATATATATATATATATATATATATATATATATATGCCATATATATATATATATGATATATATATATATATATATGCCATATATATATATATATATATATATATATATATATATATATATATATAGAGAGAGAGAGAGAGAGAGAGAGAGAGAGAGAGTACCAACTACCTTAGAGAGTTAGAGAGAGAGAGAGAGAGAGAGAGAGAAAGAGAGAGAGAACACCAACAACCATAGCGAGAGAGAAATAGAGAGATAAAGAGACAGAGAGAAAGAAATGAAACATAGAGAAAGACACGACGTGTAAAACAAAAAAATTCTAACAACAATAGCAAGATATTAACAGAGTCAAAATAACCCGGAGATGACTATTTATTCATCCGAACCCACCCCACCACCATGTCACAGAGAGCAACATCCGGCCCCACCCACCACCATGTCACAGAGTCCAACATCCCGACCCACCCACTACCATGTCACAGTGTCCAATATCCCGACCCACCCACCACCATGTCACATAATCCAATATCCCGACTCACCCATCACCATCTCACAGAGTTCAACATCCCGACAAACACACCACCATGTCACAGAGACCAACATTCCGACACACCCACCACCATGTCACAGAGTCCAACAATCCGACACACCCACCACCATGACACAGAGTCCAACAATCCGACCCCTCCTCCACCACCATGTCACAGAGTTCAACATTACGACATACACACCAACATGTCACAGAGTCCAACATTCCGACACACCCTCCACCATGTCACAGAGTCCAACATTCTGACACACCCACCACAATGTCACAGAGTCCAACATTCTGACCCACTCACCACAATGTCACAGAGTACACCATCCCGACCCACCCACCACCATGTCATTGAGTCTACCATCCCGACCCACACAAAACCATGTCACAGAGTCTAACATCCCGACCCACCCACCACCATGTCTCAGATTACAACATCCCGACCTCCCTACCACCATGTCACAGAGGTCAACATCCTGACCCACCCACCACCATTGCACAGATTCCAACATCCCGACCCACACAAAACCATGTCACAGAGTCTAACATCCCGATCCACCCACAACCATGTCACAGATTACAACATCCCGACCTCCTCACCACCATGCCACAGAGTCCAACATCCCGACCCACACAAAACCATGTCACAGAGTCTAACATTCCGATCCACCCACCACCATGTAACAGATTACAACATCCCGACCTCCCCACCACCATGTCACAGAGGCCAACATCCCGACCCAACCACCATCATTGCACAGATTCCAGCATCCCGACCCACCAACTACCATGTCACAGAATCCAACATCCCGACCTACCCATCACCATGTGCGAGAATCCAACATCACGACCTACTCATTACCATGTCACAGAGTCCAACATCCCGACCCACCCACCACCATATCACAGAGGTCAACATCCCGACACATCCATCAACACGTCACAAAGTCCAAAATCCTGACACACCCACCACCATGTCACAATGGTCAACATCCTGACCACCCACCACCATGTCACAGAGTCCATAATCCTGACCCACACACTACCATATCACAGGTTCCAACATCCCGATCCACCCACCACCATGTCACAGATTACAACATCCCGATCCACCCACCACCATGTCACAGAGTCCAACATCCCGATCCACCCACCACCATTTCACAGATTCCAACATCCCGACCCACAAACCACCATGTCACAGAGTCCAACATCCCGACCTACTTATACCATGTCACAGAGTCCAACATCCCGACCCACCCACCAACATATCACAGAGCCCAACATCCTAACACACCCACCGCCATGTCACAGAGGTCAACATCCCGACACATCCACCAACATGTCACAGAGTCCATAATCCTGACCCACACACTACCATATCACAGGTTCCAACATCCCGATCCACCCACCACCATGTCACAGATTACAACATCCCGATCCACCCACCACCATGTCACAGAGTACAACATCCCGATCCACCCACCACCATTTCACAGATTCCAACATCCCGACCCACCAACCACCATGTCACAGAGTCCAACATCCCGACCTACTTATACCATGTCACAGAGTCCAACATCCCGACCCACCCACCAACATATCACAGAGTCCAACATCCTGACACACCCACCACCATGTCACAATGGTCAACATCCTGACCACCCACCACCATGTCACAGAGTCCATAATCCTGACCCACACACTACCATATCACAGGTTCCAACATCCCGATCCACCCACCACCATGTCACAGATTACAACATCCCGATCCACCCACCACCATGTCACAGAGTCCAACATCCCGATCCACCCACAACCATTTCACAGATTCCAACATCCCGACCCACCAACCACCATGTCACAGAGTCCAACATCCCGACCCATCCACCACAATTTCACAGAGTCCAACATCCCGTCCCACCCACCACCATGTCACACAACCCAACATCCCGACCTACCCATCACCATGTCAGAGAATCCAACATCCCGACCTACTCATTACCATGTCAAAGAGTCCAACATCCCGACCGACCCACCACCATGTCATAGAGTCCAACATCCTGACACACCCACCACCATGTCACAATGGTCAACATCCCGATCTCCCCACTACCATGTCACAGAGTCCAACATCCCGACCTCCCCACCACCATGTCACAGAGTCCAAAATCCTTACCTACACACCACCATATCACAGGTTCCAACATCACGATCCACCCACCATCATGTCACATAGTGCAACATCCCGACCCACCCACCACCATGTCACAGAGTCCAACATCCCGATCTCCCCACTACCATGTCACAGAGTCCAACATCCCGACCTCCCCACCACCATGTCACAGAGTCCAACATCCCGACCTCCCCACCACCATGTCACAGAGTACAACATCCCGACCTCCCCACCACCATGTCACAGAGTCCAACATCCCGAACTCCCCACCACCATGTCACAGAGTCCAACATCCCGACCTCCCCACCACCATGTCAGAGAGTCCAACATCCCGACCTCCCCACCACCATGTCACAGAGTACAACATCCCGACCTCCCCACCACCATGTCACAGAGTCCAACATCCCGACCTCCCCACCACCATGTCACAGAGTCCAACATCCCGAACTCCCCACCACCATGTCACAGAGTCCAACATCCCGACCTCCCCACCACCATGTCACAGAGTCCAACATCCCGTCCTCCCCACCACCATGTCACAGAGTCCAACATCCCGACCTCCACACCATCATGTCACAGAGTCCAACATCCCGTCCCACCAACCACCATGTCACACAACTCAACATCTCAACCTACCCATCACCATGTCAGAGAATCCAACATCCCGACCTACTCATTACCATGTCACAGAGTCCAACATCCCGACCCACCCACCACCATGTCACACAACCCAACATCCCGACCTACCCATCACCATGTCAGAGAATCCAACATCCCGACCTACTCATTACCATGTCACAGAGTCCAACATCCTGACACACCCACCACCATGTCACAATGGTCAACATCCTGACCCACCCACCAACATGTCACAGAGTCCAAAATCCTTACCTTCACACCACCATATCACAGGTTTCAACATCAAGATCCACCCACCACCATGTCACATAGTACAACATCTCGACCCACCCACCACCATGTCACAGAGTCCAACATCCCGACCTCCCCACTACTATGTCACAGAGTTTAACATCCCGACCTCCCCACCGTCATGTCACAGAGTCCAACATCCCGACCTCCCCACCACCATGTCACAGAGTCCAACATTCCGAACTCCCCACCACCATGTCACAGAGTCCAACATCCCGACCTCCCCACCACCATGTCATTGAGTCCAACATCCCGACCTCCCCACCACCATGTCACAGAGTCCAACATCCCGACCTCCCCACCACCATGTCACAGAGTCCAACATCCCGAACTCCCCACCACCATGTCACAGAGTCCAACATCCCGAACTCCCCACCACCATGTCACAGAGTCCAACATCCCGATCCACCCACCACCATGTCACAGAGTACAACATCCCGACCTCCCCACCACCATGTCACTGAGTCCAACATCCCGACCTCCCCACCACCATGTCACAGAGTCCAACATCCCGAACTCCCCACCACCATGTCACAGAGTCCAACATCCCGAACTCCCCACCACCATGTCACAGAGTCCAACATCCCGATCCACCCTCCACCATGTCACAGAGTACAACATCCCGACCTCCCCACCACCATGTCACTGAGTCCAACATCCCGACCTCCCCACCACCATGTCACAGAGTCCAACATCGCGAACTCTCCACCACCATGTCACAGAGTACAACATCCCGACCTCCCCACCACCATGTCACAGAGTCCAACATCCCGACCTCCCCACCACCATGTCACAGAATCCAACATCCCGATCCACCCACCACCATGTCACAGAGTACAACAGCCCGACCTCCCCACCACCATGTCACAGAGTCCAACATCCCGACCTCCCCACCACCATGTCACAGAATCCAACATCCCGATCCACCCACCACCATGTCACAGAGTCCAACATCCCGACCTCCCCACCACCATGTCACAGAGTCCAACATCCCGACCCACCCACCACCATGTCACAGAGTCCAACATCCCGACCCACCCACCACCATGTCACAGAGTCCAACATCCCGACCCACCCACCACCATGTCACAGAGTCCAACATCCCGACCCACCCACCACCATGTCACTGAGTCCAACATCCCGACCCACCCACCACTATGTCACAAAGTCCAACATCCCGACCCACCCACCACCATGTCACTGAGTACAACATCCCGACCCACCCACCACCATGTCACTGAGTCCAACATCCCGACCCACCCACCACCATGTCACAGTGTCCAACATCCCGACCCACCCACCACCATGTCACTGAGTACAACATCCCGACCCACCCACCACCATGTCACGGAGTCCAACATCCCGACCCACCCACCACCATGTCATTGAGTCCAACATCCCGACCCACACAAAACCATGTCACAGAGTCTAACATTCCGATCCACCCACCACCATGTAACAGATTACAACATCCCGACCTCCCCACCACCATGTCACAGAGGCCAACATCCCGACCCAACCACCATCATTGCACAGATTCCAGCATCCCGACCCACCAACTACAATGTCACAGAATCCAACATCCCGACCTACCCATCACCATGTCCGAGAATCCAACATCACGACCTACTCATTACCGTGTCACAGAGTCCAACATCCCGACCCACCCACCACCATATCACAGAGGTCAACATCCCGACACATCCACCAACACGTCACAAAGTCCAACATCCTGACACACCCACCACCATGTCACAATGGTCAACATCCTGACCACCCACCACCATGTCACAGAGTCCATAATCCTGACCCACACACTACCATATCACAGGTTCCAACATCCCGATCCACCCACCACCATGTCACAGATTACAACATCCCGATCCACCCACCACCATGTCACAGAGTCCAACATCCCGATCCACCCACCACCATTTCACAGATTCCAACATCCCGACCCACCAACCACCATGTCACAGAGTCCAACATCCCGACCTACTTATACCATGTCACAGAGTCCAACATCCCGACCCACCCACCAACATATCACAGAGCCCAACATCCTGACACACCCACCGCCATGTCACAGAGGTCAACATCCCGACACATCCACCAACATGTCACAGAGTCCATAATCCTGACCCACACACTACCATATCACAGGTTCCAACATCCCGATCCACCCACCACCATGTCACAGATTACAACATCCCGATCCACCCACCACCATGTCACAGAGTCCAACATCCCGATCCACCCACCACCATTTCACAGATTCCAACATCCCGATCCACCCACCACCATGTCACAGAGTACAACATCCCGACCTCCCCACCACCATGTCACTGAGTCCAACATCCCGACCTCCCCACCACCATGTCACAGAGTCCAACATCGCGAACTCTCCACCACCATGTCACAGAGTCCAACATCCCGAACTCCCCACCACCATGTCACAGAGTCCAACATCCCGATCCACCCACCACCATGTCACAGAGTACAACATCCCGACCTCCCCACCACCATGTTACAGAGTCCAACATCCCGACCTCCCCACCACCATGTCACAGAATCCAACATCCCGATCCACCCACCACCATGTCACAGAGTACAACAGCCCGACCTCCCCACCACCATGTCACAGAGTCCAACATCCCGACCTCCCCACCACCATGTCACAGAATCCAACATCCCGATCCACCCACCAACATGTCACAGAGTCCAACATCCCGACCTCCCCACCACCATGTCACAGAGTCCAACATCCCGACCCACCCACCACCATGTCACAGAGTCCAACATCCCGACCCACCCACCACCATGTCACAGAGTCCAACATCCCGACCCACCCACCACCATGTCACAGAGTCCAACATCCCGACCCACCCACCACCATGTCACTGAGTCTAACATCCCGACCCACCCACCACTATGTCACAAAGTCCAACATCCCGACCCACCCACCACCATGTCACTGAGTACAACATCCCGACCCACCCACCACCATGTCACAGTGTCCAACATCCCGACCCACCCACCACCATGTCACTGAGTACAACATCCCGACCCACCCACCACCATGTCACGGAGTCCAACATCCCGACCCACCCACCACCATGTCATTGAGTCCAACATCCCGACCCACACAAAACCATGTCACAGAGTCTAACATTCCGATCCACCCACCACCATGTAACAGATTACAACATCCCGACCTCCCCACCACCATGTCACAGAGGCCAACATCCCGACCCAACCACCATCATTGCACAGATTCCAGCATCCCGACCCACCAACTACCATGTCACAGAATCCAACATCCCGACCTACCCATCACCATGTCCGAGAATCCAACATCACGACCTACTCATTACCGTGTCACAGAGTCCAACATCCCGACCCACCCACCACCATATCACAGAGGTCAACATCCCGACACATCCACCAACACGTCACAAAGTCCAACATCCTGACACACCCACCGCCATGTCACAGAGGTCAACATCCCGACACATCCACCAACATGTCACAGAGTCCATAATCCTGACCCACACACTACCATATCACAGGTTCCAACATCCCGATCCACCCACCACCATGTCACAGATTACAACATCCCGATCCACCCACCACCATGTCACAGAGTCCAACATCCCGATCCACCCACCACCATTTCACAGATTCCAACATCCCGACCCACCAACCACCATGTCACAGAGTCCAACATCACGACCTACTTATACCATGTCACAGAGTCCAACATCCCGACCCACCCACCAACATATCACAGAGTCCAACATCCTGACACACCCACCACCATGTCACAATGGTCAACATCCTGACCACCCACCACCATGTCACAGAGTCCATAATCCTGACCCACACACTACCATATCACAGGTTCCAACATAACGATCCATCCACCACCATGTCACAGATTACAACATCCCGATCCACCCACCACCATGTCACAGAGTCCAACATCCCGATCCACCCACAACCATTTCACAGATTCCAACATCCCGACCCACCAACCACCATGTCACAGAGTCCAACATCCCGACCCATCCACCACAATTTCACAGAGTCCAACATCCCGTCCCACCCACCACCATGTCACACAACCCAACATCCCGACCTACCCATCACCATGTCAGAGAATCCAACATCCCGACCTACTCATTACCATGTCAAAGAGTCCAACATCCCGACCGACCCACCACCATGTCATAGAGTCCAACATCCTAACACACCCACCACCATGTCACAATGGTCAACATCCCGATCTCCCCACTACCATGTCACAGAGTCCAACATCCCGACCTCCCCACCACCATGTCACAGAGTCCAAAATCCTTACCTACATACCACCATATCACAGGTTCCAACATCACGATCCACCCACCACCATGTCACATAGTGCAACATCCCGACCCACCCACCACCATGTCACAGAGTCCAACATCCCGACCTCCCCACCACCATGTCACAGAATCCAACATCCCGATCCACCCACCACCATGTCACAGAGTCCAACATCCCGACCTCCCCACCACCATGTCACAGAGTCCAACATCCCGACCCACCCACCACCATGTCACAGAGTCCAACATCCCGACCCACCCACCACCATGTCACAGAGTCCAACATCCCGACCCACCCACCACCATGTCACAGAGTCCAACATCCCGACCCACCCACCACCATGTCACTGAGTCCAACATCCCGACCCACCCACCACTATGTCACAAAGTCCAACATCCCGACCCACCCACCACCATGTCACTGAGTACAACATCCCGACCCACCCACCACCATGTCACTGAGTCCAACATCCCGACCCACCCACCACCATGTCACTGAGTCCAACATCCCGACCCACCCACCACCATGTCACAGTGTCCAACATCCCGACCCACCCACCACCATGTCACTGAGTACAACATCCCGACCCACCCACCACCATGTCACGGAGTCCAACATCCCGACCCACCCACCACCATGTCATTGAGTCCAACATCCCGACCCACACAAAACCATGTCACAGAGTCTAACATTCCGATCCACCCACCACCATGTAACAGATTACAACATCCCGACCTCCCCACCACCATGTCACAGAGGCCAACATCCCGACCCAACCACCATCATTGCACAGATTCCAGCATCCCGACCCACCAACTACAATGTCACAGAATCCAACATCCCGACCTACCCATCACCATGTCCGAGAATCCAACATCACGACCTACTCATTACCGTGTCACAGAGTCCAACATCCCGACCCACCCACCACCATATCACAGAGGTCAACATCCCGACACATCCACCAACACGTCACAAAGTCCAACATCCTGACACACCCACCACCATGTCACAATGGTCAACATCCTGACCACCCACCACCATGTCACAGAGTCCATAATCCTGACCCACACACTACCATATCACAGGTTCCAACATCCCGATCCACCCACCACCATGTCACAGATTACAACATCCCGATCCACCCACCACCATGTCACAGAGTCCAACATCCCGATCCACCCACCACCATTTCACAGATTCCAACATCCCGACCCACCAACCACCATGTCACAGAGTCCAACATCCCGACCTACTTATACCATGTCACAGAGTCCAACATCCCGACCCACCCACCAACATATCACAGAGCCCAACATCCTGACACACCCACCGCCATGTCACAGAGGTCAACATCCCGACACATCCACCAACATGTCACAGAGTCCATAATCCTGACCCACACACTACCATATCACAGGTTCCAACATCCCGATCCACCCACCACCATGTCACAGATTACAACATCCCGATCCACCCACCACCATGTCACAGAGTCCAACATCCCGATCCACCCACCACCATTTCACAGATTCCAACATCCCGATCCACCCACCACCATGTCACAGAGTACAACATCCCGACCTCCCCACCACCATGTCACTGAGTCCAACATCCCGACCTCCCCACCACCATGTCACAGAGTCCAACATCGCGAACTCTCCACCACCATGTCACAGAGTCCAACATCCCGAACTCCCCACCACCATGTCACAGAGTCCAACATCCCGATCCACCCACCACCATGTCACAGAGTACAACATCCCGACCTCCCCACCACCATGTCACAGAGTCCAACATCCCGACCTCCCCACCACCATGTCACAGAATCCAACATCCCGATCCACCCACCACCATGTCACAGAGTACAACAGCCCGACCTCCCCACCACCATGTCACAGAGTCCAACATCCCGACCTCCCCACCACCATGTCACAGAATCCAACATCCCGATCCACCCACCAACATGTCACAGAGTCCAACATCCCGACCTCCCCACCACCATGTCACAGAGTCCAACATCCCGACCCACCCACCACCATGTGACAGAGTCCAACATCCCGACCCACCCACCACCATGTCACAGAGTCCAACATCCCGACCCACCCACCACCATGTCACAGAGTCCAACATCCCGACCCACCCACCACCATGTCACTGAGTCTAACATCCCGACCCACCCACCACTATGTCACAAAGTCCAACATACCGACCCACCCACCACCATGTCACTGAGTACAACATCCCGACCCACCCACCACCATGTCACTGAGTCCAACATCCCGACCCACCCACCACCATGTCACTGAGTCCAACATCCCGACCCACCCACCACCATGTCACAGTGTCCAACATCCCTACCCACCCACCACCATGTCACTGAGTACAACATCCCGACCCACCCACCACCATGTCACGGAGTCCAACATCCCGACCCACCCACCACCATGTCATTGAGTCCAACATCCCGACCCACACAAAACCATGTCACAGAGTCTAACATTCCGATCCACCCACCACCATGTAACAGATTACAACATCCCGACCTCCCCACCACCATGTCACAGAGGCCAACATCCCGACCCAACCACCATCATTGCACAGATTCCAGCATCCCGACCCACCAACTACCATGTCACAGAATCCAACATCCCGACCTACCCATCACCATGTCCGAGAATCCAACATCACGACCTACTCATTACCGTGTCACAGAGTCCAACATCCCGACCCACCCACCACCATATCACAGAGGTCAACATCCCGACACATCCACCAACACGTCACAAAGTCCAACATCCTGACACACCCACCACCATGTCACAATGGTCAACATCCTGACCACCCACCACCATGTCACAGAGTCCATAATCCTGACCCACACACTACCATATCACAGGTTCCAACATCCCGATCCACCCACCACCATGTCACAGATTACAACATCCCGATCCACCCACCACCATGTCACAGAGTCCAACATCCCGATCCACCCACCACCATTTCACAGATTCCAACATCCCGACCCACCAACCACCATGTCACAGAGTCCAACATCCCGACCTACTTATACCATGTCACAGAGTCCAACATCCCGACCCACCCACCAACATATCACAGAGCCCAACATCCTGACACACCCACCGCCATGTCACAGAGGTCAACATCCCGACACATCCACCAACATGTCACAGAGTCCATAATCCTGACCCACACACTACCATATCACAGGTTCCAACATCCCGATCCACCCACCACCATGTCACAGATTACAACATCCCGATCCACCCACCACCATGTCACAGAGTCCAACATCCCGATCCACCCACCACCATTTCACAGATTCCAACATCCCGACCCACCAACCACCATGTCACAGAGTCCAACATCCCGACCTACTTATACCATGTCACAGAGTCCAACATCCCGACCCACCCACCAACATATCACAGAGTCCAACATCCTGACACACCCACCACCATGTCACAATGGTCAACATCCTGACCACCCACCACCATGTCACAGAGTCCATAATCCTGACCCACACACTACCATATCACAGGTTCCAACATAACGATCCATCCACCACCATGTCACAGATTACAACATCCCGATCCACCCACCACCATGTCACAGAGTCCAACATCCCGATCCACCCACAACCATTTCACAGATTCCAACATCCCGACCCACCAACCACCATGTCACAGAGTCCAACATCCCGACCCATCCACCACAATTTCACAGAGTCCAACATCCCGTCCCACCCACCACCATGTCACACAACCCAACATCCCGACCTACCCATCACCATGTCAGAGAATCCAACATCCCGACCTACTCATTACCATGTCAAAGAGTCCAACATCCCGACCGACCCACCACCATGTCATAGAGTCCAACATCCTAACACACCCACCACCATGTCACAATGGTCAACATCCCGATCTCCCCACTACCATGTCACAGAGTCCAACATCCCGACCTCCCCACCACCATGTCACAGAGTCCAAAATCCTTACCTACATACCACCATATCACAGGTTCCAACATCACGATCCACCCACCACCATGTCACATAGTGCAACATCCCGACCCACCCACCACCATGTCACAGAGTCCAACATCCCGATCTCCCCACTACCATGTCACAGAGTCCAACATCCCGACCTCCCCACCACCATGTCACAGAGTCCAATATCCCGACCTCCCCACCACGATGTCACAGAGTACAACATCCCGACCTCCCCACCACCATGTCACAGAGTCCAACATCCCGACCTCCCCACCACCATGTCACAGAGTCCAACATCCCGACCTCCCCACCACCATGTCACAGAGTCCAACATCCCGACCTCCCCACCACCATGTCACAGAGTACAACATCCCGACCTCCCCACCACCATGTCACAGAGTCCAACATCCCGACCTCCCCACGACCATGTCACAGAGTCCAACATCCCGAACTCCCCACCACCATGTCACAGAGTCCAACATCCCGACCTCCCCACCACCATGTCACAGAGTCCAACATCCCGACCTCCCCACCACCATGTCACAGAGTCCAACATCCCGACCTCCCCACCACCATGTCACAGAGTCCAACATCCCGACCTCCACACCATCATGTCACAGAGTCCAACATCCCGTCCCACCCACCACCATGTCACACAACCCAACATCTCAACCTACCCATCACCATTTCAGAGAATCCAACATCCCGACCTACTCATTACCATGTCACAGAGTCCAACATCCTGACACACCGACCACCATGTCACAATGGTCAACATCCTGACCCACCCACCAACATGTCACAGAGTCCAAAATCCTTACCTTCACACCACCATATCACAGGTTCCAACATCAAGATCCACCCACCACCATGTCACATAGTACAACATCCCGACCCACCCACCACCATGTCACAGAGTCCAACATCCCGACCTCCCCACTACTATGTCACAGAGTTTAACATCTCGACCTCCCCACCGTCATGTCACAGAGTCCAACATCCCGACCTCCCCACCACCATGTCACAGAGTCCAACATTCCGACCTCCCCACCACCATGTCACAGAGTCCAACATCCCGACCTCCCCACCACCATGTCATTGAGTCCAACATCCCGACCTCCCCACCACCATGTCACAGAGTCCAACATCCCGAACTCCCCACCACCATGTCACAGAGTCCAACATCCCGAACTCCCCACCACCATGTCACAGAGTCCAACATCCCGATCCACCCACCACCATGTCACAGAGTACAACATCCCGACCTCCCCACCACCATGTCACTGAGTCCAACATCCCGACCTCCCCACCACCATGTCACAGAGTCCAACATCCCGAACTCCCCACCACCATGTCACAGAGTCCAACATCCCGAACTCCCCACCACCATGTCACAGAGTCCAACATCCCGATCCACCCACCACGATGTCACAGAGTACAACATCCCGACCTCCCCACCACCATGTCACTGAGTCCAACATCCCGACCTCCCCACCACCATGTCACAGAGTCCAACATCGCGAACTCTCCACCACCATGTCACAGAGTCCAACATCCCGAACTCCCCACCACCATGTCACAGAGTCCAACATCCCGATCCACCCACCACCATGTCACAGAGTACAACATCCCGACCTCCCACCACCATGTCACAGAGTCCAACATCCCGACCTCCCCACCACCATGTCACAGAATCCAACATCCCGATCCACAAACCACCATGTCACAGAGTACAACAGCCCGACCTCCCCACCACCATGTCACAGAGTCCAACATCCCGACCTCCCCACCACCATGTCACAGAATCCAACATCCCGATCCACCCACCACCATGTCACAGAGTCCAACATCCCGACCTCCCCACCACCATGTCACAGAGTCCAACATCCCGACCCACCCACCACCATGTCACAGAGTCCAACATCCCGACCCACCCACCACCATGTCACAGAGTCCAACATCCCGACCCACCCACCACCATGTCACAGAGTCCAACATCCCTACCCACCCACCACCATGTCACTGAGTCCAACATCCCGACCCACCCACCACCATGTCACAAAGTCCAACATCCCGACCCACCCACCACCATGTCACTGAGTACAACATCCCGACCCACCCACCACCATGTCACTGAGTCCAACATCCCGACCCACCCACCACCATTTCACTGAGTCCAACATCCCGACCCACCCACCACCATGTCACAGAGTCCAACATTCCGACCCACCCACCACCATGTCACTGAGTACAACATCCCGACCCACCCACCACCATGTCACTGAGTCCAACATCCCGACCCACCCACCACCATGTCATTGAGTCCAACATCCCAACCCACCCACCACCATGTCACAGAGTACAACATCCCGACCCACCCACCACCATGTCACAGAGTACAACATCCCGACCCACCCACCACCATGTCACTGAGTCCAACCAGGTGATACACCTAACCATGGCAGAGAGGTCACCCCGAGAACTGTCATAAACAATATTGCTGCCAGAATTATGTAAATTCTATTTCAACTTGCCAGTCTTAATACAACAAACAGGTGTTGTGTAACCTACCTCAGACATTTCCACCTCTTTTTTTTTTTTTTTGCACCTGTAGGATGGAATTCAGATCAAAGAATTCTTGGAATCGTGGGAACGAGGTAAGCAGGGCGCCGCTGGTTACCTTCGTGCGCCAGGGAGTCTGAGATGTATGTAATTATGTGCAGCATTCACCGTCCCATTCTTGTTGGGGTGGTTGTAATTGTGACTGTGAAGTTCATTTATTCCTTATCGTGCTTTGGCAATGGGGAGTGAAACAGCAGCAGCTTCACATAAACAACAGATGTGCTGATATAAATAAGATATATACTCATATAAACACCAGATATATTGATATAAACGACACACACACACACACACACATACACAGACACACACACACACATATATATATATATATATATATATATATATATATATATATATATATATATATATATATATATATATATTATATATAATATAATGTGTGTGTGTGTGTGTAAATAACACACATAGTGATATAAACGATATATATATATATATTCTTCTTCTTCAGCGTTCCGAGCCATTGAGGTTCTTTGCTGCAGATACAATCCGTCTCCATTCGTCTCTCTGGTGGACCTTCTCTTGCCAGTCGTTGATTCCAAGTGCTTGTAGGTCTGTATATATATTCATATAAACAACACGTAAATTGATTTAAACGAGATATATAAACTTATAAACAATATATACACTGATATAAACGCGATATATACTCATATATATAATAGATACACTAATGTAAACGAGATATATGCGCATATACATATCAGATATACTGTTCTAAGCGAGGTATAAATTCATATAAAATCAGAGATACTGACATTAACAAGATACATACTCACGAAAACAGCATAAATAGGGGTATATGAACTATTCATTCAGTCATTCATTCATTCATTCATTCATTCATTCATTCATTCATTCATTCATTCATTCAGTAGCATGTCCTTTGCAGAACCTCGCTGCCATAACAACCGTATGGAAAACTGCTCGATCTCATACAAACATGATGTCCCGCGTTTGATACATCCATCTGGAGATCATCCACAACATCCTGCACCCATCTTCTCTTTGGCCTTCCTCTTCTTCTCTTCCCAGACATATACCCCTCCATTACTGTTCTCTCCAAACTTTCATGACGTTTCAAGTGACCAAAATGTATTAATTTTCTTTGTTTTATCGTCTTTGATAGCCAACCCTCTTCAATATTCAGCTCTCAAAGTATGGGTGCATTTGTTATTTTATTTACCCAAGATATTCTTAGAATCTGTCTATAACATCATCAATCAGGTGCAGTCTTTGCAATGAAGGTTGGCTGCAATGGAACTCGAACACTGTCTGTCTCTCGCTTTGACTGTACATTCTGTCAGGCTGATGTTCGTCTATAACAGGGTGGGCAAACTACGGCCCGCGGGCCGCATATGGCCCGCCATGAGATTTTATGCGGCCCGCGAGGACATTTAGAAATAAACACTTTTAATTCGTTTTTAAGTTATTTTGTTGAATTTTATAAAATTTCATGTACCGTTATGATGAGTGTCAAAAACAAACGTAAGATTAAAGATGAATGCCGTGTTTTCAATGATGAATGGACAACTAAGTACTGTTTTATAAATGTTGGTAGCAAATCAGTTTGCTTGTTGTGTCGTTAGTCAGTGGCTGTCTTCAAGGAGTACAATTTAAAAAGACATTATCAAACAAAACATTCCGATTTCGGATACAATTTAACGACCGAAGAGATGGAAAGGAAATGCCTTGAGTTGTTGAAAAATTTGGAGAAACAGCAAACTATTTTCATTAAACAGTCTTCAATTCAAGATGCTGCAACTGAAGTTAGTCTTGTGCTGTCACACAGAATTGTCAAACAGAACAAGCCATTTTCTGATGGCGAGTTCATCAAGGAACGTTTGCTAGACGCAGCAAACATTATGTGCCCAGAATTTAAAACAAAAACAGATTTGACAACATTACTTTATCAAGAAGAACTGTGGATGAGAGTACTAATGTACATAATACTGCCCAATTATTGATATTTATACGTGGAATAAATTCTTCTTTCAAACTCACTGAAGAGTTACTGAGTGTTGAGTCACTCAAAGACACAACCACAGGCCATGATATATTCAATGCTGTTACTAACTGTATTGAAAGAACTGGGTTGGTTTGGAACAAGATGGCAAGTGTTACAACTGACGGAGCTCGTGCTTTGACTGGATAAAAATGTAGGTCTGGTATAAAGTTGATAAGTGATAAGATTAAAGCACAATATCCAGACCACACATTATTACCGCTTCACTGTGTGATTCATCAAGAAAGTCTGAGTAAAACTGTTTTGAATATCAAGCATGTTATTGACCCACTTGTCAGTGTCATCAACCTCATCAGATCAAGAAGACTTAATCACAGACAGTTCAAGTCATTACTTGACGATGTGGAAACTTAACATTCCGATGTCCTGAACCACACCAATGTTCGATGGCTGAGTCTCGGCAAGGTGTTGAGGCGAGTGTGGGAACTCAGAGAAGAAATTAGTGATGTTCCTAGAGATGAAGGGCATTGCATGTGACTTTAATACTAACATTGTCAATAAATAGTGGCAGTTAGACTTTATGTTTGCCATTTAAATTATGGAAAAGTTAAATGAACTGAATGTCAAACTTCAGGGCAATGGTGTGTTTGCACATGAATTGTATATATATGTAAAATCATTTCAGGCAAAGTTCTCACTGTTCTCTAGACAAGCAAGTGAAAAAAGATTTTGTAACTTCCCTTTGCTGAAACAAGAAACCATTTCTAGTGAAATGACTGAAAAATACAAAGCCCAATTAGATGCATTGATTTCAAGAAATTAGAGCCATAGTTCAATATTCTCAGTTTCCCTTTTAGTGCAGAAGCTGATACAGCCACAGAGGCCATACAGTTGGAGCTGCTTGACTTACAAGCAGATCTTGACCTGAAAGAGAAATTCAAGACAGATGATTTGCTGGATTTCTATGGATCTTTATCACAAGAATCATTTCCCAACTTGAAAAACTTTGCAGCTAAACTTTTATCATTATTTGGATCAACATACATTTGCGAACAAGCATTCTCTTGCTTGAAGATCAACAAATCTAAGAATAAGTCTTTATTGTCGGACTGCAACTTGTATGCTGTCATGGGAATTTCAACAAGTAAACATGCTCCAGATTTCAAGAATATTGTCAAAAATTGCAAGCAGTTACATACATCTCATTAGAAATCAACAACTGTAGTGACAATGTAGTCGCTGTGTGTCTAAATTAAAGCCATTGATAGATAATAAAGAATATTTGTTATAATAACAAGTTGTAACATCTTGTTAACAAATTAGTGAAAGTTTTAGTCCATATTGTCAAATATAATGTATAAGTGTTTACGTAAAATAAAATTGCAATAATTAGTTATTTATACTGCTTAATAACCTTTAAATAATTAATAATTACTTATTGTCATAGGTTGCTGTAAACAATATATATATATATGCGGCCCACCAATAGCTTTACATTTGTCAATGTGGCCCTCCGCACGAAAAGTTTTCCCACCCCTGGTCTATAGCATTTATATTCAAAAGCATTTATGCGCTGTTCAGGAACTATGCATAAGAGGATATTATGAATTATGATGTAGTGATATTACATATACTAAAGAATATATTCATTATGATCGAAACTACATACACACTGGTGTTGATACGATAGATGCAGATCTAGACAACGTACATACAGATGTAGATAAGGTACATACAGAAGTAAATATAGAACATACAGATGTGGAGATAGAACATACAGATGTAGAGATAGAACATACAGATGTAGAGATATAACATACAGATGTAGAGATAGTACATACAGATGTAGAGATAGAACATACATATGTAGAGATAGAACATACAGATGTAGAGATAGAACATACAGATGTAGAGATAGAACATACATATGTAGAGATAGAACATACAGATGTAGAGATAGAACATAAAGATGTAGAGATATAACATACAGATGTAGAGATAGAACATACAGATGTAGAGATAGAACATACATATGTAGAGATAGAACATACAGATGTAGAGATAGAACATAAAGATGTAGAGATAGTACATACAGATGTAGAGATAGAACATACAGATGTAGAGATTGAACATACAGATGTACAGATAGAACATAGAGATGTAGAGATAGAACATACAGATGTAGAGATAGAACATACAGATGTAGAGATAGAACATAGAGATGTAGAGATAGAACATACAGATGTAGAGATAGAACATACAGATGTAGAGATAGAACATAGAGATGTAGAGATAGAACATACAAATGTAGAGATAGAACATACAGATGTAAAGATAGAACATAGAGATGTGGAGATATAACATACAGATGTAGAGATAGAACATACAGATGTGGAGATAGAACATACAGATGTAGAGATAGAACATACAGATGTAGAGATAGAACATACAGATGTGGAGATAGAACATACAGATGTAGAGATAGAACATACATATGCAGAGATAGAACATACAGATGTAGAGATAGAACATACAGATGTAGAGACAGTACATACAGATGTAGAGATAGACCATACAGATGTAGAGATTGAACATACATATGTACAGATAGAACATAGAGATGTAGAGATAGAACATACAGATATAGAGATAGAACATACAGATGTAGAGATAGAACATACAGATGTAAAGATAGAACATACAGATGTAGAGATAGTGCATACAGATGTCGAGTTAGTACATACATATGTAGGGATAGAACATACAGATGTAGAGATAGTACATACAGATGTAGAGATAGAACATGCAGATGTAGAGATAGAACATAGAGATGTGGCGATAGAACATAAAGATGTAGAGATAGAACATACAGATGTAGAGATAGAACATACAGATGTGGAGATAGAACATAGAGATGTAGAGATAGAACATACAGATGTAGAGATAGTACATACAGATGTAGAGATAGAACATACAGATGTAAAGATAGAACATAGAGATGTGGAGATAGAACATACAGATGTAGAGATAGAACATACAGATGTGGAGATAGAACATACAGATGTAGAGATAGAACATACAGATGTAGAGATAGAACATACAGATGTGGAGATAGAACATACAGATGTAGAGATAGAACATACATATGCAGAGATAGAACATACAGATGTAGAGATAGAACATACAGATGTAGAGACAGTACATACAGATGTAGAGATAGACCATACAGATGTAGAGATTGAACATACAGATGTACAGATAGAACATAGAGATGTAGAGATAGAACATACAGATGTAGAGATAGAACATACAGACGTAGAGATAGAACATACAGATGTAAAGATAGAACATACAGATGTAGAGATAGTGCATACAGATGTCGAGATAGTACATACATATGTAGGGATAGAACATACAGATGTAGAGATAGTACATACAGATGTAGAGATAGAACATGCAGATGTAGAGATAGAACATAGAGATGTGGAGATAGAATATACAGATGTAGAGATAGAACATACAGATGTGGAGATAGAACATACAGATGTGGCGATAGAACATAAAGATGTAGAGATAGAACATACAGATGTAGAGATAGAACATACAGATGTGGAGATAGAACATAGAGATGTAGAGATAGAACATACAGATGTAGAGATAGTACATACAGATGTAGAGATAGAACATACAGAAGTAGAGATAGAACATACAGATGTCGAGATAAAACATACAGATGTAGAGATAGAACATACAGATGTAGAGATAGTACATACAGATGTAGAGATAGAACATACAGAAGTAGAGATAGAACATACAGATGTAGAGATAGAACATACAGATGTAGAGATAGAACATACAGATGTCGAGATAAAACATACAGATGTAGAGATAGAACATACAGATGTAGAGATAGTACATACAGATGTAGAGATAGTAAATACAGATTTAGAGATAGTACATGTAGAGATAGTACATACAGATGTGCAGATAGTACATACAGATGTAAAGATAGAACATACAGATGTAAAGATAGAACATACAGATGTCGAGATAGTACATACATATGTAGGGATAGAACATACAGATGTAGAGATAGAACATACAGATGTAGAGATGGAACTCACTTCACCACGGAGACTTAAACAAATTAAGAACATGCCTACAGATAGGAGCGCTAGGCGTACCGTGGTGGAATGCCGTAGGGAAATGACAAGGAGAAGAGGAAGACAAGTACGCACCGACCGACCGTCATTACCATAATACACTCGAAGAGAATAACAGTAATACAATACACGCAAAGAGAATAACAGTAATACAATACACGCGAAGAAAATAACAGTAATATAATACACGCGAAGAAAATAACAGTAGTATTATACACGCGAAGAAAATAACAGTAATATAATACACGCGAAGAAAATAACAGTAATACAATACATACGAGAGAATGACAGTAACACAATACACGCCGAGAGAATAACAGTAATGCAACAGACGCGAAGAGAATAACAGAACAGCGAAAGACAACTTAATAATAACACCCCAGGTAAACTTTAGTTCTTTCCTAATGCAGAGAACTAAGCCCGGGAATCAAGTACCAGTGGAAGTTCATGTTAGTTCACCGAGTCCTTTAAGCTCTACCGTAACCAGAAAATGCGGTTGATCGCTGGAGATGTTCCTGCCTGAAGACCTCGGAGGAATGTACTTCATGGGCGATTAGCTCCGTAGATTGAACCATGGTGCTTTCACAGATTCGGCAGTGGATTTTCTATAACAAGAAATATTGTGTGAAATCACGGAAATATTGATCCGTCTGATGGGCATCATTAGACAAGACAGTGCAGTTTAGAATCGTGAGATTGCCTTTGGCTCAGACTTGTTTATGTAATTTCTAAAGACTAGTTTGTGATTGTCACTAGCACATGTTTACTGACAATCTAAACAGAAGATTGTGATTACCTTTGGAGTTTGTTTACTTGTGATTGTCTCTGGCTTATGTTTACTAGTGATTGCCACAGGTTTAGGTTTTACTGAGATCTAAACACTGATGTGTGATTGTCACTGGCTTATGTTTACATCAAATCTAAACAATAACGCGTGATTGACGTTGATTCTCGTATTTTTACATCAGATAAAAACACTGGTGTGTGGTTGTCACTGGCTTATGTTTAAATCAAATCTAAACACTAGTGTGTGATTGTCACTGGCTTATGTTTAATTCAAATCTAAACACTAGTGTGCGATTGTCACTGGATTGTGTTCACATCCACTGTAAACACTAGTCTGGGATTGTCACTGATTCTCGTATCTTTACATCAGATCTATACACCATTATGTGATTGTTGTGACCTTTGGTAAGGATGGCTCTCATGTCCTTTCAGGACCCATCCCCCACTGGTCCAAGTCTGACACCCAGCTCGTGCCTGTGGCTCCTAGTAGCTGTCAGCATGCGACAGCGGCCACCCCCCGGGCAACAGCTGTGAGAGGCTGGCTAAACCAGGCATGGGTATCCGATTTGGTGTCAAACCAAGAGGTAAACTAGGGTATGCCTACCCAGCATGTGAAGACAGGATTCGGCAGACTGCGCGGAAGAAATCATTCCTGATTCAACGGGCAAGATGGCGTTTACCTGCAAAGCGTTGTGGAACGTAATGAGCACGGCAAGGCACGTAGAGCGCCCTGGTCATCCACTGCACCTGTATTCGTCTCCAATCGTCTCGACTTGTCTTGCCACTGGACTCAGATGGACTCAGGCGAGAGAGTGAGGTCGACGAATTGCGCAACTCTTCCTCACTTTAATCCAAGTCATCGCGCAAGTCATTCTTCATCCAACACACAATTTACAACACTGCTATGGAAATCCTGGGTCCAGCCCCCCGAAAGCATAAAGACTGGTTTGATGAAAATTCCGAAGACATCAACCAATTGCTGGCCGAGAAACATCTTCTCCTCAAGGCACATTTGAATGACCCAAAGTCAACATAAAAAAAAGATGCTTTCAAGAACATTCAGAGAGTAGTGCAGCAGAAACTTCGGCACATGCGGGACTCCTGGCTGAGCAGCAAAGCTGATGAAATTCAGGGCTTTGCTGACAGACATGATATGAAAAACTTCTACGACTCACTGAAAGCGGTCTATGGTCCTTCATCACCAGGCATAGTTCCCCTCCTCGGTGCAGATGGGGGAACATTGGTCACTGATAAGAAAGAAATCCTCCAACGCTGGGCAGAGCATTTCAGCAAAATCCTAAATGCAACTTCCTTCTTCGATGATGAAACCATCAACTGCCTTCCTCAAGTTCCCACCAATGAGACTCTTGATGACCTGCCAACCATAGTGGAAATAAACAAAGCCATCTAGCAACTCTCCAGCGGCAAGGCACCTGGTCCTGACTCCATCCCAGCAGAGATATACAAGGCAGGTGGGCCGGTCCTAACAGAGCAGCTTCACCAAGTCTTCACAAACATATGGATGAACGAGACCATGCCACAAGATTTTAAGGACGCGTCAATAGTCCACCTTTACAAACGTAAAGGAAACCGCCAATCCTGTGACAACCACCGAGGCATCTCCTTGCTTTCAATTGCAGGGAAGATACTCGCCAGATATCTTCTCAGTCGCCTCACAGCCCATCTCGATCAAGGTCTTCTTCCTGAGAGTCAATGTGGCTTCAGAAAAGAACGTGGAACTGTTGACATGATTTTCGCTGCAAGGCAGCTGCAAGAGAAATGTCAGGAACAGAACTGCGAAATGTTCTCCACTTTCATTGACCTTACCAAGGCTTTTGATACAGTCAGCAGAGAAGGACTGTGGAAGATTATGGCAAAATATGGCTGTCCAGGAAAGTTTGTCCACATAGTGCGGCTATTTCATGACGGCATGCAGGCAAGAGTACAGGAAAATGGTGAACTGTCTGAACCCTTTCCTGTCACCAATGGAGTGAAGCAAGGATGTGTCCTGGCACCAACACTGTTCAGCCTCATGTTTTCAGCCATGTTGATGAATGCCTTTGAGAACGACGACATTGGAATAGACATCAACTACCGTATGGATGGAAAGTTATTCAATCTCAGAAGGCTGAAAGCTAAAACCAAAATTAACAGCGGCACCGTCAGAGAGCTCCTGTTTGCTGATGATTGCGCTCTATACGCCAACTCAGAGACGGACATGCAACATAATGTTTCAGCTTTCTCACGTGCCTGTGCCAACTTTGGGCTCAATATCAACTTGGAGAAGACTGTAGTTATGTACCAGCCAGCTCCAGGGAATAATCACACTGTGCCGAATATCAAAGTGAATGATCATAGACTAAGTGTTGTGGATGTCAGGGTCTTAAACTTGGCTCGCTAACCTAACACATGTGAGACAGTACAAGTACAACGTGATTTGACGTAAGACTCAACGACACACCGTTCAATGGATTTATTCACAGATCAAATACAGAACGATGATCACAACAATATATACTTGATACTTCAATACACTTACATCCACAATACAGCTCACAAGTCTAACTCTCAAGATGTCCAGACACTCGACTTTCAGCACAGAAAACCACACAACGCCTTTCTCTCATCATGCGTCCGTCCAAGTCCGTGTCCCAGAGCTGTCTGCCGCTAGTTCGCAACTTGCCTCCCACCTGAGGTGGCTTCACGAGGCATGCGTGCGTCTTGCGTCGTCCTGGCCTGACCGCTGGTCGTTCGTCAGCCAGCAATCTTGCAGGCCGGTAACTACCACTCGCCTGGCGGCGTAACGAAGTTGCTGCATCCCTGCTGGGAGCTAAGTCGCCTGGCGGGCGTAACGATGTCACTGCATCACTGTACCCTTTCTGGACTCTGACAGTGGACAAATTCACCTATCTTGGCAGCACCGTGTCACAAGCTGCCACAATCGATGACGAAGTGAATGCAAGAATCTCCAAGGCCAGTGCAGCCTTTGGGAGACTGTACAAGAATGTATGGGACAGAACTGGAATAAGCCTGCAAACAAAGCTAAAAGTCTACAAAGCAGTTGTATTATCCACACTGCTATATGCTTGTGAAACCTGGACTGTTTATCAGCGACACGCTAGGAAATTAAACCACTTCCACACAGTCTGCCTAAGGAAGCTACTGAAGATTAAATGGCAAGACAAGATTCCAGACATTGAAGTCCTAGAAAGAGCATCCATGCCCAGTATCCACACTCTACTGATGAAGAATCAGATTCGCTGGGCTGGTCACTTGACTCGTATGCCAGATCACAGGCTCCCTAAACGAATTTTTTACAGCGAACTGCGTTGTGGTAAACGCTCCCAAGGTGGCCAGAGGAAACGTTTTAAAGACACTCTGAAAATTTCACTGAATGCTTTTGGAATTCATCATGACACCTGGGAGGCTGCAGCCAGAGACCGAAATTCGTGGTGTGCATCATTGCGCAAAGGTGCAGTCATATTCGAGGCAACCAGGACCGCAAGAGCTGTGAAGAAAAGGCAAGACAGAAAAACCACTGCAGGAAATCCTCCTCCAGAGACGTCAAGCATTCTTTGCCCACATTGTCAAAGAACATTTCGAGCCAAAATAGGCCTTATCAGCCATCTTAGAACCCACGGCTCCACACCTTCAACCCCACTGGATGAAATGAATGGTCATCATCATTCTTGATGGACAAACAACATGTGATTGTTATTGGTTTGTGTTTACTTAGTATCTAAACACTAGTGTATGATTGTCGCTTATATATGTTTATTAGAGACCTTAACACTACTGTGTGATGGTTACTGGCTTACGTTTATTTACAATCACTGGTGCCTCAAGTTAGCATAAAATATAAACACTAATGCATAACTGCCGTTGACCCATGTTTACTGAACAGATTCAAGGGCCCATCCCCCCACTGGTCCAAGCCTGACATCGGGCAACAGCTGTGACCGGCTAGCTAAACCAGGCGTGGGTAGTCGATTTGGTGTCAAACCAAGCGGTGAACTAGGGTATGCCTACCCAGCATGTGAAGACATGACTCGGCAGACTGCGCAGAAGAAATCATTGTCGGGCAAGACGGCGTTTACCTGCAAAGCGTTGTGGGACATATTGAGCACGGCAAGGCACATAGGGCGCCCTGGTCATCCACTGCACCTGTATTCGTCTCCAGTCGTCTTGACTTGTCTCGCCACTGGACTCAGATAGACTCAGGCGAGAGAGTGAGGTCGACGAATTAGCAACTATTCCTCACTTTAATCCAATTCGTCGCGCAAATCATTCTTAATCCAACTTCATATAGCATCTTCAAGCCCTGTGGCAATGGGCGAGCAGCGAAGCGACAGACGTGGTACGCTGGCAGCCGTAGTCGCAGACCTGCACACAGGCGGCTCAGCCCATATGGTCGTCTTCTACTGATCGGAGCAGCAGTGGGATTCGGCAGTCCCCTGAGCGACTGAGCAGCCCTCTATAGGAAAGCACTGCTCACCTTCATAGCATGAGGAAGGGGTTAGAAAAGGTGCCCTAAACATTGTCTGCTTCACCATTATCTAACCAGCTAGCCGCGGTTGGTGGTTACTCTAAACTGCTGTCGACATACAAACAAAGTAAAAACAGGTAAAGCTAAACGAGCAAACCATATTTCCTTGGCAATCGGAACTTGGAATGTACTCACCCCAACTAGGACTGCAAGTGCTGTGAAGAAAAGGCTGGACAGAGAAACCACTACTTGAGATCCTCCTGGAACGGGAAGCATTCTTTGCCCACATTACCAAAGAACATTTCGAGCCAAAATAAGACTTATCAGCCATCTTAGAACTCACGGCTCCATACTTTCAATCCCGCTGGATGAAATGAATGGCCATCATCATTTTTGATGGACAAGCAACACTTAACAGATTCAGTACTAAACAAAAAGTAGGTTTGGACCTAACAAAAATGTATGGCGGAAAATGGGAAGTAGAGCTGTGTCAGATTTATGACTTAAAAGTGTGTATTTGGTATCAGACATGTTGTATTATATATCAACATAAAGGGGGGGGGGGGGTTGCATAAGGGAAACTACTGTATATAAGCCCATGTCAGATAAGGGAAGTCGCTTAAGGCGATTAATCATCCCATTGCCTTTAATCAGTTAACATGTAAAATCTGTGTTTATTTCCCATGCTGATCAAAGTGTGTGGATTAACGTCCAAAGTTATACCAACATTATTTTTTTGGTTTTTGGTTCTCATATGCTTTACAGGACATCGCTGTCAAGATCAGCATCTTTCAGCTGATTGTTGATTTCTTGGCAAGATTACGTTCAGTAGTTTGCCATTGCTTTCTGAGCGACAAGGTGACATATCCCTAAGTTACCAACGCGGAGAGAACCGCTACCGATTCTCGCAAACGTCACGTTACTCTCGAGAGTATACGGGATTACGGAGAAAGTCGTGTAATCCCTAGACCAGGAAGACCGGCGTATACCCACTATGCAGTGGTATTTAACTACTGACAATATAACACGGACCCATCTGCACGCCTCAGTGTGCACTGGCTACTCCGTGACGAAAGTGTTACGACCGCAGTTCGTAATCCCGAATACCCGCGTTAGAAACATAGCTGCGCGTGATTTGGCAGCAGACCGCGTTGCGTTGATTTTTTTTAAACGACATGGTATGGATGCCGGTCGTTAAGAAAGTAATGGCAAACTACTGAATGTAAACTTGCCAAGAGATTACAACAGCAAATAATGTTGGTGTTGACTGCAACGTCCTGTAAGGGATGTGGAACTAACTTATTCAGGTGTACTGGGCGTATAGCGAGACCGATCTGTTTATAGAATAATTGCCCCTTGGTGTGTGATGTGGTCACCATCTCGCTTGCTGTCGTTTGAGGAGTAGAAATTTTAGTCAAAGGAACTTTAGAGAAAAATATTAGTGGATTCTAGAATCATGAAGATTGAATGATATTACTGGAAATTAAGGCAAGATCTTTCGACATTCTAATCCTACAGATGTATGCTCCACCAACTGATTATAGTGATGAAAAGCTAGAAGAATATTATGAAGACCTATTTAAAAAAACACTGAATGTTGTAAAATCATCATGAACGCAAAGTTTGGAGGAAAACTAAATAGTAACATGGTATGGGAACCAGAAACAACGGAAGAGATCGCCTTATAGGCCTACAGTTTTGTGAAGGAAACTATCTTATTATTTGTAACACATTTTCCCAACATAATCCTACCAAACTATATATGTGGAAACGCCCTGAAGTTAGAACGAGAAACCAGACATAATATCTTATGCTTAGAAATAGATTTAAACGTTGTTAAAATGCCAAAAATAGCCTGGTGCTGATATCAACTGTGGTCAAATTCCTGTAGTGTTAAAATTACAAATAAAGCTTAAAAACATAAGAATAAGGACATCGAGGACGCCTCAAATAGACATATCGCATTGAAACAATCAGACACAAGTCAACTACACCTCGTTGAAGTAAATAATGAATATAGTATGCTAATCGTTGAAAGCATGAAATAATATCGACATGAAACTCCTGAGGAGAAAATTAATACAAAATGGGAATGTGTAAAAGCTAGCATTCAGATTGTAAATACCAACTTACTAGTGAAGGAAAATAAGAAAAGGCAATTGTGGATATATGATGAAATCTAGAACAAAATGATTCAACAACAAAATAAATAAATAAAGAAAGCAAAGAACACTCCAAAATACAATAATAGACAGAGAAAACCGCCTCATGTGCAGGGTTGCCAAGGAATAGAGTTTGCAGAAAATATGCAAAGAAATAGAAGATCTAGAAATAAAACACAACTTGAAAGGGTTGCATGAAAATATAAAACAAATTTAGACAGAAGAAAATTAATATCATAGGAAATGTTTGTAGCAGAAGAAAAAAAAATGGAGAAATTATAATTGATAACACCAATATAATAAAAAGATGGACAGAATACACAGAATATTTATTCTGGGACAGCAGGGTCAATAAATCAACATTATGTAATACTCAAGATGGCCCAAACTCATTAAAGGTTAAAGTAGAGAAGACTATTAAAAAGATGAAACAAGGACAGGCTGTAGGCCACGACAAGATAAACACGGAGATGATAAATTCCTTATCAAACTTAAGCATTGATACTATCACATAAGTATATTAAGAAACCTGGACATTGAAACAGTTAGAAAGTCGAATAGAGAACCCTGGAGATGTGGCTATACGGAAGAATGTGTCGTATTTCATGGAAACAAACACAATTAAATGCAGAGGTTCTATAAAACTGGAAATGAAAATAGAGTTGAGATAGTAGCAACAACTAGCAGTATAATAACATAGTAGCAATAAATAAGAGTATATAAATATAGCAGCAACAAATGACAGTATATAAACATAGCAGCAACAAATGACAGTATATAAACAAAGCAGCAACAAATGACAGTATATAAACATAGCAGCAACAAATGACAGTATATAAACAAAGCAGCAACAAATGACAGTATATAAACATAGCAGCAACAAATGACTGTTTATAAATATATCAGCAAAAAATGAGAGTATATAAGCATAGCAGCAACAAATGACTGTTTATAAATATATCAGCAACAAATAAAAGTATATAAATCTATCAGCAACAAATGAGAGTATATAAATATATCAGCAACAAATGACAGTATATAAATATATCAGCAACAAATGACAGTATATAAACATAGCAGCAACAAATGAGAGTATATAAACATAGCAGCAACAAATGACAGTAGATAAGCACAGAAGCAACAAATGACTGTTTAAATATATCAGCAATAAATGAGAGTATATAAATATATCAGCAACAAATGACAGTATATAAATATATCAGCAACAAATGACAGTATATAAATATATCAGCAACAAATGAGAGTATATAAATATATCAGCAACAAATGAGAGTATATAAATATATCAGCAACAAATGAGAGTATATAAATATATCAGCAACAAATGAGAGTATATAAATATATCAGCAACAAATGAGAGTATATAAATATATCAGCAACAAATGAGACTATATAAATATATCAGCAACAAATGAGAGTATATAAATATATCAGCAACAAATGACAGTATATAAATATATCAGCAACAAATGAGACTATATAAATATATCAGCAACAAATGAGAGTATATAAATATATCAGCAACAAATGAGACTATATAAATATATCAGCAACAAATGAGAGTATATAAATATATCAGCAACAAATGAGACTATATAAATATATCAGCAACAAATGAGAGTATATAAATATATCAGCAACAAATGAGAGTATATAAATATATCAGCATCAAATGACAGTATATAAATATATCAGCAACAAATGAGAGTATATAAATATATCAGCATCAAATGACAGTAAATAAATATATCAGCAATTAACTGAGAGTATATAAATATATCAGCAACAAATGAGAGTATATAAATATATCAGCAACAAATGAGACTATATAAATATATCAGCAACAAATGACAGTATATAAATATATCAGCAACAAATGAGACTATATAAATATATCAGCAACATATGAGAGTATATAAATATATCAGCAACAAATGAGAGTATATAAATATATCAGCAACAAATGACAGTATATAAATATATCAGCAACAAATGAGAGTATATAAATATATCAGCAACAAATGAGAGTATATAAATATATCAGCAACAAATGAGAGTATATAAATATATCAGCAACAAATGAGAGTATATAAATATATCAGCAACAAATGACAGTATATAAATATATCAGCAACAAATGACAGTATATAAATATATCAGCAACAAATGACAGTATATAAATATATCAGCAACAAATGACAGTATATAAACATAGCAGCAACAAATGACAGTATATAAATATATCAGCAACAAATGACAGTATATAAATATATCAGCAACAAATGACAGTATATAAATATATCAGCAACAAATGACAGTATATAAATATATCAGCAACAAATGAGAGTATATAAATATATCAGCAACAAATGACAGTATATAAATATATCAGCAACAAATAACAGTATATAAATATATCAGCAACAAATGACAGTATATAAATATATCAGCAACAAATGACAGTATATAAATATATCAGCAACAAATGACAGTATATAAATATATCTGCAACAAATGAGAGTATATAAATATATCAGCAACAAATGACAGTATATAAATATATCAGCAACAAATGAGAGTATATAAATATATCAGCAACAAATGAGAGTATATAAATATATCAGCAACAAATGAGAGTATATAAATATATCAGCAACAAATGAGAGTATATAAATATATCAGCAACAAATGAGAGTATATAAATATATCAGCAACAAATGACAGTATATAAATATATCAGCAACAAATAACAGTATATAAATATATCAGCAACACATGACAGTATATAAATATATCAGCAACACATGACAGTATATAAATATATCAGCAACAAATGACAGTATATAAATATATCAGCAACAAATGAGAGTATATAAATATATCAGCAACAAATGACAGTATATAAATATATCAGCAACAAATAAGAGTATATAAATATATCAGCATCAAATGAGAGTATATAAATATATCAGCAACAAATGACAGTATATAAATATATCAGCAACAAATGAGAGTATATAAATATATCAGCAACAAATGAGAGTATATAAATATATCAGCAACAAATGACAGTATATAAATATATCAGCAGCAAATGACAGTATATAAATATATCAGCAACAAATGACAGTATATAAATATATCAGAAACATATGACAGTATATAAATATATCAGCAACAAATGACAGTATATAAATATATCAGCAACAAATGACAGTATATAAATATATCAGCAACAAATGACAGTATATAAATATATCAGCAACAAATGACAGTATATAAATATATCAGCAACAAATGACAGTATATAAATATATCAGCAACAAATGACAGTATATAAATATATCAGCAACAAATGACAGTATATAAATATATCAGCAACAAATGACAGTATATAAATATATCAGCAACAAATGACAGTATATAAATATATCAGCAACAAATGACAGTATATAAATATATCAGCAACAAATGAGAGTATATAAATATATCAGCATTAAATGACAGTATATAAATATATCAGCAACAAATGAGAGTATATAAATATATCAGCAACAAATGAGAGTATATAAATATATCAGCAACAAATGACAGTATATAAATATATCAGCAACAAATAAGAGTATATAAATATATCAGCATCAAATGAGAGTATATAAATATATCAGCAACAAATGAGAGTATATAAATATATCAGCAACAAATGACAGTATATAAATATATCAGCAACAAATGAGAGTATATAAATATATCAGCAACAAATGAGAGTATATAAATATATCAGCATCAAATGAGAGTATATAAATATATCAGCATGAAATGAGAGTATATAAATATATCAGCAACATATGAGAGTATATAAATATATCAGCATCAAATGACAGTATATAAATATATCTGCATCAAATGAGAGTATATAAATATATCAGCATCAAATGAGAGTATATAAATATATCAGCAACATATGAGAGTATATAAATATATCAGCATCAAATGAGAGTATATAAATATATCAGCATCAAATGAGAGTATATAAATATATCAGCATCAAATGAGAGTATATAAATATATCAGCAACAAATGAGAGTATATAAATATATCAGCAAGATATGAGAGTATATAAACATAGCAGCAACAAATGACAGTATATAAATATATCAGCAACCAATGACAGTATATAAATATATCAGCAACATATGACATTATATAAATATATCAGCAACAAATGAGAGTATATAAATATATCAGCAACAAATGACAGTATATAAATATATCAGCAACAAATGAGAGTATATAAATATATCAGTAACAAATGAGAGTATATAAATATATCAGCAACATATGACAGTATATAAGCACTGCAGCAACAAATGACTGTTTATAAATATATCAGCAACAAATGATAAACATAGCAACAACAAATGACAGTATATAAACATAGAAGCAACAAATGACAGTATATAAACATAGCAGCAACAAATGATATTATATAAACATAGCAGCAACAAATGATATTATATAAACATAGCAGCAAAAATGATATTATAAAAACATAACAGCAACAAATGATATTATATAAACATAGTAGCAACAAATGATATTATACAAACATAGCAGCAACAAATGACATTATATAAACATAGCAGCAACAAATGATATTATATAAACATAGCAGCAACAAATGACATTATATAAACATAGCAGCAACAAATGATATTATATAAACATAGCAGCAACAAATGATATTATATAAACATAGCAGCAACAAATGATATTATATAAACATAGCAGCAACAAATGATATTATATAAACATAGCAGCAACAAATGTTATTATATAAACATAGCAGCAACAAATGATATTATATAAACATAGTAGCAACAAATGATATTATATAATCATAGTAGCAACAAATGATATTATATGAACATAGTAGCAACAAATGATATTATATAAACATAGCAGCAACAAATGATATTATATAAACATAGCAGCAACAAATGATATTATATAAACATAGTAGCAACAAATAATATTATATAAACATAGTAGCAACAAATGATATTATATAAACATAGTAGCAACAAATGATATTATATAAACATAGCAGCAACAAATGATATTATATAAACATAGCAGCAACAAATGATATTATATAAACATAGTAACAACAAATGATATTATATAAACATAGTAGCAACAAGCAGCAGTATAACAATTTTGTAGTAACAAATAGTAATATTAGATATTGCAACAACTAGCAGCAGGATAGCAGCAACGTCCGTAAAATTAAGTACTATTCATTGGCACCTTGCCGTCTTGACAGACGATAGTTTGTGCTTTAAAAAGGCATAATAACTTTTAACTATGGCGGTAGCGAGTGTGACTGATAAGGCCAATTTGCGCTGTAAATGTCCGTTCACAGTGGGTGCATGTGAACACGTGGTCATTTCCACCATCATGCACCATCTTACGTCTCAAACGCTTGGTGTGTGACTTTTCTGCAATAATTTTCTCCTTTGACTTTATTCCATTTCTGATATTTGCCCTCCATGCAACACGTTCAGCGGCGACTTGCTCCCAATGTGCATTATCAATGCCTGTATCAATCATGTCCCGCTTACACACATCTTTGTATCGTAGTAGAGGCCGACCCTGAGATCTCTTAACCCATCTGTATTTCACCAAAAAAGATATCCTTTGGTATTCTACCATCATCCATCCTCCTAAGATGTCCTATCCATCTAAGTCTACGAAGACTGAGCATGGAATAAACTGTCACACAACCTGATCTTTCCAATACTTCAGTATTTGTGATTTTGTCTTGCCACTTAATACCAAGAATTCTTCGCAGACACCGCATATGAAAGCTGTTTAAATTGTTCTCTTGGTGTGAGTAAGTTGTCCAGGTTTCACTGCCATAGAGAAGAGTACTAAGGACACAGGCTTGATAGACAAGGACTTTTGTTTTGGCAGTAAGCTTCCTGTTCTCCCAGACTCTTTTTCTTAACCTGTTCATTGTTGTTGCTGCCTTACCAATCCGGATGTTGATTTCCTGATCTAGGGATAATTTGCTATTTACCACTGATCCTAGATATGTAAAATGGTCTACTATCTCTAGTTCGGCGTCGTCAATAAAGATTGATGGTACCTCATGAGCACCTTGTGACATAATCTGTGTCTTCTTTTTGCTAATTGTTAAACCAAATTCAGAACAAGCATTGGAGAATGCAGATAGTAGACATTGCAATTCTTCCTCAGAGTGGGTCGTAACTGCAGCATCATCTGCAAAAAGCAACTCTCTGATTAGTACCCTCCTAATTTTGGTCTTAGCCTTCAATCTCTGAGCATTGTAGAGGCCGCCATCTGAGCGTGAGTGAATGTATATACCACCATCCTGATCACGAAATGCATATTTCAGTAGAAGTGAAAAGTATATTCCAAAGAGGGTGGGAGCTAGTACACAACCTTGCTTAACTCCACTCTTGATTTCAAATTCTTCAGAAGTTGCACCATCAAACTTGATTATACCCTTCATGCCTGTGTGGAACGATTCCACAATGGACAGAAGAGTTGGTGGGCAGCCAATCTTCTTTAGTGCTTTGAACAGACCCTCACGACTGACCAAATCAAATGCCTTTGTGAGGTCGATGAAGGCAATAAACAGTGGTTGATTCTGTTCACGGCATTTTTCTTGCATTTGTCGCAATGAGAATAGCATATCAGTGGTAGACCGGTTCTGTCGAAAGCCACACTGTGATTCGGGGTAGACTTGATCTCCTAGGACTTGAAGTCTGCGCAGAACAATTCTGGCAAATACTTTTCCAACAATACACAGAAGTGAGATACCCCTATAGTTGTTGCAGTCGCTCCGATCGCCCTTGTTCTTGTACAGTGTTATGATGCTTGAATCTTTGAAATCCTGTGGGACTTGTCCTTCACGCCAGCATAGCTCTATTAGCTGGTGGATCTGTATAGTGAGTGTGTCTTGCCCACTCCTGATAACCTCTATTGGAATCCCATCCTTACCTGGAGCCTTGCCAGATGCAAGTTCATTTATAGCACACTTAACTTCTGTTATGGTGGGAAGTGTGTCCAGGTGGTCAAGAGTTGGTAGAGCCTCTATGGCGTTGAGGGCATCATCCGCTAGTTTGGTCTCACTTGAGTAAAGCTCCAAATAGTGCTCTACCCATCTGTCCATCTGCTGTTTCTTATCAGTGATGACTTCTCCAGTCAAGGTTTTCAATGGTGCACTTCTTTTGATCACTGGACCACAAGCTTTCTTTATTCCTTCATACATGCTTCTTATGTCTCCCTTATCACTTGCGATTTGAATGGACTCACATAACTTGATCCAATAATCATTTGCACACTGCCTGGCAGCCTTTTGCCTCTCCATAGCACAAAGACTGGGCTAAAATATAGAGATCATGTGTTGCCCATGCAGCATGATCCCTCTCTCGGCCCGCCTAGTTCACTCCAGAGGAAAGGTAACACCCCTACATCTGGAACAAGACAAGCTGCAGAAGCTGCCGGATCAGCAAAGCAATGCTCTAACTGTCCGCCTGTCGGAGCTTCGATCCTAGACCAGCCGCCAACCAAGGCTTAGGGCCTGGTCTGCCCTGCCATGACAATTTTGTCTTTAGCTTGCATTTCCTCGCACCAGGGTAAGGCTTGTACCCTCCCAATTGCGCTCTTCCGCCCGAAGAATTAAGTACATAATATATATATATATATATATATATATATATATATATATATATATATATATATATATATATATATATATATATATATATATATATATATTTATATATATATATATATATATATATATATATATATATATATATATATATATATATATCTTCTTATATATAAAAGGCAATCTCCGTCTGTATGTCTGTATGTATGTATGTATGTCCTTTATGCGTTCGCGAACGGTCCATCCGATTGAGATGAAATTTTCTACACGTCTTCCTCTCAATCCCGCGCTGCCAACTGTCATAGTTTTTTTTTTCTTCTTCCTCCTCCTCCCTCCTCCCTCTCACTAAATACGTACGTAAATAGAAGAGATCAAAGAATCCCCGAACCACAACGCTAGGAAAAGCGAAGAAAATGACGTGACTACACAGAATCGTCACACGGCAATGTCAATAACAATTCATCTTTTTATGTGTAAAGAAGTTATCTACTGTCATGTAGAAGAGAAAAACAATCAATGGAAGGACCGAAATCGCAAAACCTAGACGAGTATGAATTCGGAATGGCGAACTTCCTCCTCCTCCTCTCTCCTCCTCCTCCCCCTCCTCATCCTCCTCCCTCCTCCTTCTTCCACTTCCTCCTCCCTCCTCCTCCCTCCTCCTTCTCCCTCCGCCTCCTCCCTCCTCCTCCTCTCTCCTCCTCCTCCCTCCTCTTCCCTCCTCCTCCCTCTCCCTCCTCCTCCCTCCTGCTCCCTCTTCCTCCTCCTCCTTCTTCCTCCTCCTCCTCCTTCTCTTTCTTCCTCCTCCTCCTCCTCCTTCTTCCTCCTCCATCCTCCTCCCTCCTCCTCCCTCCTCCTCCCTCCTCCTCCCTCCTCCTCCCTCTACCTCCTCCCTCCTCCTCCTCCCTCTACCTCCTCCCTCCATCCTCCTCCTACCTCCTACTCCTCCCTCCTCCTCCTCCCTCCTCCTCCCTCCTCATCCTCTTCCTCCTCCCTCTACCTCCTCCCCTCCTCATCCTCCCTCCTCCTCCTCCTCCTCCTTCTCCCTCTTCCTCCTCCCTCCTCCTCCCCTCTCCTTCTCCCTCCGCCTCCCTCCTCCTCCTCCCTCTCCCTCCTCCTCCCCCTCCTCCTACCTCCTCCTCCCTCCTCCTCCCTCCTCCTCCTCCCTCCTCCTCCTCTTCCTCCTCCCTCTACCTCCTCCCCTCCTCATCCTCCCTCCTCCTCCTCCTCATTCTCCCTCTTCCTCCTCCCTCCTCCTCCCTCCGCCTCCTCCCTCCTCCTCCCTCTCCCTCCTCCTCCCCCTCCTCCTCCTCCCTCCTCCTCCTCCCTCCTCCTCCCTCCTCCTCTTCCCTCCTCCTCCTCCCTCCTTCTCCTCCCTCCTCCTCTCTCCTCCTCCCTTTTCCTCCTTCTCCCTCTTTATCTCCATCCTCCTCCCTCCTCCTCCGTCTACCTCATCCCTCCTCCTCCCTCCTCCCTCCCCCTCCTCCTTCTCCCTGCTCCTTCCCCTCCTCATCCCTCCTCCTCCTCCCTCTTCCTCCTCCTCTCCCCTCCTCCTCCCTCCTCCTCCCTCCTCCTTGCTCTTCCTCCTCCTCCTCCTTCCTCCTTTTCCTCCTCCTCTCTCCTCCCACCTCCTCCTCCCTCCTCCTTCCTCCTCCCTCTTCCTCCTCCTCCCTCTTCCTCCTCCTCCCTCCTCCTCCCTCCTCCTCCCTCCTCCCCCTCTCCCCTCATTCCTCCCTCCTCCTCCTAATCCCTCCTCCTCCCTCCTCCTCCTCCTCCCTCCTGCTCCCTCCTACTCCTCCCTCCGCCGAATATGAATTAAATTATATACTCCCCACCAGGGACTGGGCGAAGCCGGGCAGGGTGTATTGTTGGAAAAATATTGTTATACTGCTGTTATATGTGTGTAATGCTGGAACAATATTGTTATACTGCTATTATGTGTATGTAATGTTGGAACTTTATTGTTATACCGCTGTTATATGGGTTTAATGTTGGATCTATATTGTTATACTGCTGTTATATGGGTGTGGTGTTAGAACTATATTGTCATACAGCTGTTATATGGGTGTAGTGTTGGAACTACATTGTTAAACAACTACTACACGGGTGTAATGTTGGAACTATATTGTTATACTGCTGTTATATGGGTGTAATGTTGGAACCATATTGTTATACTGCTGTTATATGGGTGTAATGTTGGAACCATATTGTTATACTGCTGTTATATGGGTGTAATGTTGGAACCATATTGTTATACTGCTGTTATATGGGTGTAATGTTGGAACTATATTGTTATACTGCTGTTATATGGGTGTAATGTTGGAACCATATTGTTATACTGCTGTTATATGGGTGTAATGTTGGAACCATATTGTTATACTGCTGTTATATGGGTGTGGTGTTGGAACTATATTGTTATACTGCTGTTTTATGGGTGTAATGTTGGAACTATATCGTTATACTGTAATTTGCTCTTACCATGTTGTTGTACTGCTATTTGTTTGTACTATATTGCTAAAATGCTTTTTGTTGGTACTATATTGTTATACTGCTATTTGTTGGTACAATATTGTTAAACTGCTATTTGTTGATACTATGTTGTTATACTGCTATTTAATGGTGCTCAATACTACATCAGTAATGACTAAAGTAATAACAAAGATGAAGCAACGTCACACCGATGAAGACTAGTATAGCAACCATTTCATTCTATAGGCACAAGAACTAATCTGCCTAACGTCAGGGTAATCTTAAACATTCTTCTCAGTCTCCAACCAGCTTCTATGTTGCACATTCCCACGGCATCAGTACTTACAGATTTGGCATCTTGACATGATAATTATGTTGGAAGCTGCTGATGTGACCTACACTGGTATTTTGTTGTCTTATCTCTGCGCACCTGCAAATACTGTACACTTTTTGGCATCAGTGGCCACGGAGTTGGGAAAACGTTGTTGCACATTTAGAGTTAAGATCTGAACCTAAGTAAGGACATTGTGTTTATCCACTAGAGTCTGATGTTAACAGGAAAACGATTAACAGGTTTAGTGCTAAACAAAACAGTAGGTTTGAACCAAACACAAATAGGTGACTGAAAATGGAAAGTAGGTGTGTGTCACAGTTATGACTTAATTGTTGTTAATATGGAGTATACCTGTTGTAATATATATCCATTTAAAGCAGGTTGCTTAGGAAAATCCATTGTATTGATATTTTAATTGAGACAACATTTCGCGATGACAACGTTTCACCAAAATATAATCCCGTGAAAGATACAGGAAGCCGCTTAAGACGATAAATCATCCCATGTCACTTAATCAGTTAACATGCTTAGCAAATGTGGAAACCTAAGAGAACCTGCTGGTAACCTATTTCTAAAATCTTTAGTTTTCCCTACGGACAGAGCAATAATACAAAACAGCGTGTTCTCTTAGTGAATGCAAACACAGAAGACACACACAATATGTTGCACGATTTATTGCCTGGCATATTTCGTTGCATCTCTTCAGGTACATACTGCAGAGTTATATATCATCTGAAGTGAATGAATGAATAAAATATTTCATCTGAAACAATTAAAACACATTGTCATGGGTATTGTTTAAATGTTAAACATCTGTTTACCCGTGTGCAGTGATGTTGATACATCGACTAAACTAAACTAAACTAAACTGTTGAATATCTGTTATCCACACGGTAATTTCAAATTTACAAAGAACTCTTTCTGTGTGCAGAAACCCGTCTGGAACCTCTTGATTGCTAACGTCTCACTATATTTGAGCATTCGTTTGTTGTTCTTTGAATACTGTATGCGAAACGCTATTTCTTTGTTCACAATATGACCGCATGTTAGAGTTGAGAAATGGACGATGACGGCGTTTTATAGCCTTTCGACTACACAGGATTCCAGAAGACTGACAAACTCTCTTTTCTACCCACACTGGTATATGTTCGGCTGCTCGAGCAATAATACGCACTGATAGTAATGGTGGTCGCTGTCCTATCTTAAGCATTGTGCTTTCATTCACATATACTGGATTAAGTCATTAATAGGCATCAGTGGTTTCATCCTTGAACAAACGAAAGAAGGAACGAATAAACTTAATTTTCGAAGGGTGAAGAATTGGGCACGCAAGCCCGTCTGGTATTCTGCCCTTCTTATTCCTTTGCGTGTGAAGAAGCTTCTGATTGAAAGACTATGAGCCAGCTATTGGCAGTTGCATCTTCAAGGCTGTTTTATTGTTGAACATGGTTAAGAAAGGAATATTTACACATTATACCTTGATACTTTCTAACAAAACGAAACAAAGATTTAAAACGGTTAGTATGAAGGTCGGCATGACAGAATAAATAAGAGCGCTCGCTCTTAAACTTCCGGTGTGCTGACGCCGGGGTAGTGGGTTCAAGCTATACACTGGTCAGTTGAACTATAATGTTGACTTCTCGCCCTTGACTTGGGGATATAAATTACAAGTACCTCAGAAGCTGGAGTTAGTTCACCTGAAGACTAGGGACACTGTTAATAAGGAAAGCTAATTCACACACACAAATCAGTCTAGTACATCAGAAGTAGTAGCACATGTATGAACTACGCTTGAGTTCAAAGTGAGCGAAAGAAGAAAAGCAAACTGTAATAAAAGTATTGTTGAGTACTGAAGAATTCAGGATATTCACACAAGTGATCAGGCTGTCTTCCATACATCAGGATATTCACACAAGTGATCAGGCGGTCTTCCATACATCATACGAGGATAATGTTAGTGCAATGTGTAACACTAGTACAACAATCTACCGGCGAATATGCTAATTACTAATTCTCAGGCTTGTCCATGGGATACATTTTTCAGTCCCATCCCATCCCATAGTAGTTTATGCCTGTCCCATCTCAACCCATCCCATGGGATTCCCATGATAATATTAATATGGAATACAGTTCAAATAAAATTTATGAAATTTATGAAAGTTTAGGGTTAGTGTCTACTAAATAGGACTACATGTACAAAGAGACATGTAAAACAACATCATTTATTAATTTTAATATTCAATATTATTTTATTAAAACAAAGTTTAATCTAAATATGACAATTCAGTGTCATTCTGACACTCTCATTTTGTTTCTGAGTCACTCTTCTCATGCAGCACATTATCAATTTCCGGCCGATCAACTGTTTCTAATAATTCAGTTAATCAAGGTAATCCCTGAACCATTTCCATAATTTTCATCTTACATGCAAATCTGATATACACAGAGTTTATAACGAGAGCTGTTAACATCCGTTTTCGTAAGTTACTCAACGACAATCCAGCTGCACTAAATAAGCGCTCTACTGCTGCTGAGGACACTGGTATGGCCAAAACAATTTTTTGCACTTGCTTTTAGATGTGGAAACTTATGTTCATTTTCCCAATAATTTAATGGTTGTGAAGTTGGTTGCCGTAATTTTAGAAACATGGTGACTTCATCCTCAAGGCATTTGTTTCTGGGGTCATCAAACTTAAGTGTTTTGTTTGGTGGAGGATCAATAAATAAGTCAAAACCACTTCTCGACTTTTGCTCTACAATTCCTGCTGCTTCACATACAGCAGATGATTCAGAAGAAAGATTTAAATCCTTGATGAATGAAATAACAGTTGGAACAACAGACTTAGAAAAAGCGATCCAATCTTTGGCCCATTTATTGGTGTCCACATTCCCTTTCATCTTAGAAACAACTGACTTGACCATGTCTTCTGCTTTGGCTTTGATGTCAACTCCAATAAGGAATGTTGCAATAACTGCCAGAGAACTGTCGCAATATGGCCAAAGATTTTCTCCAATAATTTTCTGAAAGTTCTGACAATATTTCTTCACCATGCTGCTGGAAGTTTCTTCGTCAATAACAACAATAACTTTGTATAGCTGATAATCTATGAGGAAGTATAACAGCAAAATTAAATTAGATGTAGCCCCATCAATTTCTAGTTTGAATAACGAAGACACAAACAATAGATTGCACGATTTATTGCCTGGCATATTTCGCTGCATCTCGTCAGGTACATACTGCAGAAATCACACAACTTAAGTGAATTAACTAGATAAATCCTTCAAACTGAAATATACACATGTTCGCACAGTAATATCGATTGTCTACCACGGTAATTTTAAACTGACTAACATGTCTTTCTGTTTGCACAAGGACGGCTTACGAAGGTTGATTATTATAGCTTCAGCAAACTTTAACAATCGACTACTTTGTGTGTTAAACAACACACGGAAGGCACTGTCTCTTTCAACCACGTGACCGCTCTCGAGCACATGTCTCGCGACCGATAAAGCAGGACTGTTCCGGTGAGTCGGCCTGCCTAGGCTACAATCTTCTGTGTGTAGTATCTTGTCCACCCAATTCGGAATGTGTTCCGAAACCCTGCAATGTAACTGTCGCTCAGTTCTACCTATGTAGATGGCCTCGCATCTGCATATAAATTGGTAAATACAATTTGAGTCGGCGTACAAAGCTATAGGTTCTTTTACTGCTGGGATGGGGATTGGTGCGGTTCCGTACCTGATGACTGGAGTTGCAGCACAGAATGTTCGCCGGACTGCTGTGATGAGCCGGTCCCGAAGACGTTGCATTACGTCATCTCCTCGGAAGGTTAGCTGGATGAATACCTTGAGTTTAGGGGCTGTAGTTACTTCTGGTTTCGGTTTGGGCTGTTGGCAAGGCGCTTTATAAATCCTGTGGAGTACCCATTCAGGTTTAAGGCATTCTTCAGAGTTCCAAATTCCTCTGTCAGTGTGTCCTGGGTGCATATCTTCCTAGCACGGTCAAACAGGGTCCTTACTAAGCCCCGTTTGTACTGGACAGGTGCGAAGCTCTGAAAATTTAAGTATTGACCAGTCCATGTTTCTTTGCGGTACACCGATCTTTGAATTGTGCCGTCTGCTCTACGTCTCATTAGAATATCTAGGAACGGCAACGCTTCGTTGTGTTCGTGTTCCATAGATAAAGAGATATTTATATGTGTCTCGTTCATTGTGGCCTGGAAAGACTTTGCTTGTAGCTCGTCTGTGGTGATAATTAGTATATCGTCCACGTAACGACTGTAAAAGGCCAAGTTATTGATTTCTGAGGATATCTTTTCTTCTAAGTGTGCCATGAAGATGTCCGCTAGAATAGGTCCAAGCGGGCTCCCCATGGCCACTCCGTCAATTTGGCGGTATGACTTGTTTAGAAAATTGAATTGTATGTTGGAAGTATATAATTTTAATATCTTCTCTAGAATAGCTGATGGTATGCCTAGTTTTAGTTGTTTGTCTTTAATGCGTTCACTTATTATATTCACGGTCTCATCTAATGGAACGTTGGTGAATAAAGAGGCAATATTCATGGATGCCATGTGTTTATTGTTTATGTCCATATTATCCAATAGTTCCACCAGGTCGAATGTATCTCTGAGTGTTCTTGGATCGAAGGACTGTCGTACTGGCTTTAAAATTTCAGCTAGCCATACCATCTAGGCATACCATCTAGGCATACCATCTAGGCATACCATCATAGACATACCATCCATTCCTAATTTTGATCTAGTCCACATGCAATAATTCCCCCATATGGCAAAAGATATGTTTGTCTTGCAGACCAAAAGTCAACTATTCCCGAAATTGCACAATCTGGATCTTGTGCCATATTTTAAAACAATTTTTGAAACTGCCAATTTTCTTAGCGCCACAATAGAAAGAGTAAATGTTTGCCATGATATAGTGTAATTATTTACCTTGTTTGCAGCGTGAGGATAAAAGGTTTTAAAAAGGTAAAAAATAAATAAAATTAAGGGTAGCTCTGACGTAGATCAAGTTGCTAATGACATGGCTACTATCCCATGTGTCCCTCGGGAAATACACATGTGTGCTGTCCCATCCCATCCCATCCCATCCCATGGGACGTTTCCCATGGGAATCCCATTCCCATGGACAAGCCTGCTAATTCTTCGACTAAGATGGGCAAGGTGATTTTCTTCTTAACTGATTAATTGACATGGGATTATAAATCGTCTTATTCAAACTTCCCGTAACTGCCATGGATTTATAAATCAAACTATAGTTAAAATATCAATACAGAAATTTTCCATATACAACTCCCTTTTATTGTATATATAATACAACATGCCTGCTATCATATTAATAACTGTTCATTCATAACAGTTACACACCCCTACTTCCCATTTTCCGCCATTCTTTTTTATCTGGTTGAAACCCCTTTTTTGTTTGGCACTGAATCTGTTACCAGTCAATCTCTTCCCAATTTAATCTCAATGACTCCCATACCAAAGAAAAGGTTTTCAAATAGGTAACTACTCATTGGGCCAGAGTACCAGAGTTTTGTTTGAGCGAGTTACATCTTATTTGCCACACTCTTAAATACCCTATCCTTTTTATGTAATTCCGACGTATTGATACACTGAAGGTGCAGAATAATAACATCTATCACTACTAAATGACCACATATAGGAAATATATTACTGTTAAACAAACCAGTACAAATTGTTACAGACGATTTATATCAAAGAAATTGTTACTTATATAAACGAACTTTACATCATGTACATGCACAGTCTCTTATGCGTTTCTATTCTGAGCTAAACTATGCCTTTATAGTTAGTTTCTTCCATTGGTTCTGCTTTGGGAAGAAATCGCGGACCCAATTACCCGTTATGTGTCACCTAGGGTTGGTAATCGACACTAATAAAGCAGTCTGCTTGGTTAACTCTATTTGATTACTCTTGAGTTGCACTAAATTTGTAAATTCCCTCCACCCTTCCCCTTCCCCATACACGCACCGACTGTATGCTTCATCTGCATATTCCATATGGTACCTTCCGCCAATGTAGAGCAGAATCGGGTTTCATAGGCTATTTTCCACGTGGCCACACACTCACGCATGCATGCGTGCACATACACGCACGCACACACACACACAGACGCACATGCATGCTCACACACACACACACCTCCATCGACCATAGGGTAAAATGTGCTTGATTTCTGGAGCAAAAATAATAATTACATCTATCAACACTGATGAGCATACGAGGCGCATATTGTGATGATCACATTTAACATTCACTTGTGACACATATCACATTTTGTTGTCTAGATTGATTTACATAAGACGCACAAATTACACACATCACATTCAACAGTCTATTATTACTACATCGCCACAACTCACATGACAGATGAAACACAAGCAAAATCAGAGAGGGAAATAGCAATAGGTAACCGAATAGACTGGTGAATTAGCCTTATATGGGAACATACTAAACTGGCAACAACAACAACAACAACAACAAAAAACACACACACACAGAGGAAGATGTAAAACTGAAATTGTAACAACTGGGCAGCAAACAATATATAGGGTGTTTGTAGTTTCACTACACTTTGTATGTAGAACAAATTTGAAAAATGAAGTACTTAATGTCATCAAAAATTATGCTTCATAGCCCATCGTGTAGCAATCCGAGGTGAATGGTTGTTGTCTGCTGGAGTAAATCTTTGCACTCCAAACAAAATGGTGTTATCAACTAAAGAAATAATTTTTCAAATGTGTTCTACATACAAAGTTTAGTGAGACTTTGCAAACACCCGGTATAAGTAACAATAGTTGCACAAAACATCAAATAACAGAGGCGTGGGGAGTCATGATCGTCTATGCCTGTTACAAACAACACCAGACACCCGAAGAAGAATAACAATATGTGATCCCTGAATTGGGGTACATCAACAGTCCAACTGACCAGCCGTCGGTTGTATAAAGCGCCAGCCTCTGAGCCGCTAGGTGTGCATTGCCAGATGGCAGGCTGGGAATTTCCCATCACAACATGGCAGACACCCAGGCAGCTGCTGTCTCGGATCAGGAATTGCCACGTGACGCAGAGCGGATTAACTTCAGTGGGAGCTAAACAAAGCCCGCTGCATTTAATTAGACAGCAGAGAAAACAAACCATTTAAAAGGCTTGAATATCCGGAAAAACCTGGCTCGCTGCTGGCACAGAAAACGACCAGGCCCCGACGGTAAAAGATGTCTTAAATCAATGGCATAGCTTGCGAAATTGAAAATTATGGGAAATATTTTAATGTGGGTCTTAACTTTTTCAGTCGTCCTTAGTACACATAGTTCTGCCAATTCTAGGATAAAAGATTTGGCGACAGCTGTTAAATGTACAGTTCAAATGAGTTTTACGTTTAGACTAAATCATACATAATTCAAGGTCTGCCTTTCTGTCTGTTTGTCTGTCTGACTGTACGCAAGTATGTACCTGCATTTCTCAGTCAACATCCGATGAACACGCTTTATCGCTGTACGCTGATCGCTCTACTACTACTAAGGAGAAGATCGGGGCACCAGCGGAGTTGTCCGCGGAACAATGGTGACAGTCTAAACTGAGGAATTGTGCAGGGGCACACTTTCCATCATGCTTAATGTGAGACAAGTTTTATTGAGTTAGCACATCATGTGTGCATGTGTGTGAGTGTGTGTTTCATCACCGGCTGCTTATATTTTTCAATTTTCTTTAGTCACGGCACGTGTTACCCAGATTTATTATTTCAACGACCCGTGGGTAGCCCACATTCGTCATTCCAATGACCTCATGAGTTACCCATAATATTTCAAATGGTCTGAGGAGCTACCCACATTTCTTAATTTAATGGCCTCATGATCCCCGGATGTGTTATTCCAACATGGTTCCACTTATTTTGGTTCCCAGAAAAGCCAAGACAAGATCGTATACTAACGGAAGCTTGCGACTTTGCCGTTATACACACTCGGATTAGGCCTACACATTGTTGTGTGTGTGTGTGTGTGTGTTAGGGTGTGGGTGTGTGTCTGTGTGTGTGTGCCAATGTGTGTTAGCGTGCGATAGCAATTGTCTGCATATGAGTATATTTGTGTGAATATGTCCTTAAATGTTTGTGTGTATCTATGTGGATATGTAAATGTGAGTATGTCTGCGTATGACTGCCGAACATACACATGCAATATCTGTTTTTCAAGCCTCCCTTCAGGGCGTATGGCAATGACGAGAGCACTCGTTTATCAGCCCTCATATCTGAAGCTCGGTCAACAGCAAGAAACGTGGACTAGAAAATAATTATCATGTGTGTGTCAGTGCTGCCTCTGGGGAGGTCAAAGCAGGTGGCGTAGTACTGAACACATCGAGACGTTCTGTCAACAGTAATAGGTGCCTAACTGAAACAGCAGGGGAATCCATCGCAGGTCGAAATGTATGCGCTGAATATTGTTGTATATACTAGATATACTAGATGTTATTTTGAGGAGTGATGAGAGAAGGGCCACAGACAGACAGACAGACACACACACACACTACACACACACACACACAAACACACACACAAACACACACACACACACACACACAGACATATATATATATATATATATATATATATATATATATATATATATATATATATATATATACATATATATATACACACAGATGGACAGATCAACAGATGTATCAACAGATGGACAGAAAGACAGACATACAAACAAACAAACATACAGACGACTAACCGACAGTTTGATGTAAATAGACAGACTGCCAGACAGTTAGACAACAGACAGAAACATACTCAATTAAGCATACAGTTAGACAACGTACAGACACATACTCAGTTAAGCAGCCATTTAAACAGCATACAGACAAGAACTCTGTTAAGCAGACATTTAGACAACAGACAGACAAGTACTCAGTTAAGCAGACAGACAACAGGTCTCGATTAAGCAGACCGTAAGACAACATACAGATAAACGAAAAGACGGACAAAGGATCTCTCGAAAGATAAACGAAATAACGACACCGAAGGATAAAGACAGAAATGACACAGACAAATGCAGAGACAAATAAACGAACGAAGAACGACAGAAATGAACAAAGATGCAACAGCTATCCTTATCTCTGCATCTATCTGTCTGCATCTATGCATTCAGCGCGGCCGAATGACCCCAATATGTGCGGTTTAATGACGTCATTAATTAGTCGATGTTAATACGGCCGCATTATTTGCCTATTTATTCCCCTCCTCCAATCACAGCGATGGTCAGACGCGTTAGTTTGTTTATTATTAAAACCGCCTGTAACTAAACAAGGCGCTCATCAGAAACTGAGCTCGGGATGTGTAATTATCACGTCTGAAGTAGAGGAAGCAAGCCACTAGAAGCTGATGCCTCCAGGGAATCTTAGATGTGACATCTCGGCGACTTCTCACAAGCACACTCGTCAGGGGCTCCATATCGGGTCATGAAAAATCCAGTTCTGGGCGTGTGAGAAGCGAGAGATATTCCGGGTTGTTAAAATAACTTGATAATGAGGGTTTAAAATAACTTGATAATGAGGGTTTATTCCCAACTTCCAGGTTTAATACGGTTACTGTTTATTTTATTTTATTTTGTTTTTGCGACGGCTCGCACTGAACTCAAGCGTAGTGCACACGCGGGCTACTATTTCCAGTGCACTGGTCTGATATTTGCGCGTGGATTAGCTTTCCCTATTACCAGTGTTTCTCGGTAAATCCCGTATATTCTCGTGAGTAACGTAACCTGCGCGAGAATCGGTAGTGGTTCTAGCCGCGTTGATAACTTACGGGGTATGTGAGCCGGTCGCTCAGAAAGCAATGGCAAACTACTGAGGTAATCTTGCCTAGTACATCAACAGCAGCTGAAATATGTTGATGTTGACTGCAACGTCCTGTAAGGGGTTTGAAAAAAAAAGTGTTACTCGCTGTCAGACGAATCCACTCCGATTTACTTGTAATGTACGTCACCAAGTCAAGGTCGAGAAGTCAACATTTTAGTCAAACTGGCTATTGTAGGGGTTGAACCCGGTACCTCGGCATCAGCACACTGGAAGTTTAAGAGCTAGCGGTCTCATTCAGTAGTCCATGCTGACTTTCTTCTACTGGTGTTTAACAAAAAAGCTTTTCGAAGTCAAACAATGGCAATAAATTAATACAAATGTACAATTAAAATTATTGTTTTTCCCATCTGTTGCAGGTAGTAACTGAACCAGAAACGATGTTATTGTATTACAGAGTGTATGTTTGTTTTGTTGTTTGTCCATCAAGAATGATGATGACCATTCATTTCATCCAGTGGGGTTGAAAGTATGGAGCCGTGAGTTCTAAGATGGCTGATAAGGCCTTTTTGGACTCGAAGTATTCTTTGACAATGTGGGCAAAGAATGTTTGAGTATGTAAAAAGGATTAAAATTAAATTGTAAGAAAACTGTAATTATTGCCGTCTTCAAGAAGAAAGAAAAACCACAGTGTGACAGTCAAGTAAATGAGAACATTATTAAACAGGTGAATAAGTACAGGTGTCTTTGAACAGGTGAATCCTTACAAGTGTCTTAGAACTGGTGAATCGGTACACGTTTCGTGGAACAGGTGAATCGGTACAAGTGTCCTGGATGATTGTCAGGGTCTTAGACCTGGCCCGTTATACCTAACACATGTGAGACAAGTACAAGTACAACATGATTGGACTTGAGACACAACGACACGAAGTTCAATAGATTTATTTACAAGTCACATGCAACACGATCTAGTTTGGCATGTGATGATCATTACAATACATATACAATGCATCAATACACTTACAGACAACTCACAGCTTTACAATCTATCTCACAAGATGTACAAGCACTCGACTTTCGGGCACAGAACACAAATCCTCTCTCTACCCACACGTCCTGTCTGGTCCGAGTCCCGAAGCTGTCTGTCTGTTTCTCACAAAGCGCTTGCCCTCTGTGGATTGACGTCACGAGGACCGCGTGCGCCTTGCTTTGTCCTTGCCCGACCGCTGGCTATCGCGTCAGCCAGCAACCTGCGGGCAGGTAACTAATACTCGCCTGGCTGGCGTAACGACGTTAGTGCATCCCGGTTAGGGATTGTTCGCCTGGCGGGCGTAACGATGTTCCTGCATCTCGGTTTGAGATTCTGACACGCTTCCCCCCCCCCCCCCCCGGGGCTTCTTCATGAAAGATCTCATCTTTCATGTATACTCTTTATATACATACCGGGTTAATATTTTAACCATGTCAGAATCGACCTTTCTGTTGTTATATACATTGGTATAGAAATACATAAGAATACATATATTGGCATAGAAATACATAAGAAATGCAAGTTGTATTTTAAGACATGTGGTGTTCAATCTTTACCACTTGCCAAGTTTCATCCCCTCGATGGATGATCACCTGAGTTGCAATATTGACCCAGTCAGATCGGTAGCAACAGCTTTCAAAGCAACTACCTCGCAACCTCTGAAAAAAAAGTAATAATATGCTCTTTGTAACCAAAAAACATCTGGTAAGACTGTAATACGGCTTTTATATGAGCCGCATTCAACGCTCGAGCTCTGACCTCATTTGGCCAGGAGCTCTTCTGTCGGTCTACAACGTCGGTAACCCTGTACCATGCCCAGTTGATGACTTCTTGGAGTGTTAACAATCTGGCAACAACATGGCTATTTAAATACAACACATATTCAAATACATTTCAATTTAACGCCCTTGGTGTAATAATGTAATAACAATTAAATGAAAGGGACATAATTTTAAAAACTATCAAATCTAATATAATACAATTATTCTTCTATTTCTTAGCGTCATAGCTTGATGCTTTTCCATACTAGCGAAAAAATGTCGATAGTATGAACAAGTTAATCGAGACATGATTCTAAGATTACACTAGTTGAAAAAATCTTAATACACAATTCGTGTATTCGAAATTGGTGATTCATAAATATTTTAGAAGCGTCATAACTTTTTAAGGTTTTGTTTGTCGTCTGCTAATTTTGGACTAAATTTATAAATTCTCCGGAAGTACACACGAACAGCTGATGTTGACAATTCTATAACACACTTGTTCCGGTCTGATGTAGCAATTCGGAATGTAACTGTTCTGATAGTTCATGTGTTCGTTGTTTCGCTGGAAAACTTCTGGATTTCGATTGACTGCAGTGGTGTAAATGTCAAAGTTCAGGTCACTCTTTCATACACGGATTAAAATATCATTGTATATGTTCCAATCGCAGATACCACTGATAAATTGGATAATTCGCTTGCGGTAAGTTCAGAGCGAATGTGGCACTGTTCTTGTTTCGTAATATATATACAATTAATAATGTTCGCTTTCTACCACACACTACACAATTATTCACGACACTTATTACAATAATAATAAAATAAGAAAAAACTATATATAACGGGAATGAACCCTATCACATTAAATAGTAGACATACACAGCTTTCGTGGAAAAAAAAAACTTCACTGATGGCTGTGTTGGTCTGAGTGTATTTAACACACTGCACTCAGACATTAGTGCTTACTGGGTCTGTCGGACAACGGGACAAAAGATCGGCTATCGTGTTGGTTCTGCCAGCGATATGTCGAACTTCAAAGCTGTAATCTTGAAGCTTAAGAGACCAGCGCGCTATCATTTGGTTGGTAGGTACTCCTGAAGTGATAAATTTTAATGGACTATTGTCGGACTCCACAATAAAATGACGTCCCTGGAGGAATCTGGACAATTTAGTTATACCCACCACTAAAGCGAGGGCTTCCAACTGTGGTGTCGACCAAGCGCGTTATCTTGGTTTCATTTTTTCTGGAGACGTAGTATACAGGGTGTAGAATGTTATCATGTTCCTGTAACAGAACTGCTCAGTCGCCACGGAGCTCGCATCTGTGCGTAATCTGAAAGGAATATGTAAATTTGGCAATTTGAGAATGGGATTCTTTAAACTATTCTCAGAAAAATAAGATAATACTTTCTGGAATGCAATTTTAGGCATTCATTGTTTACAATCTTTTCAGGTTTATCTTTCGTTAGTAGGTTAGTAAATATTTCAGTCAGTTCAGCAAAATATGGTATGAACTGCCTATAATAATTTAGTAGTCCTAACACACTTCTGACTTGCTTTTTCGTAGTCGGAAGTGAGAGTTTCAGTATTTTGGACACGATGTTATCGTCTGTCGTGACAAAGCCATTAGATATTTTGTACCCCAAGAAGGATATTTCCTGATAGGCTATGTCTACTTTTGTAGGCTTTACCGTCAGTCCGTGCTGTCTGATACGTTCAAATGTCTGCTGTAATGTCTTTATGTGGTCCGTCATTGTCTTTGTGTGAACACAAATGTCGTCCATGTAACAGATAATGTTTGGTATGTCCACTAGTAACAGTCGTGTCATACGTACGAATGTCGCTGGGGCATTGACAAGCCCAAATGGAAGTTTGCACCATTCGTACAGTCCCCAAGGTGTGGCAAATGCTGTCAGATGTCTGCTCTGTTCGTCTACCGTTATTTGCCAGTAACCTTTCGTCATGTCTAACTTCGTAAAGAATCTAGAGTATGTCAGTTCTGTCAGTAGATCTTCAGAGTTGGACATCGATTCTAGATCTAGAAGAGTTATTTTATTTAATTTCCTATAGTCGACACAGAGTCTTATAGTGTTGTCCTTTTTACGTACCATGACCATTGGAGATGAGAAATGTGATTGGGATCGTCTAATGATGTTGTTTTTCTCTAAACTAATGATTTCCTGATGTAAGTTTTCTTTGTAATGCACTGGAATGGTGTAAGGTCTGCATTTTATGGGTGTGTTTGAAGTGAGTGTGATGTGATGCTGTACTAATTCTGTTTGTCCCGGGTTGTTGGAGAAGATGGTGTTGTACTGTTGTATGAGATGTTTGCAGCTGTCTGTTTCTGCTTGAGTTAAGTTTGGGTTTATTTTGATTTCTTTCAAGCAGTTTGTCGTGTCTAATGCACGTATTGGAATTTCGTCACTATCTTCGTCGTCTTCATGATCAATTATCACTGTACAAGCTGTTGTATCGTCCTGTTCGTTGTCTCTGTTGTAGTATGGTCTTAGCATATTAATGTGGAATATTTTATGTTTGTCTTTTATTTGAATCTCATAGTCTACAGCTGAAATCTGTCTTATCACTTTAAACGGTCCTTGCCAAGATTCAGTCAATAAGTGTCTGTCACTAGGTAAGAGAAGAAGTACGTCCTGTCCAGGTGTCAACGTTATCGTCCTGTTACCTTTGTCTGCATATTGTCTATATGTAGCACCAGATAATTTTAGTGCATCTTTTGCAATTATGCAAGATTTGATGATTCTTTCACGCAATGATGTAACGTATACGTATGATGATATGGGTTTAAGTAAAGGAGTGGCTTCAGTTAACATTTGATGATAGATGCTCAATGGGCCACGTGGTTTGGCACCATAGATAAGTTCAAAAGGAGATAATCCAGTACTAGAATGTGGCACTTCGCGATAAGCAAAAAGTATAGCAGGCAAGTATATGTCCCAGTTGTTGGGGTGTTCTTGCGTGACTTTAGCAAGCATATGCTTTAAATCACCGTCGTCTTCATGATCAATTATCACTGTACAAGCTGTTGTATCGTCCTGTTCGTTGTCTCTGTTGTAGTATGGTCTTAGCATATTAATGTGGAATATTTTATGTTTGTCTTTTATTTGAATCTCATAGTCTACAGCTGAAATCTGTCTTATCACTTTAAACGGTCCTTGCCAAGATTCAGTCAATAAGTGTCTGTCACTAGGTAAGAGAAGAAGTACGTCCTGTCCAGGTGTCAACGTTATTGTCCTGTTACCTTTGTCTGCATATTGTCTATATGTAGCACCAGAAAATTTTAGTGCATCTTTTGCAATTATACAAGATTTGATGATTCTTTCACGCAATGATGTAACGTATACGTATGATGATATGGGTTTAAGTAAAGGAGTGGCTTCAGTTAACATTTGATGATAGATGCTCAATGGGCCACGTGGTTTGGCACCATATATAAGTTCAAAAGGAGAGAATCCAGTACTAGAATGTGGCACTTCGCGATAAGCAAAAAGTATAGCAGGCAAGTATATGTCCCAGTTGTTGGGGTGTTCTTGCTTGACTTTAGCAAGCATATGCTTTAAATCACCGTTAAACTTCTCTATGATTCCAGTTGAGTTAGGGTGATATGGAGAATTAAAACATTGTTTCACCCCTAACATTTTGGTGAAAGCTTGAGTAGATGCGGCAATGAACTGACTTCCCCTATCTGATAGGATAGTGTCTGGAAATCCTATCCGTGAAAATATATGGAAGAAAACTTCCATTATATCATTGGCAGTTATGTTCTTTAACGGAATCGCTTCAGGCCAGCGGCTTCAGGCCAGTGGCTACATAAATCAATGATGGTAATAATATATTTATTCCCTCTGGTTGTTATCTGATTAAGAGGGCCCACTATGTCGACAGATATTTTCTCAAAAGGTCGACTGGCTAAGTCAGTAATCTGTAATTTTGCCTGTGGGTGTTTACCTTTCTTCACTAGTTTTTGACAGATGTCACAACTTCTACAATATTGCTTAATGTCATTGCAGAATTTGGGCCAATAAAACTGTGTAAGTACTCTCGATCTGGTCTTAGAGTATGCCATATGCCCTGCAAGAGGTATATCATGGGCAAGATGTAAGGCTTGCTTATGGTACTCAATTGGCAAAACAGTTTGCTCTGTTGTGCTGTTACCTCTGGTATAGTACCTGGTGAGGATACAATTCTTCAAAGCAAAATGCCATCTTGCATTTTTGGTTACCTTTGGCTTTTGGCCGATCAGATTAAAATATTTAGCCTATGAAGGATCAGCCTTTTGGGCTGTTACAAAAGTTTCCTTCATGGTTTTAGGAGGTAGTATCACTGGGCTAATCATTTCTATAGCCTCAGTTTGGTTACTTTCGTCTTGCACTCTAGCAGTAGACCTCGTTACTGCGTTCACACATTCCATGATATCAGATGGTGATGAAAGAGTTTGATCAATGATGTCATGAGATCTTAGTGCTACATTAGCTACCATACATTCATCTGGTGGTACAACATTATCAATGATGACATGTGATGGTGATGATGTTATGTTCCCATCAATGCAAACAGATGTTATATCATGAGGCATATCATTCACCTCTGGTAAATTTCCAATGATAATATCACACACAGGGTTAGTTAATGCTGCGCATTTTACTTTCCCAGTGAGGAAAGGTGTCTGAATATATGCCCATGCTAATGGGTACTTTTCAATATTTCCAGAGAATGTTCTGCATGTTACATGCCTGCCTCTATAGTCTGTAGGCATTATGAACTTTCTCTTTAGTCCAATAAGTGAACTTCCCGTGTCCCGAAGGACTGTAGCAGGCTTGCCATTCACATATCCTTTGTGGATGTTTATTCTGCCTTTGGAATCTACTACCACATTAGCTTCTTCATTGGCAATAGGAATGGAGTGGCCGCATGTCAAAATGCCATCTTCATAAAAGGTATTACAAACAGTACATTTATTTGCATTAAACATGTCAAAAGCCTGTGCTGAGTTCACAGGGTGTTTCTCTGATTGTTCTTCATCTGATGATGAACTATCAAATAAGGCGGCATTTGCTTTATTGGTCATTTGCCTTCCTTTACAAGCATGACGATAATGCCCGTACGCCTTACAGAGGAAACATTTACGTGCATTTCTGAAGGATTTACGTTCCTTATCTTGTCTATTTATGATGTTCTGTAGATATGTAAGATATGCGGGGTTCTTGTCACACATCTCACCTTGGTGGTGTGAAATTTTACAATATCTACAATGATTGTATTTCTCAGATGTAGGCTTATATGGTTTTTGCCTATTATAGGGTTCTGATCGGGGTTTTTCATAGTTAGCCGATGCTACAAAGTTTGTATCAGTAGCTTCACTAGCAAAACAATGTTTATTGGCTGTTTAATAAGCCGAACCACGTCTCTCAATCTGATCTACACTCGTACATTCATTCTCTTGCAAAAATTTTGAAAATGATGATGGAAGGGATGAGATGACTTTATCCCTGATGATGAGATCTTCTAATTTCTGATAATCTTTATTTATTTTTGCTGCTGAAGTCCATTTGGTAAATATGTCTCGGAATAAGCAGAGGTAGTCAGAGAACGTTTGAGTCGGTTTGGGGCTCAACTTGCTGAATTGTTCTCTGTAACCTGCCTCATCTAGCATAAAATGTGCCATAATCTTTGATTTTAGATAATGGTAATCTTTTCTGAGGTCTTTGGGGATAGTCTCTATGACTTTTAGAGGCTCCCCTGACAAACTCCTCATATAAATAATATTCCATTCAGAAAGTGGGACCTGGTAATGGTCCATTAAAGTTTCAAAATTCTGGGTGAAGGCTGCAATGCAGTCACCCGAGGTATAATTTCTTACAATACCTTGATACTTTTTGTACTGGTGTTCTTTCTCCAGTCTTTCAGCTTTCTTAGACTCTTTGTTTATGGCAGTCTCAGTTTCAAGTTGTTTAATTTTTAATTGTAACTCAAGCTCTTCTCTTTTACTCTGAGCTGAGATTTCAGCTTTCTTTAATTCTAACTCTGCTTCTTTTGTCTTTGCAGCTGTTGCTGCCTCTGCCTGCTTTAAGGCTGTTTCTGCCTCTAATTGCTTTGTTTTTGCAGATAGTTCTGCTTCTGCTTGCTTTGCAGCTCTTTCAGCCGCTCTTTCGTCGCGTTCGCTCGCTTTCTCTCGAAGGTGTTCAGAATACTTAGCGTCACTCCACTTTGTTAACTCATCACCAGTTAACTTTAGCTTTAAACCCATCTCGATGAAATCATTTAATGAAGACATGATGGAAAATTTAAATGCAAATGAGTATTCAGGCACACACAATTTGTTACAAGTTGTTAGTAAAGTGAAAAATTTACAATTGTGTTCAACTTACAATTTGTGCCCAAATGTGCATCCGAAAGTATATAGAAAAGAAAATATACTTAAGTGTACTGGATGCGGTGGAGAACGGTTCAAATCAGGGCTAGGAACTGTAGGGTCGCTACTTCAAAACACAAATGACCTCTACGGGCAAGGGTTTGAGATGGCACAGAAAACCTGCTTTGTTTTTGGAGGAAATAAATTAGCGTCTATCTGATGTGGTGTGTATGCTTGTCACTAAGTATTGATTAGGTTTGTATGGCGTTGAGTGTAATTGTAGGTCGTAATGTCGTAAGTCAACAATTTTTTTTTTCAAAACCACAAATCACTTTCTTTCCAAAACTTTCTGCTTTCCACAATCAACTTCACAAAGACAATCTAAATATATCTAAACACTCTACAACATTGATGACACATCACTTACATCAAGATGACATTCAGTAAGGACATAAACATCAAGTTTACAAGATGGCGACAAGGTCACAATGGCGACAACTTCACAATGTCGACAAGGTCAAAATGGCGACAAGTTACACAATCACTGATGTTTTACACGTTTACAAGATCAAACAAATGTATGTACTTTACGTTCACATCTAGCCTACATATTCAAACAAATGTAATACTATATATGAGGATGAGCCTTCACGATCACATTTAAATGTACATTAAAGCTGGACAAAAGTCTTCACGTTCACAAATCTAGGTTTAAATCTTAAATAATTAAACCACGTTCATTTAAAGCTGGACGATGCCACCACGTTCACAACTATGGTTCAAACACGGACGAGAAACCCACGATCACACATGTCAGGGTCTTAGACCTGGCCCGTTATACCTAACACGTGTGAGACAAGTATAAGTACAACATGATTGGACTTGAGACACAACGACACGAAGTTCAATAGATTTATTTACAAGTCACATGCAACACGATCTAGTTTGGCATGTGATGATCATTACAATACATATACAATGCATCAATACACTTACAGACAACTCACAGCTTTACAATCTATCTCACAAGATGTACAAGCACTCGACTTTCGGGCACAGAACACAAATCCTCTCTCTACCCACACGTCCTGTCTGGTCCGAGTCCCGAAGCTGTCTGTCTGTTTCTCACAAAGCGCTTGCCCTCTGTGGATTGACGTCACGAGGACCGCGTGCGCCTTGCTTTGTCCTTGCCCGACCGCTGGCTATCGCGTCAGCCAGCAACCTGCGGGCAGGTAACTAATACTCGCCTGGCTGGCGTAACGACGTTAGTGCATCCCGGTTAGGGATTGTTCGCCTGGCGGGCGTAACGATGTTCCTGCATCTCGGTTCGAGATTCTGACAATGAGGTGATTCTGTACACATGTCTTGGAACAGGTGAATCGGTACAAGTGTCCTGGAACAGGTGAATCGTTAATGTGTCTTGGAACATGTTATTCGGTAGAAGTGTCTTGGAACATGTGATTCGGTACAAATGTCTTGGAACAGGGGAATCGGTACAAGTATCTTGGAACAGGTGAATCGGTACAAGTGTATTGGAACAGGTGAACCGGTGCAAGTGTATTGGAACAGGAGAATCGGTACAAATGTCTTGGAACTGATAAATCGGTACAAGTTTCATGGAACTGTAGATCCGGAAATTTGTCTTGAAACATGTGAAACAAAGGCAGTAACCCAGTACAAATGGACAATTACAATTATTGTTTTTCCCATCGGTTGCAGGTAGTAACTGTACCAGAAACGATAGTATTGCATTACACTGTGTGTAATTAGCATTCGAATTAAATTATATGAAAACTGTAATAATGTCCATCTTCAAGAAGAAAGAAACACCACAATGTGACATCCAAGAAAATGGGAACATTATTAAACAGGTGAATCGGTACAGGTGTCTTTGAACAGGTGAATCCGCACAAGTGTCTTAGAATTGGTGAATCGGTACACGTTTCGTAGAACAGGTGAATCGGTACAAGTGTCCTGGATGAGGTGTATAGGTGCAAATGTATTGGAACAGGTGAATCGGTACAAGTGTCTTGGAACAGGTGAATCGGTACAAGTGTCTTGGAACAAGTGAATCGGTACAAGTGTCTTGGAACTGATAAATCGGTGCAAGTGTCTTGGAACAGGTGAATCGGTACAAGTATCCTGGATGAGGTGTATAGGTGCAAATGTCTTGGAACAGGTGAATCGGTACAAGTGTCCTGGATGAGGTATATAGGTGCAAATGTCTTGGAACAGGTGAATCTTTACAAGTGTCTTGGAACAGGTGAATCGGTACAAATGTCTTGGAACTGAAAAATCGGTACAAGTGTCTTGGAACAGGCGAATCGGTACAAGTATCCGAAACAGATGAATCGAAACAAGTCTTCATGAAACAAAGGGCAACCGTAAATTAACTCGAGACATTATAAGTTGGCAGTCAAGATTGTATGGGCATGTTCTGTGGTGAAATAAGCATGGAAGCTTAGTGACAACCGACAAATGTGGTGACAAAAGAGCAAAGTGGGGGAAAGAGATCAATACCTGGACGGCAAATCCATGTGGTATAATTGAGACAAGACCACATACTTGTTGCGAGTATCTGGGGATCGTATGAGACACAGAACCATAACCGCCCACGTCAATCGATATGGCACATGATGATGGTGATGAGTAACAGGATCACTCAAATGAGACGGAACCATATTAGATGAAACAATTGCAATGAAGTCGATTCTCTTGCCTGTATTATTTTAAACTACTGCGGAACAAACGACGTGAAATAGAACTGGACACATCACCCACAATTTCATTGCCTAGACTATCCGACACCAATAACATTTCTATTCCATACGCAGCTTCATGATCATACCATGGACACCCACGATGGAATGTGTGTGCTCTATCGCGCTACAAATGAATGGTTCCATATTACTCGAAGAAGTTAAAATGAGGAAAGAATCCCGAGAAAAGAAAATCTGGGTCGCAACGTTAGCTAAAATAATTACCAGGCAGATGAAACATGACAAGCCGAGCGCAGAACGTAGTCATCTTATTAAGAGGATTTGAGACTTGAGGCAACAGTGGGAAGCATGCGTGCAAGCTTGCGAGCAAAGGAACCGAGTTGCAGGCAGTCAGCGCAATGCACTAACAATCTACGGATAACAACGCTAATTAGTTCAAGCAAGATGAATAGCAAACAACTAGATTTGGCATTGATTATTGCGGGGGAAAAAGAATGCGAGGGAGAGGGAATAATGGGAAGAGAGATTAAGTAAATGATAAGCGTATTTCACAACTTGTCAAGCAGAATAGGGGAGAAGATAACATTGATTTGGTGAGGGTATTTCTAGAAGCTAATAATTAACGGGAATCAGAAATGTTGCCAGTTCTTAAATATTGACTTAGTGTTGAGAAAAATGGCCCTTATTAAAGTAAGCACCAGGAGATTGAGGGGTTTAGAATCTCACATGAAAGTACTTCATTCGGGACATTGGGTTGAAGCCTGTTGACAATGAAACACCTGAGACCTGTGGGGAGCATTATCATCCTGGGACTAATTGCACATGAATATTAATTTGGGAACGCTTGAGAGTTATAATCCAGCATTTCGTCATGCAGCCAAGTACTCTTCTTCCTGCAGCGAACACTGTCATCATTTGGAGGTGACAGGTTCGAATCTCGGTAGGTAACTAGAGCTACATCTTACATATAATAGAGTTTATATCTACGCTATATATATTATGTGCTGAATCCTGACCTGGTTAAATCATAATATGTCTCTTGACAGATATGAAGTTCTAGCGCCGTCTTGCATATTTCTGAATTGAAGACGGTATTCACTGACACAGGAACGGAGCATTAAGTGGCGACCATTTAACGTGAAGATTTAACAACAACTAAGGACCGACGACTAAGAATATATTCTGAAAAAGTAAAGAACAAGTGTATAATTTTTTCGATGTAGTCACCACTGCGTACAATCAAGTCCTCCAGCGCCGATAAAGTACTTGGATTCCAGCAGAAAACTTGAATGTGGGGTCACTACTCGGTGTGAGTAAACCGGCCGTGAACAGTCTGTCACAGAAGTCACGCCGTTTTAAACCTTCCGACTCCACGCAAACATTTGCTGGACTGGCAGCATGATCACCATACTGGACCTTGATTCGCCGATGAATGTGTATAGTTTCCATCTTTTCACTGATCAAAAAAACGGATAACAGAACGCTGCTCCTCTTCGGTGCATGTCAAAAGTGGGACGGTAATCTTTAAACTGTCCGTATGACGTCACCATGGTTGTCTCCACCATGATGTCAATTGCTTAACACTCTTGACATGCTTGACAACGGTAACGCCAGGTTAAAACACAATGGCATGGTTATAGTAATTTCTATCACACTTTTAAAATTTTCATTTGAAGTCCCCTCGCATCTATAAATCAGTAAATGTATGTGTTTTTCACTATGTTTAATATTCATTCTCTGTACGAATCCATTGCCTGGAAGAGGCTAATGAAACTAGAACAGTATATACAGGTATAACAAACAGACAAACGGCTTATTTGCTCATGACGAGAAGAAAGGCATCGAAGAATATCGTGACCACTGGAAAGATCAGTGGGTAAAGAGGCAGAGACAGAACAAGAAAAACATGCTGGGTAAATTGATACGGTGGCGTGGAGAAGTATCATTGGACGAGTTGATCCAGAATCCCATGGCCCGAGAAAGTGTGTATTAGAGACATGAATACCTACGCCAGTTGGCATGTACATGAGGATGATGATTATGATGACCTGTACGAGTATATTCTCAGCGTTCATATTATTAAGTTTATTGTACATAAATTTAGCATACATATGACGGAGCTTGCTTCTGTAGCGAAGAGGTGACGAATGTAATTTGTAACCCCGCATAACACGGTCGAAGGTCGAAACACGCTGCGGGCGATTTGGAAGCAGACCGCCTTGCCATGTTTTCTATACATTGATATGAGTGCCGATCGTTCAGAAAGCAATGACAAACTACTGAGCGTAAACTTGTCATTCTCAATGAGGAAAACGCGTGTTTAGGTGCTATATATAATCTGTACGTTTGTGTGGACGTGAAGGGTGGACAATGAGCAGAGAAGCTGAAAAACATCTGATGGCTGTGGAAATGTGGTTTCTGAGGAAAATAAAAAGAATACCATGGACAGACAGAAAAACCAATGACCAAGTACTACAAGATGTAAATGAAAACCGTAAACTTATTTTTTTTTAAATTTGACGTGAACAGTCACAGTTTTTTGGACACGTTATGAGAAGAAATACATTGGAGAACTTGGTGACAACTGGCAACATTGAGGGGAAGAGAACAAAGGGAAGGTAGATAATTAATATAGGTCACAATTTTAGTCCAACTGTCCTGTGTAGGGGTTGAACACGTTACCTCGGCATCAGCACAACTGTCACATAATGGTCCAACATGATTTAACCAGTGATGAGAATAAAGGGCGATCTGAATTAGCGGATGTTCGAGGCCAAAGGCTGTTTCAACAAATCCAGAAAATGTAGCGGAACGTGTTTACATCTGGTGGACAGAATGGGAACACTCGGTGGTGAGTGAGACAAATCCCGGCATCGCTTTGACAGTTTGTCAACATTTGAATACAGATGGAACCCGTGGGATCATGGTGGCAATAGAATGTCGGCCATCACATGTCGGGCAAAATTAACAGTTGCAAATGTGTAAGGGAAGTGAATGAGCTGAATCATACATCGCTTTGACAGATTATAAACAAGTCGGATTGGAAGCGGAAGTACTCAGCTCGGAAGAAAACAGTCCGTCTGTCAATTCATAGTTTCCGGACGTAAAGAAGATTGGCAGCTTGTTAGGGAAAACTGTTGTTGGGATCATACAGTAACTCGTTAGTTTGTTGGGGGAGTCAAAACAACTGATGACAACTTTGACATTGATGGAGCCAGGGAAAATCGATTCTTGACAATGGATGATATGCTCAAATAACACCTGCAGGACATGAACCATGTCACGTGACCAATTTTAGGTTTTGCAGAAAACCATGATTGGAGAGGACAGTTGAACTCAAACCTTGGAATTTAGTTCGACGTGTTTCGGAACTGCGGTTCTGATTGGAAAATGTCTACCGTGTGCGAATTGGGTTAATTTAATTTTACACGTGCCTGTCATGGCAAGAGTGGATGTAATTTGATCTAACTGCAGTGTTGCCTAAGGTAGAACCTATTATAATTAGTTCTAATTAATATAGGCTGTAGCCTTGTTAAAACTAAAGTGTGATGATTAGCACTGTTAGTGGAAAACTAGCTAGAGTAGGGAAGTGATACTTGGCTCTGTTAGTTGAAAATAGATTAGTGAAGTGTGATAAGCTTTACTAGTTGAGAATTTAGTAATGAGGGATAATTGGGATATTCCCTTTGGTGTCCCTGGTGGGCGGGGTTCCGCATTCTGTTTGTTGATTTTTGTTTTCTTGTCTTGGCCTGATGATAACCTATGTGTTCAGTCATCTGTCCCTGACAGTTTAGGTTCACTGTATTTTCTGAGCGAGGCCGATGGCCACGATCATCTAATAGAGATCAGTGACGGGGAGGCTATCACCGGTTATATGATTTATGTTACAGGTTTCCTCTGGTTGGAATGAAGAACACGGAACCCAGGAAAAATCCGATCCCGGATAAAGTTTGGCGCAGGAAGATTGGCCAGCAACTTTACAACAGAGCTTATGCTAGAGGAAGATGATCAACATTGCTCAGTGGAGCTGAATGGTATATGTATCCTACAGGATAAATACCGAATAAGTTTAGGTCATACCAGTTTTAACACACCAGTAGTGATGGATATTCAGTTCACTTATGACTAGAACAAAAATAAAGGACTCTATTGGAGTATAGACAATAACTGTTTAATAGTGAGAACTATAGAACATTTAGCAAGAGACAAAAGTCCTGTTCATAAGACAGTGTTCCATGTTTGTTTTCACCGCGCCGGAATTATGAAGCCGGAGTTTCTATAAACTATTAGGAACAGTGGTGTTAGGAACAATCATAGTATTTTCCACGGATTATATATTTACGTGGGATTCAGATCTCATGGTCATCAGAGTTCCTGGAGGAGGACATGTCTGGAGAGAAGGATACGACTTCGGTGAGGTCTATTGTACTGACTCGTGTGATGTCGTGTGATCCTTGCCATGATGTGTGCACTATGATCCTGAACTTTGAAGGCTGACATACACATTTCTGTTATAATACACAACACACATTTTTCTTCGCATACAGGTCTCATATACGTTACACTTTTCTTTTAATAAATTAATCTTTATTAATTTTTAGAAGCAAGAGTTGTTGAGTATGTTGCGTTGGGGAAGTATGAGAGGGGGCATAGTACGACAGTGAGAGAGTGATAGGAAAAGGTGTCCACGGGCTGATGGAGTGTGTTGGACGGAAGCTGGTGGATTCTTCAGGATATTGATAAGGGAAATAATATTATAATGTGGGTGTTGACTCTCCTCACTCCAGGGACGACACTTTAAAGGAGGACACGACAACAACGGATGTTTAAAAACACGCGCTCTTATTCATTCGGCCATGCTGACCTATCGTCCTGGACCTGGAGATGTAAATTACAAGTACCTCTGAAGTCGGATTGGCTTCGTCCGATGGCGAGGGACACTGGTAATGGGGAAAGCTAACCCACACGCAAAATTCAGACCAGCACTACTAGAAGAAGTGTATATGGACTACGCTTGAGTTCAAAGCGAGCGAAAAAAAAATTACCTGGATGGCTTAGCCACGTGGTATGGTAGAGGCAAGCACACGGAGCTGATCTCCGACTCTAGAGATCGAGTGAGATGGCGAAACATGACCGCCCACGCTTATCGGCATGGTGCATGATGATGCTGAACGTGAACTTCCCCAGGAATCACAAACTACTTAGCACCTACGTACTGTGTGGAAGATGAGTGGATGGAACGGCCGGTTAAAAGTCGAAGGTGTCCAGGCTGGCACTCTTTTAAAGTAAACGGTGTACGGTCATTTCTTCAGCCTCTCTCTTACTCTCTCTCTCTCTCTCTCTCTCTCTCTATCTCTCTCTCTCTCTCTCTCTCTCGCTTTGTGTGTGTATGTGTGTGTGTATGTGTGTGTGCGTGTGTGTGTGTGCGTGTTTGTGTCTTTGTGTAAGTTTTGCCTGCAGCGTCTCCAGATCAGTAGGACGAGGATTCAATCCCGTATCTTCAACAAGAACTGTGGTTTTGCAGTACCCTCCCATGGGAGATTTCGTTATTATGGTAATAACGGACTTTGACTCCATAAAACTAGGTTGAGTGACACGACCCGACAGGTTATAGGCTGGCTGCCAGTGAAACAAACGCCAGGCATATCAACCTGTAAAGCTTCATTAACCCATTTACCGTGGGTCTTTGAACTCTGCTATGTTATCACTTCCAGCTTCTGCCACATCTCCCGGCCTGTATTAGACAATCTATAAAGGAACACGTATGAACAGAAAAGGGTACGCGAAGGAAATGTCTAACCCAGGGATTATCAAACATGTCCACGCGAAAACAATTCGCAATCCTGCATGCCGAGTTCGAAACAGCCGTGGGAGATTTGGACGCTGACTGCCTTGCGGTGGCTTTCATACAATGGTATGGGTGTCGGTCGTTCAGAAAGCAACGGTAAACTACTGAACGTAAATTTGCTAGAAAATAAATGACAGCCCAAAAATTATACGGCTGACTGCACGTCTTGTAAAGAACATGCAATTAACTAACTAATTAACTACGGCGGCAGTCTTTTCATTAAAATATAAACAGTACAATTTCACCAATTAAGGTCTATTGGCTGGTCTCCGTGGCTAAGCGCTTACGGAAGGGATTCGTAAGCTCGTTTACACGCGTTCGAAACACAGCTGCAATCTATTTGGCAGTAGACCGCGGTGCGCTGGGTTTTAACATGTTTATATGGGAGCCGATCGTTCAGAAATCAATGGCAAACTACTGGACGTAAACTTGCCAAGACATCAACAGCAGCAATAAAATGCTGGTGTTGATAGCGATGCCCTGTAAATAGGATATGAAAAGAAGAAAAAAAACGGTGTATTCAGTATACGAAGCTAGCTATATATTTTAGTCCAGTCCGACTCGCTAGTCATGTGGTCAATATCCCAGCGGCCTCTGAGTATATTCTAGATAATGTCCAGATGCCCAGGTCAATGACAACAATCCTCGAAGGAGATTCGGACACATGGCCGTGGAAGTCAGACAACTAGCCACGTGGTACTCAACCCTGACCTCGATAACACTATATGTACAGATGGCAGCAGACATGTCGAGGGAGTAACCTGTAAACTCTTCATACTTTCTAGTGGGCGCCTGGTTCTACAACCAGTAACATGTAAACACTTCACACTTTCTAGTGGCGCGATGTTCTGGCATCAGTAACCTGTAAACACTTCACACTTTCAAATGGGCGCCATGCTCTGGCATCAGTAACCTGTAAATACTTCACACTTTCTAGTTGCTGCCATGGTGTAACGGTTACGATGTTAAGCGGACATAGAATTCAGAGCGGTCGGACAGGGGTTCGAGTGAATGAACTTTATATTTAAAAGGTCACACATTAGACATGCAGGTCCGTCTTATAGTCGGCCCTTCCAAACACACATTAGTTATCTTGTTTGCATGTTACATTCACATAGAAACAAACATTGTAAAATGAATGTCAACACATTGCAAATTACCATATTATGAAAGACTTTAAAAAAGTCGATTAAAAGTCGACAGGGTCAACTTTATTGCACCGGGTTTTATCCAATATGGCTCAGTCTCTTTCCGAAGCGCAGAAAACGTCACACAAAGCACGAACTCTGTAGCTCCAACGACGACCCTCAGGTGTCTAAAAATGCACTCGTGAACCGAAGGACGCAGTCCGGAATCGAACCCACAACCTTGGGAACGCGTGTCAAATGGCTTGACCACTTCGCCACGGAGACTCTCGATTTTATGAAAGACGTTAGAATGGAAGGACTGACCAATTATCTCTCCGTGCACTCATATCTACAAACTGATGGCGGTTCTAACACTTCACACACCTGCAGCATCATCTGCTAATGGACTTGTATTTTATATACACGTTTGTGTTTTGTTTAACGTTCACAGTGGCCATTTGTTAAAGCTGGCAGAAGCAATCACCATCCATTTACAGAAACCATCTTTGTGCAAACAGAAAGACATGGTAGTCAGTTTAAAATTACCTTGTATACAATTAAAATTAAAATTTTAGATGCACATCCTTCTCCTTCTTCTTCTTTCGTTCGCCTAAATTATGTTTATAACTGCAATGTTGTCTCTTGTATGAATCTGTCGTGTCCTCCTTTACAGTGTCGTCCCTGGAGTGAAGAGAGCCGACACCCACATTATAATATTTTCCTCCTTTTTAATATTCTGGAGAATCCACCAGCTTCCGTCCAACACACTCCATCAGCCCATGGACACCTTTTCCTGTCACTCTCTCACTGTCGTACTATGCCCCCTCTCATACTTCTCCAACGCAACATACTCAACAACTCTTGCTTCTAAAAATTAATAAAGATTAATTTATTAAAATAAAAGTGTAACGTATATGAGACGTGTATGTGAAGAAAATGTGTGACGTGTTCTATAAAGTGTGTAGAATCGGACTCTCAGACTACAACCCAGTCAGCTGATCCCATCAAGGATAGACCACAGCACGTTACGTCAGAACATGTACATCTCACCCAGTGCGAAACCATCCTGCTGGATACTGATTTGCCTCTGTAGACCTCTGGTAATCCCATTTCATGATCATCCGAAATAGACACCGGTGGTATTAACAGTTAATCATGGACCGGTTGCACCCTACACAATGTCCGTTCCTATCGTTCCTAAAAAAAATGCACAAGTCCTTTGTAGTGTGTACACAGTTATTAATGTTAATTGTTAATGTAATTGATCCTCACTCGTGTCTATCTAGCCTCACGTATCATGTCTTGTGTTCTATTACACGAGATTATATCACACTAGGTAACTATTATAATTAATGTTCTCAGTTAGTTACTACTGTCTGATGCTGTGTGGTGCATCAGTAATCATCACCCCTCTTTGGTGAATCATCTTCCTTCTAGCTTCAGTTACGTTCTGTACGAAACTTTATTTGACTGTTCCACTGGTGTTCTTCCGAATGGGATTTGAACCTTTCCTAAAAACTTGTTGAGTTTCCTCGGATCTGGTAGGGAACCTAGGATAGAAACAACACATCTGGTGATAGTACTAGTCACTGATCCTATCGGCTGCGTGTAAGCCTATTGCCTTGCTTAATGATCTTTAGCTAACTAAACTATGTCATAGAGCAGATTAGCTACCCACCTAGGGACGAATCAGGCTATGACAAGGAAAGACCAATACAGAGTGCAACCTCAGTATTCTATTCACCTTAGCAGAGCCAATATCACTATTCTACTCTAACTAGTTTTCCACTAACAGTGCTAATCATCACACTATAGTTTTAACAAGGCTACAGTCTATATTAATTAGAACTAATAGACTATATTGACTACCTTATGCAAAACCGCCTCATTCCCGGGATGGCTACTACACTTTGCCATAACGACACATGCTAGTTAATGTTAAATTATTCTAACACTGTAGAGCTCTCCCACAAACACGTCCATCATAATCCACGGTTTTTGTCAACTCTGTTTCTCCCAATCATGGTTTATGGCAAACCCTAAATTTGGTCACGTGATATGGGTGACGTCCTGCAGGTGTTATTTGCGCATATCATCCATTGTCAAGAATCGATTCTCCCTTGCCTAGTCACTGTCAAAGTTGTCATCACTTGTTTCGACTCCCCCAACAAACTAACGAGTTACTGTATGATCCCAACAACAGTTTTTCTCAACAAGCTGTCAGTAGCAATCTGCCCATCTGAGTGATGTCCGGAAACTATATGACATATGGACTGTTTACTTCCGTGCTGAGTACTTCCGTTTTCCATCCGACTTGTTTATGACTTGTCAAAACGATGTATGATTCAGCGCACTCACTTCCTCTATACATCTGCCCCTGTGATCTCACGGCTTCCATCTGTATTCAAATGTTGACAAACTGTCAAGGCGATGCCGGGACCTGTCACCATCAACACCGAATGTTCCAAATCCGTTAGAGATGTACACGTGCAGCTACAAATATTGTCCTGGGATTTTGACAACCGATTTGTTTTCTCTGTTAGTAAAAATAGTTGTCGCTGGCAGATAGTCCTTTTAATCAGAAAGCCTCTATAATAATCAACTGGTTAAACACACGGTTTTATTTTGTGACATAGGCCCCCTCCTAAGAGAGTAGTCCATCTCACTCTTCTCCACCGTGAGTTTAATCCAGATGATTCATTCTTCTTCTTCAGGAGTTGGGTGTCTTGACAAGAAATCCGCTCCAACATTTTCCTTCCCAGGAATGTACTCTACTGTGAAATTATAAGGTTGAAGTAACAACGACCACCGCATCAACCGGGCGTTGAGCTTCTGAGAAGTAGCCAGGAACATCAGGGGTTGATGATCCGACTGGACTCGAAACTTAACTCCATACAAATATGGCTGAAATTTTTGCACTGCCCATACGAGGGACAAGCACTCTCTCTCGACGGTTGAATAATTCCTCTCCGCCTGTAGAAGTTTCTTACTTGCGTATGCCACAGGTTTCAAAACCGAAGCATCGTCTTTTCCTTCCTGTAACAAAGCGGCTCCAATTCCAATCGCACTCGCATCTGTTCTCAACACAAATTGTTTGGAAAGGTCAGGAAGCTGTAATACAGGTTTGCTGACCAAGGCCTCCTTTAACTGACTATAGGCATTCTCACATTCTGGTGTCCAAATGATTTGGTCCGGGAATCCCTTTTTCAAGGTTTCCGTCAACGGAGCTCCCAGTTCAGTGAAATGTGGGATAAATTTGTGGTAGAACCCACACAACGAGAGAAAAGATCGCACATCCTTCTTCGTTTTTGGTCTAGGTGCATTTCTGATTTTCTCCAGGTTCTTCTCTTCTGGAACAATGTGTCCTGGAGTGATGGTGTGACCTAAAAATTCCAGAGTCTGGTAACCAATCATGCACTTGGTTGGACGAGCAGTAAGCCCTGCTTCCTTGAGTCTATTAAACACTCTCTCCAAGGATTGTAAGTGGTCATCCAAGCTGTCACTGGAAATCAGAATATCATCCATGAATGAGATGATGGATGGATCCTGTAACGGATCTAGTAAAGTCCTCATCATGCGTGTAAACACACTAGGTGCATTGCTGAGTCCAAAGGGCATGACCTTGAATTCGTAGTGTCCACTGGGTGTACTGAAAGCCAACAGTGGTCGAATCTCCGGTTTGACTGGTATCTGATAGTACCCCCGACTCAGATCCACCTTTGAAAAGTACCGAGCCTTATGGAGCCTAGCGAATAGCTGAGTTGGATTCGGCAAAGGTTCCACCTGAAATTGTGTGTGACTGTTCAGAAGTCGGTAGTCTATACACAACCGGTGTTCTCCACTTGGTTTGCGTAACAAAACTACCCCCGCATTGTATGGGGATGTGGATGGTGCAATCACGTCATCCTCCAGCAGTTTTTGTATTTCCTCCTCCAGGGCCTTTTCTTTAGAGAATGGCACTGGGTAAACCTTTTGGCGAACAGGCTCCTGTGTGGTCAAAGTCATCTCGAACTCAACCAACCTCGTTCGTCCTGGTTTATCAGTCAGTATCTCCTTATGAGACTTGAGAACCTGGGTTATCCTTTCCCTCTCCTGGGAGGTCAGATCAGGGTTCACTTGCACATCCCTATAGGTTTCCTGGTGTTCCAAGGGATATTCCCTGCCCTCGCTGGTTCCCACTTCTGTCTCCACTGCAACTGCCATTGCCATGAGGTGAGCTGCCTTGTCTCCGGGTCTCTCTTCGTATTTCCGCAAGAGATTGATATGGAAAATCTTCGACTTTCCCCGGATCCGGATCTGATAGTTGGTTCTGGATATCACCCTTTCCACGGGAAATGGTCCTTGCCAACCTATCTCCAGTTTGTTGTTTCCCGTTGGGAGTAGCAACAAGACTTTATCTCCCACCTCTAGAGATCTTTCTTTAGACCTACGGTTGTAGTAAGCCGCATGTCTTTTCCTGGCTTTTTTCAAGTTTTGATTTGCCAGAGTCCATCCCTTGTGGAGTTTTTCTTTCAGTTCCTCCACGTATTTATAGGATGAGATCACTTCTTCTGACGTCCCCTCTTCAGTCCAACTCCTCAACATGGCTTCCAACGGTCCTTTGATTGGACGACCAAACAGCAACGTAGCGGGTGGTAGTCCTGTTGAGCCATGAGGAACTTCCCGATAGGCAAAGAGTGCTGCTGGGATATATTCATCCCACCTATCAGGTTTTTCCTGCGCTAGTTTCCTGAGCATTGTCATCAACGTGCCGTTGAAACGCTCCACTTGTCCATTGGCTTGAGGGTGGTAAGGGCTGGTATGTATGTGGTTAGAGTGAAACACCCTAAATACCTCCTCCATGAGTTTTCCACAAAACTGAGATCCATTGTCCGTCAGAATTTGATCCGGAAAGCCTAATCTGGTAAAGGCCTCCATCAGTGCGTCCGCCACTCTTTTCGAGTCAATCGTGGTCAACGGTATAGCCTCACCCCACATTGTACAGCAATCCACCATTGTGAGTATATACATGTTCCTCTTCCTAGTCCTGGGAAGTGGACCCACGATATCGATGGCTACCCTCTCGAAAGGAGAGTTCATGATGGGCATCTCACCCAACACCACCGGTGCTGTCCAGTGTTTCGGTGCCACCCTCTGGCACTCAGGGCATGACTTCACATACCGACGCACATCATCTGTCATTCCCGGCCAATAGTAGTGGCAGGAAATCCGCTGCATGGTGGCGGCAATACCCATGTGTCCACTAAAGGATATGGTATGCCCCATATGAAGAATCTGGGACCGGTGAGCTTTCGGGACGACCAACTGACCGTATAGGTTGTCTCCCCTTCCTGCTCTCCTGTAGAGTATCCTATTCTTCATGTAGTACTGCCCCCGTCCTGGTGGATCAGCACTTTTCTGCAGCTTTTTGTAGCAAGGACGTAAAGTATCATCCTCACTCTGGGCAGTTCGTAGCTCCCCCGGCATTGGGTTAGTCACAATTGCGTCTGCCTCTTCCGTTTTCGTCTGAGAGCGAGTCTGCATTGCTCCCATATGGATTGGCTCCCTGGGCATTCCCAGAAAGACATACCGGCAACCTAGGATGACTGGAAAAATGGGATCGGTCAATACAGCGGCCTTGATGGTGCCGGTGACGTACCTTGACCGAATCTCCACATTAGCAATAGGCAACTTCATGACTACAGCACTCTTCTGTGCAGGCTGTATATCCAATGTCTCACCTGTGAATTGTTCTGGATGTACCAGATCCGCAGAAATCACGGCCTCTCCGTCCAGTCCTGTGTCGTATAAACACTCCACTTGACGACCGTTAACCTCTACCAATTCCACTACAGGTGGTTTTTCCTGGTCTGGAGTCTCTTCCTCGGCCTCGACCTGTTCGGTGGGCTCCACCTTAGGTTTCCCGGGGCACACGACGAATTGAGTGTCTCCCGACTTTCCCCTGCAGTCAATAGCATTGTGCGTGTTTGACTTGCATTGGTTGCACCATTTCCCTGTCCTAGATTTTCTATTGTCAGACTTGAGTGAGCTCTCCTGGTGGCGAGCTTCCTTGTTGACCTTGGCATTTTCCGTGACAACCTCCTTGGAAGTCACTTGACATGCTGCGAAGTGAGGGTTCTTAGCCTTCGATTTGCAGTCCCTCGTATTGTGAGAGGGTGACTTACAAATTGAACACCACTTCTCCGACCACGGTCGTTTAGGTGTAGAGCTTGAAGTGCTCTTGCTTCCCTCCTTCTTCTTCTCTGAACTATCCTCTGATTTTTGCACATAAGGTTCCCACTTTTTGGTTCCTGAGTTTTTGGCTTTCTTCTTGTCATGTTTCTCTTGACTTTTGGTGTTGGTGGAAAGGTTTTCCCCTGCCTCCCCATGTACCTCGACGAACCGTTCTGCTAATTTAGTCACGAGGTCAATACGTTCCGCTCCTTGTTCTCCCAGGAACGTCCTGAGAGGTTTAGACATTTGCTTCTTCAGCTGGTCGACCACCATGAGCTCTTCCAGACTCTCATAGTCATGTGCGAACCCAGCCAAATCCATCCACTTATGGAGATAAGATTTTAACCGCAAACTGTAGGCGGCAAACAACTCCCCCGGTTCTCGTTTCGCTGCTCGAAATTTTTTCCGGTAGGTATGTGACGTAACCTCGAATCGTTTCAGCAGAGCCGTCTTTAACTCGTCATAATTGTTCTCATGTCCTGGTGGCAGGCGAGTATAAACCTCGTAACCGGTCCCGCGTAAACCCTGGGATAGCTTAAGATTCCATTTGTTACGCTCCAGACCCATAGCAACTGACATAGCCTCGAAGCGTTGAAGGTACTGGTCAATCTTCTCTTTGTCCTCCTCGTAGACCGCTAAAGGAAACTTCATAGCATGGTACCCATGTCCACCTACTGGTGTTGAGCCTGGGATGGAGGAACCTCCAACTGCTCCCTCAGTTTCTCCATTAGATTGACTCTTCAACTCGAGTTCCCTCATCCGGTACTCGTGCTCCCTTTTCTGTGCTTCCTGTTCAGCTTCTAATTTCCTAGCTGCTTGCTCAGCTTCCAATTTCCTAGCTGCTTGCTCAGCTTCAAATTTCTTAGCTGCTTGCTCAGCTTCCAATTTCTTAGCTGCTTGCTCAGCTTCCAATTTCTTAGCTGCTTGCTCAGCTTCCAATTTCTTAGCTGCTTGCTCAGCTTCCAATTTCTTAGCTGCTTGTTCCAACTCCATCCAGCTCGGCCTTTCGATCTTCCCTTTCTGCTTGACGATACTCTCTCTCCACTTCCTGTATGTAATCCGTTAGAGCAGAACCCGACAGTCCCATTTCTTCCCCCTTTGCCTTTAATTCTAACGTGCTTAGTTTAGGGGTGGCCATTATACAGAGAGGTAAGCTAGCAGGTCTAGTACAATATAACTGCAAATTACTATACAGATATATGAACAAGTACTATAAATCTAGATATTACCACACACAGCACATTCACTCAGTGACAAGAGTAGAATCAGGACCACAGACCTATGCAGACGTGTGAAGTGTGAACAGGTAAGATATTTGTCCTAACCCCTATCCACATTCACTCTAGCTGGATTCTCCAAAATGATATCTCCCTCTTATAACTAAGGATCCCGTGTCAAAAGACCCCGTTGTCAAAAGATTCCACTGTCAAAGGTTCCTGCTTGCAGGAGATCTCGCTGTCCAAGGATTCCGTTTACGGGAGATCCCGCTGTCCAAAGATCCCGTTTACGAGAGATCCCGCTGTCCAAAGATTCCGTTTACGAGAGATCCCGCTGTCCAAAGATCACGTTTACGAGCCCCCAATAATGTCGTGTCCTCCTTTACAGTGTCGTCCCTGGAGTGAAGAGAGCCGACACCCACATTATAATATTTTCCTCCTTTTTAATATTCTGGAGAATCCACCAGCTTCCGTCCAACACACTCCATCAGCCCAGTGGACACCTTTTCCTGTCACTCTCTCACTGTCGTACTATGCCCCCTCTCATACTTCTCCAACGCAACATACTCAACAACTCTTGCTTCTAAAAATTAATAAAGATTAATTTATTAAAATAAAAGTGTAACGTATATGAGACGTGTATGTGAAGAAAATGTGTGACGTGTTCTATAAAGTGTGTAGAATCGGACTCTCAGACTACAACCCAGTCAGCTGATCCCAGCAAGGATAGACCACAGCACGTTACGTCAGAACATGTACATCTCACCCAGTGCCGAAACCATCCTGCTGGATACTGATTTGCCTCTGTAGACCTCTGGTAATCCCATTTCATGATCATCCGAAATAGACACCGGTGGTATTAACAGTTAATCATGGACCGGTTGCACCCTACACAATGTCCGTTCCTATCGTTCCTAAAAAAAATGCACAAGTCCTTTGTAGTGTGTACACAGTTATTAATGTTAATTGTTAATGTAATTGATCCTCACTCGTGTCTATCTAGCCTCACGTATCATGTCTTGTGTTCTATTACACGAGATTATATCACACTAGGTAGTATAATTAATGTTCTCAGTTAGTTACTACTGTCTGATGCTGTGTGGTGCATCAGTAATCATCACCCCTCTTTGGTGAATCATCTTCCTTCTAGCTTCCGTTACGTTCTGTACGAAACTTTATTTGACTGTTCCACTGGTGTTCTTCCGAATGGGATTTGAACCTTTCCTAAAAACTTGTTGAGTTTCCTCGGATCTGGTAGGGAACCTAGGATAGAAACAACACATCTGGTGATAGTACTAGTCACTGATCCTATCGGCTGCGTGTAAGCCTATTGCCTTGCTTAATGATCTTTAGCTAACTAAACTATGTCATAGAGCAGATTAGCTACCCACCTAGGGACGAATCAGGCTATGACAAGGAAAGACCAATACAGAGTGCAACCTCAGTATTCCATTCACCTTAGCAGAGCCAATATCACTATTCTACTCTAACTAGTTTTCCACTAACAGTGCTAATCATCACACTATAGTTTTAACAAGGCTACAGTCTATATTAATTAGAACTAATAGACTATATTGACTACCTTATGCAAAACCGCCTCATTCCCGGGATGGCTACTACACTTTGCCATAACGACACATGCTAGTTAATGTTAAATTATTCTAACACTGTAGAGCTCTCCCACAAACACGTCCATCATAATCCACGGTTTTTGTCAACTCTGTTTCTCCCAATCATGGTTTATGGCAAACCCTAAATTTGGTCACGTGATATGGGTGACGTCCTGCAGGTGTTATTTGCGCATATCATCCATTGTCAAGAATCGATTCTCCCTTGCCTAGTCACTGTCAAAGTTGTCATCACTTGTTTCGACTCCCCCAACAAACTAACGAGTTACTGTATGATCCCAACAACAGTTTTTCTCAACAAGCTGTCAGTAGCAATCTGCCCATCTGAGTGATGTCCGGAAACTATATGACATATGGACTGTTTACTTCCGTGCTGAGTACTTCCGTTTTCCATCCGACTTGTTTATGACTTGTCAAAACGATGTATGATTCAGCGCACTCACTTCCTCTATACCTCTGCCCCTGTGATCTCACGGCTTCCATCTGTATTCAAATGTTGACAAACTGTCAAGGCGATGCCGGGACCTGTCACCATCAACACCGAATGTTCCAAATCCGTTAGAGATGTACACGTGCAGCTACAAATATTGTCCTGGGATTTTGACAACCGATTTGTTTTCTCTGTTAGTAAAAATAGTTGTCGCTGGCAGATAGTCCTTTTAATCAGAAAGCCTCTATAATAATCAACTGGTTAAACACACGGTTGTATTTTGTGACAGAATCTAACAGTCTTTTTTAGTTCATTCAGCGGTCCATAGAGTTTATCTTCCACTGTTGTCTCTCTAGGCCAGAAGGTTCGCCTGGATATGTTGTAGTTTGGGCAATCCTGGAGTATGTGCTCTGCTGTCTGCGACGCCAAACCACATGTGCACATGGCCGAGTCACCAATCTTGAATTTTGTATACATGTGGTTGCGTAATCTATTGTGTCCTGTTCTGAGGCGCATCCTGTACATGATGTTGCAGTAAACGCCAGCATTTTTGACTGTTCGTGAAGTCTTGGCAAGCTTACGTTCAGTAGCTTGCCAGCGCTTTCTGAACGACCGGCACCCATACCATTTTATAACAACAAACGTAAGGCAGTCTGCTGCCTGTTCACCCACAACTGTGTTTCGAAAGCGGTTATGAAAGATTACGAACCGCGTCCGAATTGCCATCGCCATGGAGGCGACACAATTAAAATTACTGTGTCAATATGTGTTGTGCATGTCAACTGGAAGGGTATCTCTAATTTAGTCTATGCTGTGTGATTTCTGCATTATGTACAAACGAACGAACGTACGAATGGATGAACTTTATTTGCAAAGTGTCACAAACTGAGCACGCAGCCTCATCTTACATTCGGCCCTTTCAATCACTCATCTTTCGTTCATCAACTGTGCATTTTACATTTGCACAGTAGTAGGCCTCTTTCAGTCCTGTAGGACTATAGAGATGTGCAGCTGGAGAGGTACCTGACAGCACCGCTGGTGACTGTATAGTCCAATGCGAGAGTGACAATCCCTGTCACAGTTTCCGCATCTGTAAGAAGAGGCTGGTCCCGCAGTAAGTGACTGCATTTTATGCCTGTCCCTTCTATTCTCTGTTGGATCAGATTGCGCTCAAAGAGCACCAGTTCGTTTCGTACATCTCTTCTCCGGGAAAGTCTGTCTGTTGTAACTTTTTCCCACGTGTCTGGATCTTTGGGAATACTTTCATCATCCATTCGAGATACATGGCCCAGCCACCGTAGCCGTCTATGTTTGAAGAGGGAGTGCACTGTGGTAATACCCGCTCTTTCAAGCACGTGTTTGTTTGTTATTGGGTCTTTCCACGGTATGCCCAGGATACGTTTCAAACATCTCATATGGAAGGAATTCAACTTTCTTTCCTGTCGTGAGTACAATGTTCAGGATTCAGACCCATAGATTAGTGTGCTAACAACACACGCTTTATATACTTGAACTTCTGTACTCTTTATTAGTCTATTATTCTCCCAAATTCTTTTAGTTAGCCTGGAAAGTGTTGTGGCTGCCTTTTCAATGCGTCTGTCGATTTCTGTCTCTAATGAAAGATTATCTGATATTATCGACCCCAAATGCGCAAACTCGTGGACAACCTTCAGTTCGTAATTAGAAACTTTGATCGATGGAGGCACACCAGTATCTTGTTCCATCACCTGTGTTTTATTTAGGCCGAACCCAACGTCTTTGAAGGCGGAGATCTTCTGCTGCATGAGTTGTCAGTGCTGCATTGTCTGCAAAACGTAGTTCTCTTATGAATCTTGATCTTATTTGGTCTTTTCCATGAGTCTTGATGGGTTAAAAAGTCTGCCATCTGATCTTATATGGAGGTATATGCCTTCAGTGGCAGTCCCAAATGCCTGCCTTAAGAGAACAGCGAAGAAGATACCAAAGAGTGTAGGAGCAAGCACGCATCTCTGCTTTACCCCACTGCTGATGCTGAATGACTGGGATGTCGAACCATCGAATAACATGGTCCCGTGCATATTTTCGTGAAATGATTTCACAAGACTTAGCATTGTGGGTTGACATCCTATCTTCTCAAGGATCTTGAAAAGGCCGTCTCTGCTCACGAGATCAAATGCCTTTGTGAGGTCGATAAAGGCAATATATAATGGCTATCTCTGGTCTCTGCACTTCTCTTGATGCTGCCTGAGTGAGGTCGATGAAGGCAATATATCATGGCTATCTCTGTTCTCTGCACTTCTCTTGGTGCTGCCTGAGTGAGGTTGATGAAGGCAATATATCATGGCTATCTCTGGTCTCTGCACTTCTCTTGATGCTGCCTGAGTGAGGTCGATGAAGGCAATATATCATGGCTATCTCTGTTCTCTGCACTTCTCTTGGTGCTGCCTGAGTGAGGTTGATGAAGGCAATATATCATGGCTATCTCTGGTCTCTGCACTTCTCTTGGTGCTGCCTGAGTGAGGTTGATGAAGGCAATATATCATGGCTATCTCTGTTCTCTGCACTTCTCTTGGTGCTGCCTGAGTGAGAACATCCTATCGATGGTGGACCTGTTGGGTTTAAATTCGGGGTAGATTCTTTAAGCAAGAATGTGTAGTCTTTTTAGGATTTTGTTTTTCATGTCCTATTTACAGGACATCGGTCTCTGTGGCTAAGGGCTTGTGAACGCGGTTTGTGAGCTCGTATACCCGGGTTCGAAGCACAGCGGTGCTGGCTTTTTCGAAAAAGATATAGGAGCCAGTCGTTCAGAAAGCAATGGCAAACTACTGAACGTAAAATTTGCCCAGGAATCACGAACATCGAAAATGCTGGGGTTGACTGCTACGTCTTGTGAAGGACATGCAACTTTATTTATTGAATTTTTTATTTACAGGACATTGCTGTCAACACCAACATTTTACTGCTGTTGTTGATGTCTTGTCATGTTTTACGTTTAGTAGGTTGCCATTTACTGAACGTAAAACTTGTCAAGACATAAACAGCAGCTGAAAAATGCTGGTGTTGACTGTAATGTCCTGTAAAGGATATTAAAAAAAATGTTTACCATTTCTTTTTTAACGATCGGTTCCCATACCAACACGTTAAAACCCAGTGCAACACGTCTGCTGCCAAATCGGTGGCCGCCGTGTTTCAATCACGTAGCAAGCGGCTCACGAATTGCGTTCGCAAGCCTTTAGACCACGGAGACAGCTCTTTTAAGGATTTTTGTCCGCATATCCTTTACAAGACATTGCAGTCAACACCAGCATTTTTCAGCTGCTGTTGATGTCTTGGCAAGTTTTACGTTCAGTAGTTTTGCCAGTGCTTTATGAACGACCGGTTCACATACCCTCCATAAGTAACCAACGCGACGCGATCCGCTGCCGAATCTCGCGCAGCTGTGTTTCTCACGAGAGTATACAGGATTACGAACAGCGTCGTTAACACCTTCCCAGGTAGACCGGCTGTTTAGGATTTTCTTTCCTTGCCTGTAATGCTGAGTAGGGACATGCCGCGATAGTTGTTGCAGTGGCTTCTTTCACCTATGTTTTTATAAATGGTAACAATGTTTGTGGTACTGATTTTTCTTTCCGGCAGAGCTGAAATATTACATACAGTTCTGTGATAATTGTTACTTTGCCACATTTTAAAATTTCAAGTGGAATACTATCTTTTCCTGGTGCCTTGTCGGATGTGAGAGTGTCTAGTGCAGTGGTTCTCAACCATTTTGGCCCATGCACCCCTTCACCATATGTTCAGAATGCCCCCCCCCCCCCCCTTTCGTATTTCCTCCCTATAAACCCCCCGCCCGCCCCTACACAGTATACGTACAAATGGACGCTAAATTTACTAACACATACTAGAACTATTCTAGATGTCTTTATAAAACGTGATTTGTGGGTCTACTTACGTTATGAAACAAATTTCAGAAGGCCGAGAAGTACAGAACTGTAAAGTATGGAGGGAAAAACAATAACAAGTAATCGGTTGTTGTATTAACGCGATCTTAAAATAATCTTAATTCCCCTTCTCTCTCTCTCTCCCCCCTCCCCCCCCCCCCCCACCCGCATGGTGGTCTGTTGTTCAATGGCTTCCAGAGTTTCTTCTCCGACAGTGTTCTCCACTGAGTATAGCTCTGAGTAGCGTTCTACCCAACGATCCATTTATTTCGTTCGATCTTTTATAATTACCCCCTCTGTTGATCGTAAAGGGGCCATCTTATTTGTTAATGAACCGACAGCTTGCTTGATGCCCTCGTACATTAATCTTACATTTCCAGTGTCTGCACAAGTTGTAATTTGAGCAGAGACTTGTAGCCAGTATCTGTTCGCACATTTTCTTGCTGTCTGTTGTACTTTACTTTTGGCCGTTCACAGTGCCTGCAATGTTTCTTTTTCATTTTTTTCTTTCTTCAGAAAGTGAAGTTTTATATACTGAGAATGATGTCTCTTTATCCTCAGGACTTGGAGCATCTCTTCAGAGTGTACTTCAAATCAGTCAGCTGAATTAGTTTAATTTTAGCCAAATGTTGAAATTGTTGTGTTGTAGATGGTGTCGCGCAAATGACTCCCTCTCTCGGTGGCAGTTCCATCTGTGGGGCAAGGCAGAGTCTCCGCCAGAGCCTGGGTGAATTTGTTGACCTTCTCTTTGTTTTGGGTGCCACTGGTGTCGATGTGTGGTCTTCCTTCTGTTCTGCTTCTGTAGATTCTCTTGGGCTTTATCTTCACATTGCTGGAAACGAGTGAATGATCGGTGTCGCAGGCTACGAATCAGCCGTACATTGCGGAGATTGCTGCGTTTGGTGAGCACCAGGTCGAGTGGGTACCAGTTCTTTGATTTGGGGTGCCTCCGCGACTTTTTGTGTTGTGGTTTTGTGTCAAAGAAGGTGTGGTCACGCACAGATTATGATGGCTGCAGAATTCCAAGAGATGTTGTCCATTGTCATTGATCTTCCCAACGCCAAACTGTCATAGACATGAAGGCCAAGATTTGTTGTTGGAGCCAATCCTGGCGTTGAAATCCCCAGGATAAAAAGATGTTGTTTCTCTGGTTTTTCCACCAGACCACTTTGCTAAAGTCGTCATAAAACGTATCTTTAGATTCTGATGCTGCAGTTAGTGTTGGGTCGTAAACGCTTATAATACTAACTGGGCCTGCTTCTGTCTGGAGTTGGAGCTTCAGTATTCTTTCAGTGCCATCACTTGGTGGTGTGATGGAATTGAGCAGCTTGTTTCTGATGGCGAAATTTACACATTTTTCTCCATGTGTAACATTTTTATGAGACTGCTCATGACAAGTGTCAGTGTATGTGTGTGAGTAAAGTGTGGGAGTTTGTTCATACTAGTTTCAATACTAACGTGAGACATTTTGTATGTGTCTAGATGTGAGGAAGTGTGGGTGTATGTGGAGGATGTGTGTGAGTGTGGGGATATGTGTGGGTGGGGGGGGGGTGTGGGTGGGGGTATGCATTTGGATGGGTTGGGGTGTGTGGGTTTTGGTGGGTAGTGGTATTTGTGGGTGTTGGTGGGATGTGTGGATGGATGTGTGGGGGTGAAAGTAGGGGTGTTGGAATGGGTGTGGGGGATGTGTGTATGGGTGGAGGATATGTATATGGGACGGATGCAGGAGATGTGTGTTTATGTGGGTGGAAATGTGTGGATGGTTTGAGGAAGTATGTGTGGGAGGCGGGGTTGTGTGGGTAGGGGATTGTGTTGGGTAGATTTGGGATGGAAGGGCGGGTGGGGAGAAGTGTATGGTGTGTGGGTTTGAGATATGTGTGCGGTGTGTTGGTGGGGGATGTGTGAATGATGTGTGGGTGGAGGGTATGTTTGTGGTGGTATGGGTGGAGGATAGTGTGTGGTGTGGGGGATGTGTGTGATGGGTGTGGGGAATGTGCGTATGGGTGGGGTATATATGTGGGTGAGCAGGGGATTGTGGTGGTTGGGGGAAGTATGTGGGGGAGTGTGGGTGGGAGATGTGTGTGTGGATGGGGAATGTGTGGGTGGGGGTGTGTGAGTGGCTTAGGGATGTGTAGGTGGGTGAGGGAGTTGTATGTGTCGGGGTGGGATGTGTGAGTGGGTGGAGGATGTGTGTGGGGGTAGGGGTATTGTGATCGAGAGATGTTTGGTTGGGAGTGGGTGGGTGGGGGTGTGTGGGTGCGTAGTGGAGGATGCATGCGTGAGTGAGTGTGTGTTGGTGGACGGGTAGGGAATGCGTGTGTGGGTGGGGAGAGGTGTGTGATGTGTTGGTTGGTGATATTGTGTGGGTGAGGTATGTGTGTGTGGGTGGGGGATTTTTGTGGTGTGTGAGTGGGGGTATGTGGGGTGGATGGGTAAGGGTATCTGTGTGGGTGGGAATATTGTGTGGTATCTGGGTGGGGGATATGTGTGTGGTGTGTAAGTGGGGATGTGTTGGTGAGGGATATGTGTGTGTGTGGTGTGTGTGTTGGGAATAGTGCGTGGTAGGGGGTGTATGTGATGTGCGGGTGGGGGATTGTGTGGTGGGGGATTAGGTTAAGGCATGTGTGGGTGGGTGGAAGTTGTATGTGTGGGTGGTGGGGTGTGTGTGAGTGGATTGGGGATGTTTGGGTGGTTAGGGAGATGTGTGTGTGTGTGGGGGGGGGGGGGGGGGTAGGGACATGTCAGTTGGTGGGGATGTGTGTGTATGGTTTGGGGATGTGTGAGTGGATGTGCGATGTGTGGGTTGGTGGGGGATTGTGTGTGTGGGTGGGGAATATGTTGTCGATGGAGATGTGGCTGGGGGATGGGTGGTTTGAGGTGTGGGTGGGGAGAGGATGTGTGGGGTAGGATGTGGATGGGCGTGGGATGTGTGGGTTGGTGGGGGAATGTTTGTGGGTGGCGAGTGTGTTTTGGTTGGGGGATCAGGTGAGGGCTGTGTGTGTGGGTGGGGGATGTGCGGAAGGGGGATGGGTCGGTTGGTGGGGTATGTATGTGTCCCTTGGTGTGTGTGGGTAGGTGGGGGTGTTGTGTGGGTGGGGTGATGTATGGATAGGTGGGAGATGGGCTTCATAACATGGTAATTTGCCTTGTTTATGTTTACAACATTCATTTCACAATGTTTATTTTTCTTCCTGTGTAAATGTATAATGCTCTTGATGAACGAAAGACGAGTGATTGGAAGGGCCGAATGTAAGACGGGCCTGCGCGCCCAATTTGTGACCCTAATAAAGTTGATTTGATTTGATTTGATTTGGCGGAGCCAACTCCATGCTCTCTTGTCTCTCCGCACGGTTTGCCATGCCTGTAGGAAGTAAAGTCCTTCTCCTTGATGTTTCCAGATTCTGAGAGCCTGGTCTCTTACAGTGCGACTATGTAACATTTTCATAGGAAACAATTATTGTCAAATGGATTTTGTAAACATAAACAATGCATATTACCATGTTATGAGACAGGCTGACACATGCACACACCCACATTCATAACTATACACAAACACACACATACATACCTGCATACATATTTGCATCATTTGCATAAACTCTCACAATTATGCATACATTCAATAACATAAAAATACACACTCCCTCGCATACACAGCAAAATGCATACATACACACACACATATGTATATACACATAAGAACATGCACACACATACGCATACATACACAAATACATTCACACACATAAACACATACATACACACGCGCATACACACACATATAAAAACATATACACATACACACATATACACACACCTACACACACATACACACATACATACCCATACACACATGCACACACACTTACACACATGTACAAAAAATACACATACACACACGCACGCATACATATACACAAAAACACACAAACGTGAAGGCACAAATATACACATGTACACACATACACACATAAACACACTCATGCAAACATACACACACATGCACACTAAAATAAACACACATACATACATACAAACATACACACGCACATACACACATACACACATACACGTACTAACACGCAAACATAATACACATAAGCACATTCACACATACACACATACACACATACACACATATACACACATATACTCTTATACACACACACACACACACACATATATATATACTCACATACACACATACACACATATAAGCACACACACATAGACACAAGCATAAACATATACACATAAACACACACACACGTACACATACATACACACACACATATTATATATATATATATATATATATATATATATATATATATATATATATATATATATATATATATATATATATATATATATATATGTATATATATGTATACATATACACGCATCTACATATACACACATACGTAGATACACACACGTACACACATACGCATTCATACACACATACACACTAACACACACTCATACTCTCATACACACATACACATACATACACACATACACACACACATACACACGTTCAAGTACATACACACATTAATGCACATACACACATATAGACATATACACACATACACACATATACACACATACACACGCATACACACATAAACAATAACAGATAGACACACGCATACACGCCCACTCATCCACCCATCCACCCAAACAAATACACACACACACACACATCTAGACACATACACGCTGCCTCACGTAAGCACTAAAACTAATATGAACACACTCTGACACTTCACACACACACACACACACACACACACACACACACACACACATACACTGACGATTATCGTGAGCATCCTCACAGAAATTGAAAAACTAAAAAAAAAGAAGAAGCAGAAGAAAATGGGAAACAGAGAAAATATGGAAAAATGATGAAAATTAAAACAATATTTTATACATGTACATTGTGTAAAGTAAAAATTAGTGATGCAATTCAATAATATATTTGTTTTCATATCCTGTTTACATTAAATCGCTGTCAACACCAGCATTTTACTGTTGTTGTTGCTGTCTTTCCAAGTTTATTCAAAAAGATAATTAATAAAATTGACATAAACGCGATGAAATAAGCAGTGCACATAGTACTTGTTAAAACAAGTTGCAGTAAAAATAATATGAATGATGAGGATACAGAAATAATAGCATATCACATGACATGCGTGCGCTCAATTCTCTCTCTCTCTCTCTCTCTCTCTCTCTCTCTCTCTCTCTCTCTCTCTCTCCCCCTCTCTCTCTCTCCCTCTCTCTCTGTATATATATATATATATATATATATATATATATATATATATATATATATATATATATATATATATATACATATCGCCCACACTCACTCTCTCTTACTCTCTCACATTCACTCTCTCTTACTCTCACACACACACACAGACATACATACACACACACACACACACACACACACACACACACACACACACTATCACTGTTGCGCACATTCTCATGCACTCTCTCACTTACTCACCCACTCTCTCACTCACACACATACACACATAGTGAAAAATGATACCAGTAGGTGACTTATGGAGGCATGTAGTCGGTAAGGAGTAAGTATTGACAGAGTTTTCGTTTGAATGGGTAGGAACTCATTAGAGTTTTCAAATATGTTGGAAGGCCATTTCATAAGGGAGCACCAGAATACGCAAAGCATGTTTTGCATAATTCCAATCTAGGTTTTGGAACATATAATAAATTTAAACGCTTGCTGTTCATTGCATGAGATTGAATCAACGGTTGAAGATACTGTGGGATATTTTGAGATATTATTTTATTCACTTATTTGGCTTTGTTAAAAAAGGCAGCGCTTTCGAAGTGGTAGGAGCGTTAGATGACTATATAAATTGTTACTTTCAGCGTGTTCTGTGCCATTAACTAGACGTATAGTCCGCTTTTGAAGAGAACAAGTTGGTAAACTTTTTGTGAAATTTTCTTGTTAAGGACGTGGACATGACAGCTCCAATTTAAATGTATGTCAATTAAAAGACCTAATGTTTATGTTCAATTACATTAACAATAGGTAACGTGTCCATGCCGAGTTCGAGCGGTGCCCCAGTTATGGCTAGTGTCTGAAGTTTTTGTCTGGTTGTTATCAGCATGGATTTGGTTTTGTAGATGTTAATTTGTGTGCGGTCTTTATTGTTCCATCGAGTAAGTTTATCAAGTTCTTTTTGTAAAGAACTTTCTAATTCACTACGGTTCTTTTGACTAGAATATATAGTACTGTCGTTTGCAAGTAGATCACACATAGTATTGAGATATAAAGGAGGGTCGTTAGTATAAACTGCAAAGGGCAGCGGACCTAGTATTGAGCCCTCAGGCACACCAATATTAAACTGTGTGGGTCTTGATAGACGGTTGTTGAAGGACACGACTTGTCTGTCGGATATATATGATGTAATTAGGTTCATCATATTGGCACCAGTCTTCATTTGTTTCACTTTACTATTTAGAATATCGTTATCTACCATATCAAAAGCCTTTTCATAGTTAACAAACACCGCTCCAGAAATTTTGCCACTGTTCATGTTAAAAAGTCAGTTATCGATCATATTTGTTAGAGCTCTATGACTAGAATATTTAGGTCGAAACCCACATTGACTGTAAATTATTAGATCGTTTTAAATTAAATGATGTAATATTACTTTATGTATGTGTTTTTCTTTTGGCTTTGATATCTAGTTAGTTAGTTAGTTAGTTAGTTACTTAGTCGACAGATCATCCTCGTTGCACATCGAACCATTCAGTCCATAAGTGCTCGGATCCCCTCCTCAGCAAATCCCGCAGCGTGTAACGGCTAACGACGCCAGTTCTGTGTTGGTTTATCAATCTTCTTTGGCTTCCTGCGTAGTGTTCTTGTTTGGCCACCCCTCTTTTAATTTGCTGCTCCCGCAGTCTGGCCATTGTTGTAGATTCACAGTCATCACTTGGTTCTCGCAAAAGTCTCACTTCTTGTAGAGCATTCAGAATGTCAGCCTGGTCCATGGCGCGTCCGCCCTCCACAGTAGCCTCACCTGCGAGCTTGTCAGCCCGCTCATTTCCTTGTACTCCCGCATGACCTGGCACGAAGATGAAACTAATCTTTGCCAGCCGAGACCGCTTCAGAGGCAGCAACCATTCTCTTCGGATCGACCCCTCCTCTATCCTCTTGATCATGTTCATTGAGTCGCTAAGGAAACAAGCCCTAGTGAATGTCTGTGTCTCGAGCCATGTTATTGCTTTACTTACTGCCATGACTTCCATGGTCAGGCTACTTGTGGTTTCAGTGAAAGCACCAGAGTCCTCCTTCACAATTCTCCCTCCGGCCCGAGCTGTAAAGGCCCATGAGCTTCTCACATGTCGGACGACCGACCCATCTGTGTAGATGACCGCGTCACCGTCTAGCGAATTCTCGAAAATCAACGCTTGTACTTCAGCCTCAACAGCAGCCGGATTTTCTTGTCTGCATTTTCTATCTAGTTGGATGCAAACTGAAAAGGATGTGCAGAAGTCTGTTGGCACTTGCACCCACTCCTCGCCAGGTTCTAAGTCCTCAAGTGAACACACCTGTTGAAGAATGTCTTCGGCTTGACCCATCCACGACCGTCCTCTTTTTAACCTGCTGCCCTTCACCTTCCTAATTTCACTATGCAGTGGATGTTGTGTGTTTGCGTTAATTCTGAGGTAGGCGCGTGCCCTGCAAACTTGTATTCTCTCTTCAATGGTTGGAAAATCAAGAAGGTAGCGCATCGCCCTGCATGCTGTATCTCTTGTACATCCAAGAATAATGCGCATAGCTTCATTCTGTATCCTTTCCATCCTTTCTATCTGCTTATGGCTGAGAGTCAGGATTGCCATTGCATACTCCAAAACAGACATGACCAGCCCCTCGTACAGAAGACATAGATGGCGCTGCTCACAGTTTGCTGCCGCCATCACCCGCATCGCTGCCAAACCCCGCTTGGCCTTTGTTATCACCTGGTCTATGTGCACATTATAAGCAAGGCTTCGATCAAACCGTATCCCCAGGTAATTCATTGCCTGCGTTCTTTCCACCGTCTCTGAACACAGCATAACAGTTGGTGTTGGATTGTTGACAATATGATTATTCAACGAGAACCAAGTCACTGTTGCCTTTGTTGGGTTGACCATTGCCCCAGCTTCATCACACCAAGTACTTATGCGATTGAGTTCGGTTTGTAGTTCCACAGCAACCTCCTCTCTATCCTTACCCTGACGATACACTAAAACATCATCGGCATACGACAATGTCCTGCCAGGTCCAGTGATCTGCTCACTGGTGATTCTCACTGTGTAGGCGTTGAACAGTACCGGAGATAATGGTGATCCCTGTGGTAGGCCAGGATATATTGTTGTTGCTTCCGAAGTCCAACTGCCACATCTAAAAACTACTTTCCGTTGGTAGAGGGCTGCAGCGATCCAACTAAGGAGGAATGGACTTACGTTTAGTTCAAGAAGCTGAAACAATAAAAACTCCAGTGGTACTCTGTTGTATGCGTCCTCAAGATCAATCGCTGCAGCAACGGTTTCAGTGCCTGAGTGGAAACCTTCATAGACATCATGGGCAAAGACTGCTGCATTAGTCCAGGTTTCTCTTGTTGGACGGTACCCACCCAGGGTAAGTGGGAAAACACCTTGCCTCTCTAGTTGGCTTGATATTTTCCTGGCAATTACCTTCTCTAGCAGCTTGCCTATTGTATTCTGCATGGTTATAATTCGATATCCCTGAATTTTTGTGTGGTCTTTGTCAGGCTTCGGCAAGGGAATCAGATAGCTGTGTAACCATTCCTCCTTGATGCTAGCACTCCCTATACTGTTGTTGTACATGTCTGCTAGTTTCTCTAGCTCATTGTCGGTACACCTATTTATGTCGTCGTATCTTATGCCATCAGGACCTGGAGGACTGTTTTTTTGATCGTCGAAGCCCAGCCTTGATTTCTTTCACTGTCACTGTGTCTTCCTCCGAAGTGTTCTGGGCCTTGCATCTGTCTGAGGTGACCTCCTTGGCCAGATTTCGGCCTCCCATGTCTGTCTGGTTGCCCTGCTCAAGGTAGCGTTCAAAGAGGGCTTTGCCCTTGTCCTCGTCAGTCCTCTGCCAGGTGAGGTCAGCACCTTGGAAGTCTGAAATGCTCTTATTCTTGACTACACCACTCATGCTTTTATGTAGTCGCCAGAACAATTTCAGTGACTTGTCTGTGCTTACTCTTTGACACACCTCTGCCCATTTTTCGCTTTTAACCACCTTGACCAGTTTTTTGAAATAGCTTACTTTTGTGTGCATCTCTCTTTCTAAGTGCAAGCAGGGACTAGGATGACCAACTCTGTTCTTCTTGGCATTTTGCCATCTCCTTACAGCACTACGCTTATCCACCCAAGCCTTCTCCACCTCGAAACTCCACCACGGTGGCTGCTCCCAGCTTTTTGTCCTGCCCTGAAACGTTCTGCGCTTGTCACGTCTTATTTTACTCACCACATCTTGCCCTGTACTGTCATACTGGAACGTCTTTACCTTTAGCTTGTGCTGCCTGGTTCTGCCTTTCTCCACCAATATGCTTCAAGGGTGGTGGTCGCTGCCATGGTGTCCTAGGACACCCCATCTGCACACTGTAGTGAGTGAAGGTGAAACTAGCGCCAGATCAATAGCACTGTCCTCATCGCCTGGACGGCTTGCTGTCCTGGTGACACAGCCACTATTAATACAAACCAGGTCGATGGTTTCCAGTGCAGTCTCGAGCTCCTCCCCTTGTGTATTGGAGGAAGTGTATCCCCATGCTCTGCCTTTAGCGTTGAAGTCACCACAGAAAATAACATTTCTCTAGTGGCCTAATATGCCACTTAAGCACTGCCACTTCTGGGCGTCCATACTCGCATTGCGGGCATAAACATTAACAAACACGAATGGTATACTGGAATGAATTCTCAATGCCTGTATTTGTATATCGTCACTGTCCCAACTGGACATGTCTAGCTCTGACGCCACCATGCTGTCGCGAACGAGAATCGCCGTTCCCAGATGTCGTCTGTTGTAGAAACATTTGAAGCCGGCAATTCTGAGTAGCTGATCGCCCAGTCTCGTCTCCTGGAGTGCTACAATGTCGTTCCTGTAAACTAGGGTTTCTAAAATAGAGCCCCGTTGTGTTACACTGGCACAGTTCCAATATAGAATACGGATGTTCCTGAGTCCTAGACGGTGACACTTGAGTCTAAAACGTCTCAAACCACCGCGCTTACCTTGCTTCTTTGTCCCTGCGCGGCTACCACGCCGCTTCGTTATGTTGACTGCTGACCGCTCTGAAAAAACACGTTCTTCCGCCATGTTGAAAAAACGTAAACACAGACTTTTGAGAACCACACACGCTGCTGAAAATTCACTCAAGGATGGCTTCGCTCGATGCACGAACTCCGTAGCACCCGCGCAGATCTTGAGTAGAAACTCCTGGTTTTACATCCTGGCACACCAATTACATGCAAGAGATGTGTCACCGCCTCACATTTATAGATATTAAGTAAAGGGCTGCAACTCCCGCCCAAGGGATAGAAGTGAGTCACTCCGGGGCCAGAGTAATCTAGAGCCTTCTCGAAGGACTGGTCATTGAGTCCATGGTCCCGTGGACACTGATGTGGCCCGCCTATTGCGGGGTCCACGAGGAACTCGGACAGAGTTACCACCCGTGTCGGATGGGGACACGTGTGGACCGGCAGAGGACAGACGGACTTCAGAGAGACAACAGGGCCTGCCTTAGAGGGACTCAATAGATATCAATAGATATATATAGACATAGGCTAGATAGTTTGCTAGAATGTTGTATGATACCTATGTGTGATGATGTCAACTATCTGTGATATGTAACACAGCGCGGGATTGTTAACCCACTGCGCCAACGCACTGTATATTGAAATACAATAAATGTTCGATATCATATTGAACGGAGTTATTGTTGCCTGTGTGAACCCGAGCTCAGATACCTAGACATGAGCAAGACGAGGACAGGCTTTTTGGGGGCTCGTCAACAAGAGTAAAAATATGTCTATTCCCTTTACTTGAAATGTGATTCAACGGACCTACTAGGTCAACTGCCTCGAGGCCTTTCCAAATCGTGGCAGTTGACCTAGTAGGTCCGTTGAATCACATTTCAAGTAAAGGGAATAGATATATTTTTACTCTTGTTGATGTATGTACGAGATGGCCAGAAATGCTTCCATTAAGATCTATCTCCTCTAAGGATGTGACGGACATATTATTAAATATTTTCTCCCGTTTTGGCTTCCCGGAGAAAATAATTTCTGATAGAGGAACCCAGTTCATATCGAATGCCACTCAATCGGCAACTAAGTTACTAGGCATCAAGCAATTTTTCACCAGTCCCTATCGACCGGCCGCAAATGGTATCTGCGAGAAACTAAATGGGGACCTGAAACATATGCTATCTAAAGTGACAGCTGAAAATCCAGCCGATTGGGACATACTCCTCCCAACGGTGCTGTTCGCATATAGAGAAGTCCCGCAATCAAGTACAGGGTTCTCTCCCTTCGAATTGATGTATGGAGCGAACCCAAGAGGACCTCTCACTATTTACAAAGATATCATATCACAACCTGTAAATATCCAACTACCCATTTCTACCTATGATTTAGTCACTGACACCAGAGACAAAATCATACGTTCCTGTATACTGGCCAGAACATCACTACAGGAGAAAGGTTTTAAGTACAGGCAGTACGCCAACAGAGGTGCAAAAACAATTGTACTAAATCCAGGTCAGGATATTTTACTACTGCTACCTGACAAAAGAGATTTACTATCAACCTCTTGGCAGGGACCTTTTAAGATTATTAGAAGAATTTCGGAAGTTGATTACGAAATCTCTTTAAATGGAAAGTTGAAAATATTCCATGTAAATATGTTGAAACCATACTATGCTAGACAGGACATTGAGACAAGTGAGCAGACGCAGCTAACTGGTAACAGAAACGAAACGACAATTTCCCAACTGAATGACACCTTGACAAACGAAGCATCGTTAACGACACACTCTTACGACGACAAAAACGACGAAGACATATGGACATTACCGACAATCTGTGATATCGACAACAACGACAAATTTGACGACATATTGACAACGATCGATCTCGACGACGACGAGAATGACATTGAGGACAATTTACAAACAGTAGCATCTGTGATAAATCAGACAGACGTGGACAATACTGAAATCCCGGTACCAATTATGACTGACGACGGAAGTATAAATGACATACATATCTCTGACACTTTGACACAACAACAGCGACAAGACATTTTGACTCTCCTTTGACGAGTATAAATCTATCTTTTCTAACAAACCTGGACGCACTAACAAAATAACACATTCAATTGTGCTGACAGATCTGACACCGGTCAAATGTAGACCATATTCTATTCCTCTCCATTACAGAGCAAATTTAGACAAAGTAATTTTAGATTTAGAGAAAAATGGAATAATTCAAAAATCGATGTCTCAATATTCTTCACCGATTGTCCTGGTGAAAAAGAAGGACCAGACAATCCGTTTGTGCATCGACTATAGAGTATTAAATACCAGAACCACAACGGATGCAGAGCCAATGAACAGTTGTGAAGATCTCATTTTAAATATGGCTCAATCATCCTTATTTTCCAAGACTGATTTAGCGAAAGGATATTGGCAAGTGCCACTACACCCTGCTTCTAGACATATAACAGCATTCGCAACACCCCTCGGTTTGTACGAATGGCTATATCTTCCATTTGGTCTCAAGAACGCGCCAGCCACATTTGTTAGATTAACTAAATTGTTATTACACGGAATTAAAGATGTTCAAGCCTATATTGATGATATATGCATCCATTCTTCTAATATGACTTCTCACTTACTTACCCTCAAACAAGTCTTCAACCAAATCTCTCTTTTTGGACTTACTATCAAACCTTCCAAGGTTGAAATAGGCTATAAACAAATAGACTTCCTTGGCCATAGAATTTCTGAAGGCAAATTGTTGACAGATGATAAAATTGTTTCCAAGATTCTTAATCTAGAAGTTCCTACCACACAGAAACAAATTAGAAGTTTACTAGGTCTTATAAACTATTATTCTAAATTTATCCCAAATTGGGCAGAACTTACCTCAGTCTTTTCTGATATGTTAACTAAAGATCATCCATCAAAAATTTGTAAAAGTACTCGCTTAGATGATGCAATAAGCAGATTGAAACGTATTTTTTCTAATCCACCAGTCTTACGATTACCCAACATAAATTTACCCTTCATTTTGACCACAGATTCGAGTGCTATCGCAATAGGAGGATGTTTAATGCAAGAAGTGGATGGAGTGAGACACCCAATTCTCTACGTAAGCCGAAAGCTAAAGAAGGCAGAGACCCGGTATTCTGCAGTGGAATTGGAGGCATTAAGTCTATTATTTTGTGTATTAAGATTATCTAAGTTCCTCTTAGGTAGTCACTTTGTTGTGCTCACTGACAATTCGCCATTGTTGGTCCTTAACCAAGGGTCACCTAAATACCATCGTTTAAAAAGATGGTGTCTTCTTCTTCAAGATTTCGACTTCGAAATTCGCCATATCAGAGGCACGGACAACATTATTGCTGACCTATTATCACGGCAAACGAATGCGCCAGTAGAATGACATTTAGCACATCGACCATTCGCCATACTAGAAACTGTGATACTTTTAGTCTGTGGCATATAACAGTGTAACTCTACACCTGCTAGAGAACTCCCAGTGAATAGTAATAACACCTCATTAAATAAGTTACTTACGACACCCACGAACATGAAACTTTAAGAGCTATACTTTAAGAGCTATACTATCAAGTGCCCAAGCTCTAGAACGATCCCAGCAAGAAACGTTAACTTTGTTTCAACCAATAATATCAACCAGTGAACTGACTCTGAATACTGTAAGAACACTTTATACGGGACATTGAGAACAATCCATACTTGCTGTTGCTACGAGACTTTGCAAACAGCCGAAACAGAACTACTTCGACTACAACACTCAAGAGACAGCCATACTAACTTTAACATTCATGGCACTACACGCTAACAACAGGAGGACAACGCGCACATCATCGTTGGATTTAGTTACTTAATTAATTAATTACTTTAGTATTACATATGTATTATATTTGCATTAATTATGTATATAAAATGTGTTAACCTGTAATTTGTACATATTCTACTATAATATTACAGGCGGTTCCATTCATAGGCTAAGGGACCGTCCTATACAATTGTCTCTGTGTAAATTATAACCCATTTTTGAGTCATCGTACAAAAAGTACGTATTTTCTTAAAGGGCAAATATCGCCTATTCCATTTTTTGCTAAGGGCAATAACACTTACATCAACTTTAATTATATATTTTAACCAAATACTATTTTGAATGAAAGGTGAGTGAATGACAGCGTGAATGAATTAAATGAGAGAACGATATACTGAGCGGACAAATTGTACGCAAAACGTATTTATTTTAATTTGTCTGCGTCTTTCATGTAAAATTGCATGACTTGTCTAAATTGTTGATACATGTTTAGTAGTTAATTTAATTTACTTAGTTTAGTAGTTAGGATACATCTAAGCACCACTACTTGGAATGCCTGATCATGTATTGCACACAGTGGAGTAATTCATGATTGAGGTTATCCCAACTCGTGACGCTTGGAAATAAGCCACACATTCAGCACACACTTTACACAAAACTTAAAACTGAACACTATCAATTTAAAATGCAATCACTTTATTAGAAAATGCAACTTATTAGTCAACACACTAACAAGCCAACAGGGACACATGTAGTCTGAGGGGATAAAATAACAACGTAACTACATATTTAGCATTATACAACATACGAGAGTAAAAGTGTATTGAAATGCACACACAGATCAAGATTTGAAGGTGTACTTAATTAGCCAGGACTTCGGTCTTGTTAATCCTCTTTAATACAGAGGTTAATTGTCTTGGTATCAGTGGGGTACTATGAGAAGGACGGGTTGTAAAAACAACTACTAAACGTCACGTAACTTCGGTCAGATAAGCATTTTTAAGGACACAGGAGAGAGAGTGATCTCTTCACCAAATCAGAGAAGTGGTGTATGGGAGAATACATGAGTTTTGATGCCAGAATATAGGTTACCAGGTTACTGTCCACCAAACTACAAACACCGACTGTATGTGATTCGGTGACAGAATTAGAACAGATCTAATTACCCTATAACAAACCATCATATTAAGTAAAGGGCTGCAACTCCCGCCCAAGGGATAGAATTGAGTCACTCCGGGGCCAGAGTAATCTAGAGCCTTCTCGAAGGACTGGTCATTGAGTCCATGGTCCCGTGGACACTGATGTGGCCCGCCTATTGCGGGGTCCACGAGGAACTCGGACAGAGTTACCACCCGTGTCGGATGGGGACACGTGTGGACCGGCAGAGGACAGACGGACTTCAGAGAGACAACAGGGCCTGCCTTAAAGGGACTCAATAGATATCAATAGATATATAGACATAGGCTAGATAGTTTGCTAGAATGTTGTATGATAACTATGTGTGATGATGTCAACTATCTGTGATATGTAACACAGCGCGGGATTGTTAACCCACTGCGCCAACGCACTGTATATTGAAATACAATAAATGTTCGATATCATATTGAACGGAGTTATTGTTGCCTGTGTGAACCCGAGCTCAGATACCTAGACATGAGCAAGACGAGGACAAGATGAATAAATCCATCCCCTACGCGAAAAAGTTAACGAACACAAAACAACACGACCGTCCGGCTTTGATAGCGACGATAGTAAGGAAATAGGTCTATAATTACCCAAGACGCTATTATCTTGTGATCCATTTTTAATTATAGGATAAACTTTAGCAATTTTAAATGCAGACGGAAATTATTTTTATTTGGCAAGGCATTGATTATATAAGAACTTTAAAAACTCACTAATAACTGGTGCGGCACAGCGAAGAATTCTATTACTGACACCACCTAGGCCGTGTGAGTTTGCTGCTTTGAGGTTTGAGGTTTGAGAGATATTTATATACGAAATATTTCTAGTGCACTTTTCCTCACAGAATGATGACAGTGAACTGAAATTACATGATGAGTCTGGTATTGAAGACTTTAGATTCTCTTTGTATGATTGGAAGAAACAACTGAAATCATCGCATGTTATAGAATTTACTGTTGCTGATTCTGAAGAGCGTTTAGTATTGGTTAGAAAGTGAATAACCTTCCATATATTTGTGCTGTTTGATTTATTTACAATAAAATCTTTAAAATGATCTTTCTTTATCCTTCGAATTTCATATTTAACTTTATTCTTTATCTGCGATAATTGATGAAGTCTTTATTTATGTGTGCTATGTCTCGCTCTGTCATGATTTCCAGAACTTCACTAGTGACCCTTTAGGATTTATGTTGATTCTTGACTCGAACCTCTTTGACAGGCGCGTGTTTATCAAACACATTATAGACTGTCTTTGTCCAGAAAGCTAATGCATCGTCCGGATCAGGAAGTTGGTAAACATGATCAAGGGCTGCATTTTTTAAGTCTGTATCTGACGAAATGCAGAGAAATATGCCAAGCCATAAATACTGCAATCTATTGTTTGTATCTTCGTTATTCATATACACGTTCTGTCTAGGTTCTCTGGTGTTCAATGATGAGTATGTGACTGCAAAGATTAAAACAAGACCAAACATTGCTTTACTAAAAGCGACAGCAAATAATACCAACAAGTAACAATATTAACTAAAATTTACCATACCATCATGAAATGTCAGGACAGAAGGATTAACTGAAATATGACATACAAACATGGAATGACAAGGAAACAAGATTAACTGACATGCAACATACAAACATGGCATGACAGTACACGAAGATTAACTGAAATAAACAGCAAACATGGCATGTCGAGACAACACGATTAATTGAATTCCCTAACGTAATGAGCACTTGAGTTTGTCCAACAGCGTGTGTGTGCCAACTGGCTGCAGTATTGATCCCCCTAGAATTTGCAACAATGACCACTGTTTGACCTCACCGTTCCCCGTTCTGACACACGATCAGGTTTCAGAAGTTACCTAAGTTGTGGCTCTCTGGCCGTTTAATTACACCCACTTGTAAACATGCGTGTTTCGTTGTTGTGTTTTTGCTCACGTAATTAAACCGTGTGTACAAAGTTATTCCTGTATTGTCATGAAGATCGACATGTTCCGCTGTTGAAAGGTTGTAGCCACGCCATCTTACACTGGAGTGGCAAATTCACCATCATCTTAAACTGGAGTGGCAAATTCACCATCATCTTAAACTGGAGTGGCAAATTCATCATAATGTTTAACTCGATTGGCAAATTCACCATCATCTTAAACTGGAGTGGCAAATTCACCATCATCTTCAACTTGAGTGGCAAATTCATCATAATGTTTAACTCGATTGACAAATTCACCATCATCTTAAACTGGAGTGGCAAATTCACCATCATCTTAAACTGGAGTGGAAAATTCACCATCATCTAACACTGGAGTGGCAAATTCATCATAATGTTTAACTCGATTGGCAAATTCAACATCATCTTAAACTGGAGTGGCAAATTCACCATCATCTTAAACTGGAGTGGAAAATTCACCATTACCTTAAACTGGAGTGGGAGATTCATCGTCACCTTATACTGGGGTGGGAAATTCTTCTTCACCTTAAACTGGGGAGAACATTCGCCATCATCTTAAACTGGAGTGGGAATTTCATCATCATCATAAACTGGAGTGGCAAATTCACCATAATGTTTAACTGGATTGGCAAATTCGCCATCATCTCAAACTGGAGTGGAAATTTCACAATTATCATAAACTGGAGTGGGAAATTCACCATTATCTTAAACTGGGGTGGGAAATTCTTCGTCACCTTAGACTGGGGAGAACATTCGCCATCATCTTAAACTGGAGTGGGAATTTCATCATCATCATCTTAAACAGGAGTTGGAAATTCATCATCGTCGTAAACTGTATTGGACAATTCGCTATCAATTTAAACTGAAGTAGGAATTCACTATCATTTTAATCCGGAGTGAAAAATTCACCATCATACTAAACTCGAGTGCGAAATTCACCATGATCTTAAACTGCAGTGGGAAATGGATCATCATCTTAAAGTGTAGTGGAAAATTCACAACATATTAAAGTGTACTAGAAAATTCACCATCATCTTCAAATGGAGTGGGAAATTGACCACCATCTTAAACTGTAGTTGAAAATTCACCATCATTTTAAACTGGAATGGGAAATCCACCACCACCACCACCATCATCATCATCATCATCATCATCATCATCATCATCATCATCATCATCATCATCATCATCATCATCACCATGTGTCATGCTGATAAGCGTAGGCGGTCATGTTTCGCCATCTAACTCGATCTCAGAGTTGTGCAAATGCTCAGTGTTCTGGTCTCGGCCATGCCACGTGGTCAAACCATCCAGGTATTTACTTCTCTGCCTTCTCTTTGTTCTCTTCCCCTAGATCTTGCCAGTTGTCACCACGTTCTCCAATTTTATTTCTTTTCATAACGTGACCAACAATTGGGACAATCTACGTTTACTCTCTTTAATCAATTTACGTTTCCATTTGTTTCGTGTAAGGAAATTCACCATCATCCTATAATAAAGTGGGAATTTCACTATCATCTTATAATTGAGTGGAATATTCACCATCATATTATAATGGAGTGAGAATTTCACTATCATGTTATGATGGAGTGGAAAGTTCAACATCGTATTATAATGGAGAGGGAAATTCACCATCATATTATAATGGAGTGGGAATTTCACTATCATCTTACAATGGAGTGGAATATTCACCATTATAGTATAATGGAGTGGGAAATTCACCATCATATCAGAATGGAGTAGGAAATTCACCATCATCTTGAACCGGAGTGGGAAAGTCACCCTAATCTTATAATGGAGTGTGAATTTCACCATCATCTTTTAATGGAGTGGAAAATTCAACATCGTATTATAATGGAGTGGGAAATTCACCATCATCTTATAATAGAGTGGACAATTCACCATCATCTTATAATAGAGTGGGAAATTCACCATCATCTTATAATAAAATGGGAAATTCACCATCGTCTTAAACTGGATTGGGAAAGTCACCATCATTTTAAACTGACATTATCTCTAGCTTAGTGGTTAATCCGCATGCCGTGCGCTCTGAAGGTTGTGGGTTCGATTCCAGGTTGTTGGGTTCAGGATTGCAGTTTTGTTGGAGACTCCTGGGGGTCGTGGCTAGAGCTACGGAGTTCGTACTTTGTGCAACGCTCTTAGCAGGCCACCCTGCAGAAAGAGACCGACCATATGGGATATAATCCGGTGCAATGATTGATGATTTTCTTAGCGTTTAAGCCGATTTTTTAAGCAAACACAAATCTGAGATGGGAAATTCACCACCATCATCATTATGTGTCTCGCCGACTGGGGTGAGTAATATTCCTTCTCCATATCTTCTATTTCCAACTGCATGTATTAGTTTGTATGCTGTCATCCTTCCTACCTTACTTCAAGACTTACTCGTCTTCTTGAGTTGTCTTCCTCTGTCTCTCTTCTCACAAACACTTCCAGGTGTCACACACCATGTTCTAGTTGTGTCTTGTCATTATGTGCCCACAAACACTTCCAGGTGTCACACCATGTTCTAGTTGTGTCTTGTCATTATGTGCCCACAAACACTTCCAGGTGTCACACCCCATGTTCTAGTTGTGTCTTGTCATTATGTGCCCACAAACACTTCCAGGTGTCACACCATGTTCTAGTTGTGTCTTGTCATTATGTGCCCACAAACACTTCCAGGTGTCACACCATGTTCTAGTTGTGTCTTGTCATTATGTGCCCACAAACACTTCCAGGTGTCACACCATGTTCTAGTTGTGTCTTGTCATTATGTGCCCACAAACACTTCCAGGTGTCACACCCCATGTTCTAGTTGTGTCTTGTCATTATGTCACACACCATGTTCTAGTTGTGTCTTGTCATTATGTCACACACCATGTTCTAGTTGTGTCTTGTCATTATGTCACACACCATGTTCTAGTTGTGTCTTGTCATTATGTGTCCACAAACAATTCCAGGTGTCACACCATGTTCTAGTTGTGTCTTGTCATTATGTGTCCACAAACAATTCCAGGTGTCACACCATGTTCTAGTTGTGTCTTGTCATTATGTCACACCCCATGTTCTAGTTGTGTCTTGTCATTATGTCACACCCCATGTTCTAGTTGTGTCTTGTCATTATGTCACACCCCATGTTCTAGTTGTGTCTTGTCATTATGTCACACCCCATGTTCTAGTTGTGTCTTGTCATTATGTCACACCCCATGTTCTAGTTGTGTCTTGTCATTATGTCACACCCCATGTTCTAGTTGTGTCTTGTCATTATGTCACACACCATGTTCTAGTTGTGTCTTGTCATTATGTCACACCCCATGTTCTAGTTGTGTCTTGTCATTATGTCACACACCATGTTCTAGTTGTGTCTTGTCATTATGTCACACACCATGTTCTAGTTGTGTCTTGTCATTATGTGCCCACACATGATTACTGCCTGTTTCTGCTACTTTATGTGGCCAAGCTATCGAGATATTTACCTCTCTGTCTTCCCCTTGTTCGTTTCCTCTCAATCTTGCCACTTGTAACCTAGTTCTCCAATTTATTTCTTCTCGTAACGTGCCCAAAATAATCTTAACTGTCTATGTCTAATATTGTATAGTTAACTTTATAACATTTAATCGGCATATAACATATTCAGATGCTGCCACGAATACGATATATGCCTAGAGAAACAACAGTTGAAGGACAACTTTACGGATCATTGATTTAGCTGGGAAAGAGTGAACCATCTCACTCTACGGAAGTTTAAACAATATAAAATGACACACAGTAGTGCAGCTTTACATAACAGAATTAAGACACACACAGGACGTTGCGGCGATTAGCCTTCATCAGCAAAACAAACACATTCACAAACACAACATACAGTCAAGGAGATCTCCTGTGACTACATCAGAAGGTGACGAAAGGGCGAGAAGAACAAAAGCATGAAAAAATGAAAGCAATGAAGAGAAAATGAGAATGTAAAAAATGTTAATTGAAAAACATGTTAATTGAAAAAATGTTAATGGAAAAGAATGTTCATACTCACCTCACAGTTCCGATCTGTAAACAACTCAGAAGATCTCCGATGTATTCTTTTTATACCCGGTGCTAGGTGTTACGGTTCAGTGAGCACGTTGAAAGAAATGGGGGGGGGTGGAGGCAGGAGAGCAGGGTAGGGATATCTGAGCAATCTCAGTGGATGTACTGACGAAGCATGAGGGGCGTAAGCATGATGGTGGTACTAACCAAAAACCCATTATGTACTCCTATATGTAATTATGAGGCGAGTCCTAAAGTATGGGTGGACTGATATGCGTGAATGCACATACCTACATATACACCGCTCAACAGACATATTAAAGTCATAGATATTGACACTTAGTTGGATATCTTTTATAATACTTTTTATCGCGTTTATACTGTGAGTGCACAAAAGAATTCAGGAACTTACTAATAAAAGAACAAGTACATCTACAGGGACGTCTAAAAACTGAAGATGGCAAAATCATAATAGAAAAAGACCAGATTCTACAGGTATGGACAGATTATGTGAAACACCTTTATTATGATAACAGAGATGAACAGTATGATATTAGATTTAATAATGAAGGACCGCCAATTTTGGAGATGGAGGTTCGAAATGTCCTTAAGTATATGAAAGCTGGCAAGGCCCCCGGTGCAGATAACATCACAACAGAAATTATTAAAGCTTTAGAAGAATTTGGACTAGATCAAGTCACAAGACTGCTGAACACATTATATGATACTGGAGATATACCTCCTGAATTATGTAACTCTATATTTATTGCAATCCCAAAGAAATCAGGAACCTTGGAATGTGATCAACATAGAAAAATTAGCATAATGAGTCACATCACAAAGATTTTGCTAAGAATTATCATGCAAAGAGTGAGGAAGAAGATACAGCCTGAAATAAGGGAAGAACAATGCGGGTTTGTAGAAGGAAAGGGTACAATAAATGCTGTGTATATGCTGCGAACAGTTATTGAACGTGCTACAGAAGTAAACAAGGATATACATCTTTGCTTTATTGACTATACAAAGGCTTTTGATAGAGTTAAACATGTCAACATGGTGAATATGCTTGCAGATCTACAAATTGATGGGAAAGATATTAGACTTATAAAAAACATATATTGGAAACAACAAGCTGCAATAGGGATTGATAATGAAGTGGGACAATATCAGCCAATTAAGAGAGGTGTTAGGCAGGGATGTGTGATGTCTCCAGATCTTTTTTCACTATACAGTGAAAATATTTTCAGAAATGTAGAGGATATAAATGGAATCAGCATTGGAGGACGAAACATCAATAACATTAGATACGCAGATGATACAGTATTGATTGCGGACAATGCGCAGGATCTGCAGCAATTAGTAGATGCGGTTGTGAGGACGAAACATCAATAACATTAGATACGCAGATGATACAGTATTGATTGCGGACAATGCGCAGGATCTGCAGCAATTAGTAGATGCGGTTGTGAGGACGAAACATCAATAACATTAGATACGCAGATGATACAGTATTGATTGCAGACAATGCGCAGGATCTGCAACAATTAGTAGATGCGGTTGTTGTACACAGCGAGCAACTGGGGTTAGAATTAAATTGTAAAAAGACACAGGTTATGGTAGTCACTAGGAAGAACAAAATACCACAATGTAATATACAAGTAAATGGAAATATTCTTCAACAAGTGAATCGGTACAATTATCTTGGAACAGTCATAACATCTCATGGGAGATGCCTTGAAGAGATTAGAACAAGAATCGCCATGGCGAAAGTAGCCTTTAGCAAGATGAAAAACATTCTGACCAATAAAAAGATGTCAATTGAAACGAGAAAAAGAGTGTTGAGGGGATACATAGAGCCTGTTCTTTTGTATGGATGTGAAACTTGGACAATGAGCAGTCAAGCTGAAAAGCATCTGATGGCTGCAGAAATGTGGTTTCTGAGGAAAATGCAAAGAATACCATGGACAGACAGAAAAATCAATGACCAAGTACTACAGGAGACAAATGAACATCGTAAACTGATTAGAGAAATTAGACGTAGACAGTCAAAATTGTTTGGACATGTTATGAGAAGAAATGGATTGGAGAACTTAGTGACAACTGGCAAGATCGAGGGGAACAGACCAAGAGGAAGACCGAGAGGAAAATACCTGGATGGCTTGGCCACATGGCATGGACGAGACAGGAACACTGAGCTGAGCTACGACACTGGTGATCGAGTGAAATGGCGAGTCATGACCGCCCACGCTTTCCGGCATGGCACATGATTGATTGATTGACTGTGAGTGAGGGCGTTTTCACTGATCATCCTTACTAACCTTTATACGTATTTATGTGTGTGTGTGATGTGTATGTGTGTGTGTGTGTATGTGTGTATATATATATATATATATATATATATATATATATATATATATATATATATATATATATATATATATATATATATATATATATATATATTGATAGAGATGTTACTGTTTCTCTGTACTTTAGAGTGTGTATTGTTATAAGGGACGTAAGTTGTATTCATTTTGTGTTTTTAAAAATTCATGATTACGCATTGTTAAATTGTCTAATAAGTACGAACACAGGCTCAATAATAATGGGCTAAGAACCGGGCATTTAAATATCTGCCATCTATTAGGGAAGCTGCCTGAATTATCACTTATAGTAAATCAAAATTTTCACATGTTCGGCGTCAGCGAAAGTCGCTTAAATAGCAACATCTCAGATGATGACATCGCTATCAGAGGCTTTAAAACCATTAGAAGAGATCCCTATCAGTAACAAGAGACGAGTATTGCAGTTTATATTTCTAACTCCCTTAACGCCCACCGTAGGCTAGATTTTGAAACCTGTGAGATTGAGTGTGTATGGCTTGAGGTTAAGCTTCAAAATCGCATACCCCTAGTAGTTGGCTATCTTTATCGAAACACCAGTGCAGGAAATATTTGTTATTAAAAATTCACCACTATGATGGATGTAGTCTTTAGTAATGCGAGAGAAATAATAATACTAGGTGACTTCAACATTGACACTAACAAATCAAACACAACATGGGAAAACATAATAGAGTCATATAACTTCCAACAGTTAGTTAAACAATAACAAAATCATCTGCAACACTTATAGATCTTATATGTACTACGTGTGCTGACAACATCACATAATGTACTATCCCTTTTAATGCAATGAGCGATCACTACCCAGTATGTTGCACGTGGTCGAAAGAGGTACCAAAACTCCGAAACACAAACATATAAGTATAAAATATAGAAATTACAAAAACTTCATTCAAGATGCCTTTTTACAAGACATGCTCAACTCATCTCTGGACTATGTTTACCAGCTTCCTGACCCAGATGATGCTCTGGACCACTGGTTGAAGACATTTCTAAGCGTATTTGATAAGCATGTTCAATTTAAGGATTCTCGTGTTAAACATCACACCAAGCCCCCGAGGATCACACAGGAGGCAGTTGAACCTATGAGAGACCGGGACAGGGCACATAAAAATAGAGATCTAACTATGTACCATAGTCTGAGAAACAAAGTTCAATATGTTATTCGAAAGGAAAAGAAAAAGCAATTTTAAGAACTAATAATAGATAAATACAACACTAAAGATATATGGAAAGCAATTAATACCTTGACAAACAAACACAAATCATCACAATCGTTACCATCAAATCAGGTTACATGTGATCAATTCAATAGTTTCTTTCAGTCCGACAAAAACCAACTGAAGGCTGCAATGCCAGATGTGCCTTATGACATATCATTATTATCATCATTCTGTGAGAACAAATGCTATGGAGACATTCCCACAAACATACCGCTAATGACAACCACTGAAGTATTTACCCATCTCAGTAACCTAAAAAACAATAACTCATCAGGACTAGATGGAGTCAATAATCGGATCCTTTTCTATGCTGCACCGGCGATCTGCGAGTCACTAACTTTTATATACAATCAATGTCTCACCAAAGGTCACTTCCCATCAGCCTTTAAAATCGCTAAAGTGTATCCTCAATTAAAAGCTGGTTCATTAGACGATTGCATAGTGAGTTATTATAGGCCAATATCCATATTATTCTCTTTCTCCAAACCGCTAGAAAAGCAAATCCACAAAACAACACTAGGGCACTTAGGTCGCCACAAACTAATAGCTGACTGTCAGTCAGGATTTCCGCCAAAATATTTCTGCCATACGGTCCTAACAAACATGATAGAAAACTGGCATCAAAATATTAACAACAATACTCTCTGTAGAACGATGTTTATAGACTTTAAAAAAGCATTCGATATGATAGATCATACTATCCTAATTTAAAAAAAAAAACTAGAAACAATGAAAGTAAGCTTTAATATAGTGACATTAATAAACTCATTCTTATTAGACAGAAAACAAATAGTATCACACAATAAATCTCTATCCCAAGCCATCACCATTAATACTGGTGTACCTCAGGGGTCTATACTTGGCCCTCTGTTATTTGCCATTTATATTAATGATCTTCCCTTATATCTGTCATCGTCCTGCGATCTATTTGCTGATGACTGCACAGTATATACAAAAGCTATTGATCGTAATGTGATAGAATCATCCTTGCAACAGGAAATTAATAGTGTAGTTAACTGGAGTCATGCAAACCGCATGCAAATTAACATTTCTAAAACAAAATCTATGTTAATAAAAACCAGGCAAAGAGCAAAGACTTCACACTCTAAACTTACAGAGAACTCTACAGCTGCACATTGGTAGCACGCCTATAGAAAGTGTAACCGAGCACAGGGCACGTGGTCTTATCATAGATCAAAATATATCCTTCAATTCCCATTTTCATGCTCTAGTTAAACAAATAGCAAATAAAAGTATACCAACTTGCCAAAATTAAAAACTTCCTGGACGAAAACACAAGAAAGATATTCTATACTTCCCTCATACAAACACATATTGATTATTGCTCCACAATCTGGGATGGATGCTCCAAATCAATAACAAAACACCTTTATTCACTCCAGAAAAGGGCAGTGCGTCTAATCAATGGTGATAAGTTTACAGACAATTCTAATCTACATGAATGTCTTCAGTTACTGCCACTCCACAAACGCCTACTTTTTAATAAGGCTAAACTAACTCACAAAATCCTATTTCAAAATGCTCCAAGCTACCTTTGGCCATTGTTTAAATATAACGCAAGACATAACGAACGACTAAATATACTTCATGTCCCTAAACCTAGGATAGACTTATATAAAACAAGCTTAGCATACTCTGCCACTCAGTTGTGGAATAATCTTCCACAATAAATCAAAGACACCACCAATCATTATACATACAGTCGCAGCCTGTTTGAACACTACCTCAGGACAGCCTACATGCCCCCTTTAAAAAAAACACAGCAACAAAGACAATAATAATGGTAAATTATCTCGAACGACATCTAGCAAAAAAAAAAAAAAAAAATTCCCATATGTGTGGCACGTTACACTCACCTTGAGTATTTATGATGTCCATGTTAAACATTACCTCAACGAGTTATGTATGATTGATTATTTTCATGCGTTTTAATGCGTATTGTTCTTTTGTTGTTAAAGAATTGCTTCATAAGAGATGTTGAATGAAAGAATGTATGAAAGGAAATAGAGAAGAATGACAGAATGTCAGACGGGCCTGCGTGCCCAATTCTTAACCCTTTTAAAATAAAGATTTTCGTTCGTTCGTTCAGAAAGCAATGGGAAACTACTAAACGTAAAACTAGCCTAGTACATCAACAGCAGCTGAAAATTATGGTGTTGACTGCAACGTCCTGTAAGTGATATGCAACATAAAAAAATAAGCCCTAGCACGATGTTTAGGATGCGTTTAATAAAAAACCTACCCCTAAAATAAGCCCTAGTTAAGATAGTTAGAATGAGAGACGTGTTACCGAATGGCAAGTCGGAGTACAGACGCCAATGGTGCGCACTTGATAATAAACGAATGTGGTTCATAATTCACTATGCCACTCGTGTGAAATAAAGTTACCAATGCTCTACGAGCAGGCTACATGGACAAGAAATGCTCGTTTAAGGAAAGCTTTATTGCTGGACATGAGAGACTGGGACCAATGGTTCTACGGGAAATGGAGTCGCAAGAAATGCAGGCCGGAATTCAGGATTTGGAGAGTTACGACGATATTCCAGAAGAAGATGACATGACTGTATTTGAATAAATGTAGAATGTTGTACATTTAGAAAATGTTGATTTTTAAAATCTGAATATATATGGGGAGCTACAAGCCAGGAAAAGATAGCTGGTCAAATGCAGCCACTTTTGCCTTTGACGTCTATGAGGGGTTCCAGAGTAGACAGGAAACGATGGCGGCAGCGCTTGATCTCGAGGATGCGTACAATAGAGTTCACTATGATATTTTGATGACCGCACTTATGGAGAAGGGGGTCAATCCCCGGTTGGTGAACTGGATGCAGCCGTCCTGCATTCTCGTCGGGTTGTTCTCCGTCTGGGTGCACGGACCTTAGAGCCACATATTTTAACAACGGGACTGCCACAGGGATCTGCAATCTCACCGGTGATCTTTAATGTCTATACGAGCAAGATTGCAAACCTAGAAGCAACCGGGGTTGGAAGGATAATAACATTTGCAGATGATATTCTTGCATATAGGCAGGGGAGAAATAGGGAGCAAACAGCCCAGGAGCTACAGGTGACAGTAGACAAAGTGATTGATTGGTGTCATGAAAATCACCGTGGATTAACCAGTTGAGGATAATACAGGCAATCTGATTAATGGCATGTTTGCAGGGCCCCAATTGTTTTTTTAACAATACAGTAAAAACAGGTCGGATCCAAGCAGAAGTGCCCGGCTCGGGAGATAAAACAGTCCCGTCTGTCATTTGGGATTTCCGGACATCAAACGAAATGGCGACTTTGCTTGTCACCACATGAAAGAAAGTGTGGGCTTGTTATTGGGAACATTGGGACACCTGCAGGACATCAGCAGCGTCACGTGAACAATTCAAGGCTGTTTGAAAAAAAAACATGATTGGGGGAGACAGTGTAACTCAAACAGTTGATTTAGGCGGACGTCCTTTGGCACTGCAGTTATGGATTGGAATAATGTCTACCGTGTGCTAATTAAGTGAATTTAATTTTACACGTGCCTGTCATGGCAAATGTAGATGTGATTTGATAGAACTGCGGTGTTGCCTAAGGTAGTTCATATTGTATAATTAGTCCTAATTAATTTAGGCAGTAGCATGGTTGAAACTAGCTAGAGTAGTGAAGTGATAATTAGCTCTGTTAGTTGAAAATAGAGTAGTGAAGTGTTGATAAGCTCTACTTGTTGAGAATTGAGTAATGGGGGATAATTGGGATCTTCCAGTGGGTGCTCCCTGGTGGGGGGGGGGGGGGGGGGGTTCCGCACGCTGTTTGTTGTTTTTTTTTCTTCTTGTTTTGGCCTGATGAAAACCTATGTGTTCAGTTCATCTGTCCCTGACAGAGTTAGGTTCACTGTATTTTTCTGAGCGAGGCCGATGGCCCACGATCATCTAATAAAGATCAGTGACGGGGAGGCTATCACCAGTTGTATTATATATTTTACAGGTTCCCTCTGGTTGGGATGAAGAACACAGAACCATTGAAAAATCAGATACCGGATAATTTTTGGTGCAGGAAGATTGGCCAGCAACTTTCTCAATGAGCCTATGCTAGAAGAAGTTGATAAACATTACTCGGTGGAGCTGAATAGTATAAGTATCCCACAGGATAAATATTGAGAACATTACTAAGAAGATTTCACACTACCTATGGACCGCAACATAGTAATGGGTTTTGATTTTCATACCATTCGTGAACACACCAGTGGTGATGGATGTTCAGTCCACTTATTACTAGAGCAGTAGGGACTGATGTTCACATTATATGAAACCAAAACATTAGAGAGTGGTTGTTCCACGTATCAAGGAAATCATAACTTTCAGACAATATCTAGAAAATAAAGAAATCTATTTTAGTCTAGATACAATGACTGTTTTAGAGTGAGAACTGTAGAACATTTCGCAAGAAGGAAAACGTCATGTTCATGGGACAGTGTTCCATTTTTTTCACTGTGCAGGAATTGTGAGGACTCAGTTTCTACAAACTATTAGGAACAGTTTTTTTTAGGAACAAATAGTATCGTTCCCGGACTGTAGATTTGAATGGGAATCAGATCTCATGGTCATCAGAGCTTCTGGAGGAGGACATGTCTAGAGGGAAGGACACGGCATTTGGTGAGGTCCATTGTGCTGATTCTTGTGATGTCGTGTAGTCCTTGCCATGATGAGTGGACTCTGATCATGAACTCTGTGGTCTGACCTAAACATTTACATTAGAATACACGACACACATTTTCTTCGCATACACGTCTCATATACGTTACACTTTTCTTTTAATAAATTAATCTTTATTAATTTTTAGAAGCAAGAGTTGTTGAATATGTTGCGTTGGGGAAGTATGAGAGGGGGCATAGTACGACAGTGAGAGAGAGAGAGAGGAAAAGGTGTCCATGAACCGAAGGAGTGTGTTGGACGGAAGCTGGTGGATTCTCCAGGATATTGATAGAGGGAAAAAATTATAATGTGGGTGTTGACTCCCCTCACTCCAGGGACGACACTTTAAAGTAAGACACGACAATTGGTGCACTGAAATGAGTACTGTCATCCACCCGGAAAAGGCGGCTGTTCTGAGGTGCTCTCTGGACAACAGGATTGTGAGAGATGATGCCCCAAGCGTCAACAGAGAGAACAAACTGAAGAATTTGGGAATCACATTTGACAGGAGTCTGTCCTTCAAGGATCATGTGGAGACGGTTGTGACAAGATCTCAAAAGGGACTCAATGCACTTAAAACTATGGCTGCAATGGACACAGAGCAGAAAATGCTCTTCACACTATATCAGCACTTTATCCTCTCAGTAATTGATTATGGACTAGGACTGCTCTCTGTCTCAAAGAGTCAGCTGGTGAAATTAGAGCGCATACAGAACGAAGCTATGTGGGTCATTCTGGGATGCACCAGAGACATCCCAGTAGTGTGTATGCGTTACATTTTTGGTCTGCCAACTTTTGCTGGTAGGCACAAGGTGATGCAGGCGAAGGCATACCTCAGAGTAGCTGCAGACACAGATCACCCGTTGCATGAGGCACTGGACGAAGTTAAGGGTCAGAGACTGATAAGAGGGAAATCATAAATGGCTCAAGCGGAGGATACGATCAAACAGGTGTGTCCCTTGGAGAACATCAGACGAGAAGAGGAGTGGGTCAGAGTGCCAGCGGAGCAGTCACACTTGTGCAGAGTTATAATTACATTGAGCCAGCAGGGGCCACGGAAGTGGAAATCCAGCAACTAATTCAGGATAATGCTCGCCCGGGTGATGTGATTATCTACACGGATGGTTCGGTGTTGAGAGGTAGGAGAAGTGCCTGGGGATTCTTAGTAAAAGCTAATGGTCGACGTTTGGTGCAGGAGAGCCTGGCGTATGATGACACTACATCTAGCTTAAGAATGGAGGTGGAGGCGGTCAGTGCAGCTTTCCGCTGGACGGAGAACACGATACATACACACATTGTGATTGTAACTGACTCAGAAAGCATGCTGAGGAGGGTGAGGACAGGCAGGCTTCGTGCAGAGTGGGTTGCTTCACTTCGGAGGTCATGGGTAGCAAGCAACACCTGGATCTTTTCTCCGGGGATTCCGGTGTGCTGGGGAATGAACAGGCGGACAGATTGGCTGGCTCGGCAAAACTTGGTGGAGTATTGATGCATGACAAGGCAGACGTGGTTGCGGCCTTGTGGGAGCACGTGCACACCTCGGAGGAGCAAATGGATCACCATAGTCTGGTAAGAATGAGGCAGCGAGGTGTGACGAGGGGATCTGGTCGACGCTCGACGCTCAGAGGAAAGGCGAGACGGACATATAATCAGATTGCTACTGGAACTATTAGTGTTGGAACTGTTCGCTGGTTGCTGAGGTTGGGGACGGAGCGCTTATGGGAATGCCCCGAATGCTGTGATGTCGGTTCCTAAATCAATCAATCAATCAACCAATCAATCAATCAATGTTAAATGTAATGAAAATAAGAAATAAGAATAAAATAGTCATGAAAAATATGATGAAGCGAAAAGAAGGGGAAGATGGGTAGAGAAAAGGACAATATAAAGATGCTGCCGACTTAAGTTCATTTTAAAGCTTTTTTTGTGTGTGTTTACATTTGTTAATGTAGTTGGAACGTTTTGAACTTGAGTGTAATCCACACTGGTCTGAACTTTGCGTTTGGATGAGAGATCTTTCTCTACTATCTGACGTCCCTCACCATCCTGCGAAGCCACTCCAAATTTTGAAGTACTTGTAATTTAAATCCGCAAGTCAAAGACGAAATGTCGTACTAATGTAGGAAGATAACCCCCTACCTTGCCATTAGCGAACCGTAAGTTTAATAGTGAGCGCTTGGTTATATCTTGTTCTCTCGCTTTGAACTCAAACGCACCCCATACACATGCTACTACTCGTTAGTGCACTGGACTGAATTTTGTGCGTGGATTAGCTTTCCGGATTACCATTTCCACCGCCATTAGGCGAACCCATTCTGACTTCTGAGGTAGGTATAATTTACGTACCCAAGTCAAGGACGAGAAGTCAACATACACTTACGCATAAGGCCAGGCGGCTTCACCACCTGAATCAAGCTTATTCCACCAACAGCTGGTTGACTGCGAAACATTCAGACAAGCTGGAACACTTAAAGCTGAGAGAAACAAACTTCTCATATTTCTCATATTACACTCGGCAGGCGGCTGTCATGATTGTAAAATGGAAAACCTAACGCACTAAATGGGTCAGGTCTGTGACCCACGACCTAAAGACCACGGGGTTAGACAGGATGATGGGTAACAGGCCATAAAAGGAAAACTAAAAATAGATTATGTCTTTGTCTAGGAAAGTAAACATTCCTAGGGGGACATAAGATGTGACGGATCGTGTTTAGAAAAGGGAAATTAATCTTTGGAGTATAGATAGGGCACAGGTCCGATAGCCTGGGACTTCAGATTTTGAAACCCGTGCAGACAAATTGTTTCTTCTTGTGCCCCAAAGCAGACAGTGGAGATCACGATTCCCTATTCCTTTCTGTCATCTGCTAGTTTTATGAAATTATCGTTGCTTGTATTACTAAACAGAGAAAAGAAAAATCACAACAACAGAAATGAGGTTCCTGAGAAGAATACTCAACGTATCAAGAAGATATAAGATCAGAAATGAAGAAATCAGGACTAAAGTGGGGATTAAAGCAGCACTAGATTTTATTAGAAACCAGCAAGTCAAATGGTTTGGCCATGCAAGTAGGTTACCAGTCAACGGCATATCACAACAAGCAATGATGTGCAGACCAGATGGAAACAGAGGAAGAGGCCGACCACGTAAACGTTGGACGGAGGGAATAGCAGAGTCCATGGGAATATCGATATATGAAGCCCATAATCGGGAACTCTCACGACGTTTATACTTCACCTCGACACCGCAAGGCACAAGAGGAACATGATGAGATGAAATGAGATGAGATAAGATGAGATGAGATGAGATGAGATGAGATGAGTATTACTAGTTTTATCCGACCGTTTCAGATTTATAAACTGGTGCGTTTAATGTGATGATTAGAGCGTTGCGCTGACAATGGTATGAGCGTCGAAGGACACGGGTTAGGCTCTTGCTGTTCGCTACGACAGGTAATGTTTGACCTATTCCCTTGTGCACCCAGGGCCACAATATTAAATGTGAAGGCTCTTTCACAGTGGTTCTCAACAGGTGGAGAATCCCCCCCCCCACCAGTGGGAATTTGAGGGTTTCGGGAGGGGGGGGGGGAGTAAATTATTACAAGATCGCGTTAATACAGAACCGATTACTTGATATTGTTTTTCCTTCCACACTTTACAGTTCTGTACTTCTCGCCTTTCTGAAATTCGTTTTATAACGTAAGGAAACCAACAAATCACGTTTTATGTAGACGTCTAGACTGGTTCTAGTATGTGTTATTAAATTTAGATTCTATTTGTACGTATGCTGTGTAGTGGCGGGTGGAATTAATGGGGAGGACATACGAAAAAATGTGGGGGGATGACATTCTATACACATGGTGAAGGGGTGCTTGGGCCAAAGAAAGGTTGAGAACCACTGCTCTATCACGTCACATACACAGGTAAGCTGCTGCTCCGTGATTTGCTTTTTTCCTTTTTTTTTTGTTATCATAAATCATAACATTTCTTTATTTTCATCTGCTTTACTTGTATAGGCTCTGTGGTGAAGGTTTTACGGACGCAATTCGTAATCTCACATTCGGCGTTCGAAACACAACTGCGGGAGATTTGGAAGCAGACCGCCTTGTGGTGGTTTCCATACTATGGTATGAATACCTCTGAAGTCGGAGTGGGTTCGCCTAAAGGCGAGGGACACCGGTAAAAAGAAAAGCTAACCCACACGTAGAATGCAGCCCCTTACTACTTTAAGCAGTGTGCAAGGACTACGCTTGAGCTTAAGCGAGCGAACGAAAAATAAAAAAAAATAAAAAGTGGTATGATTGCCGGTCGTTCAGAAAGCAATAGCAAACTACTGAACGTGAACTTTCCCAGGAATCACAAACAGTTAATAAATGCTGGAGCTGACTGCGACGTCTTGTAAAGGATATACAACTTTTTCTTGTATAACAGCTGCGGGCGATTTGACACCAGACTACCTTGCGCTGGTTTTCATACAATGGTATGAGTTGCAGTCGTTTATAATTCAATGGCAAACTACTGAACGTAAACTTGTCAAGAAATCACAGTTACAACATGACGAGGTTTACTCAGATGTCCTCAACAGGATATGCAACTAACTTATTTTTTCTTGTATAGTATTTGTCAACATAAAGATAATTTCTCTTTTGATTTCGAATATCCTGTTACAGTGTTCAATCTTTATAAAGGTGTTCATTGGTGTGTTTAGTCAGTTGCTGTGTTCCTGAGTATTTCATTCACCCCTGACAACTTTAATGATGAAAGAGCAATAGTTGTGGAGGTCCCCAGCAAATATTCCACTCATTCTGTAGCAACCCCTATAGATGTTTCTGCAGCAACCATTTCAGAAATGTTTATGTTTCTGCAGTAACTCTTCGCGGCTCTGTACCAACTATTTCAGAAATCTAACGGTTCTGCGCCAAATGCTTCCCTAGTATTTACGGGTGTTTCAATAACTATTCCAACGATTTCAATGTTCCAACAGGAACTACTTCACAATGTTCAGCGGTTTCCCATCAACTGTTGAACTAGTTTCAGCATTTTTCCAACACCCATTTCACTTATTTGCACAGTTCTCACAACTATTTGACTAGATTAAGTGATTTCCCAACATCTATTTCATCCATGTCCGTGGTTTCCCAACAATCATTTCACTAATTTCGTGATTCTCAAAGAATTATTTCACTAGCTTCAGTGTTTCATTAACATTATTTGGTGATTCATTCACTAACACACGTATCACTCATTCCCGTCGTTTCCCAAAAATTTCACTAGTTTCAATTATTCTTGAGCAACTATTTCACTAGTTTTGAGAGTACCCCAACAACTATTTCGCAAGTTTCAATGGTTCTCAAACAACTATTTCACTCATTCCCGTGGCTCCCCAACTACCTCACTTGTTTTCATGGTTCTCCAACAACTATTTTACCTGTTTCGAGGTTCTGCTACAACTGTTTTATTAGTTTCAAAGAATACCCAAAAACTATTTCCTTTTATCTTAACGGTTCTACAGTAACTCTTTCAATAGTTTTAATTTGCTAACAACTATTTCACTAGTTTCAAGAATTATTCAACAATGATTTCACTAGTTTCAATAGTACTTCAGCAACAATGTAAATCCAATGAACGGTTCTGTAACACCTATTTGACTAGTTTATGTAGTTCTTCAATAACTGTTTCACTAGTTGGAGAAACACAAAAATTAGTGAAATAGTTGTTGGCGCCAATAACTATTTCACTAATTTGTGTGTTTCTCCAACAACTGTTTCTGTGATCTCAAGAATAAACCAGCTATCGATAATGATTGATTTTTCTTCTGTGCCGATGCGAGGTTGATTTGCATTTTAGATAAGTTGCTGGTCGTGCCCTTCAAAGTACCTCACAGAATAAGCACTTATCATTGTCTTTCTTTTTTCTTTTTTTTTTTCAGACTGAAAGAGATATGTCATTAAAAAATTGCACAACGCCCTAATCACACCAAAAGTCTGCCCCGCGAAACAACTCATTATTGGAAACGACGCCTACTCCAAACTGAGCTGCCAGCAAAAACCGTTCTATGTACATTGAGCCGGAATCCAAACAGAAATTCCATGTCATTTCTGTGTGCTGGTGTCTACAGAAACACCTGCAAGAATCGATATCAGCCAGGCACGGAACTCTGCGCAAGCTGGTTCGATCTGTCTCACTGTTTGACCTTTCCGCCGTGATTCCGTGAGGTCGTTAAGGGGTGATGTATCTGCCGTTCTCCCTGTAATGAGCATTCCTGGGCTTTTTTCCCCGGGACTTAATCGAATCTTAGTTTGAGAATAAATACTCTATTGTGTTGTTAAATGGTGATTACGATAGTGTAAATTTTATATTTGCTTAGAAAATGTGAAAATAATGTAATGGCGGGGTAAATGTGGGATCGATATTGTTGTTGTGCTTGTGTTTAATAAATGGGGAGTTGCAACGTGTTCTTGTTCTGTGATATTTTCCTCTTGTGTCCGGAAAATTATGTGGGGGTTGGAGGTTGATGTGAGGTTAAGGAAGTGATTTTTTTTTTTGGGGGGGGGGGGGGGGAGGAGGAGATTACATGTGGTCAGGAAGATGACGTGTGGAAGAGGGAGTCGTATACGGGAGAGGTTTGACGTGTGAGTATGAAGATGACGTGAGGAGAGGGAGATGACGTAGTGGCGGGAAGATGACGTGTGGAAGAGGGAGTCGGGTACGGGAGAGGTTTGACATGTGAGTGGGAAGATGGCGTGAGGAGAGGGAGATCACGTGTGGGTGATCTGGAGGTGATCATGTTCGGGTGAAGTAATTAAGATGACGGTGATAGAGATGATGTTGAGTGACGGACGTAGCCTGCAGAAGGCGGAGATAATTTATCAGACGACATGCTGGTGAAGGGAATGACGTGTGGGTGCGGAGAAATACGTGTGGGTGGAGTGAAAGACGTTTGGGTGGAGAGAAAGGCGTGTGGGTGGAGAGAAAGACACATGGGTCGATGGAATGACATGCGGGTGGTGAGAAATGCATATGGGTGGAAAAAAGACGTTTGTGTGGAGATACACATGTGTGGATGGAAAGAAAGACGTGTAGGTGGAGAGAAAGACGTGCGGGTGGAGAGAAAGTTGCGCTGGTCAATTACGTCTTGGTAGAGAGAAAATCTTGTAGGTGGAGAGAAAGACATGTGGGTGGAGAGAAAAGTATGTGAGTGGAGAGAAACACATGTGGGTGGAGAAAATGACGTGTGGATGGAAAGAATGACGCTTCGGTGGAGACAAATACGTGTGGGTGGAAAGAAAGACGTGTAGTTGAAGAGAAACACGTTTGGGTGGAGAGAAAGACGTGTGGGTAACGATAAAGACGTGTAGTTGAATAGAAAGACATATGGATCGATGGAATGACGTGTGGGTGGACAGAAAGACTTGTAGGTAGAGAGAAAGGCGTGCGAGTGGAGAGAAAGACTATGGTTTGATTGAAAGGCGTGTGGGTGAAGACAAATACGTATGTGTGGAAGGAGAGACGCTTCGATGGAAACAAATACGTGTTGGTGGAAAAAAAGACGTGTATGTGGAGAGAAAGACGTGTGTTTGGAGACAAAGACGTGTGGGTGGAGAGAAAGACGTGCGGGTGGAGAGAAATCATTGGGTCGATGGAATGACGTGTGGATGGAAAGACGTGTGTGAGGAGACAAATACGTGTGATGGAAAGAAAGACGTGTGTGAGGAGACAAATACGTGTGATGGAAAGAAAGACGTGTGTGAGGAGACAAATACGTGTGATGGAAAGAAAGATGTGTGTGAGGAGACAAATACGTGTGATGGAAAGAAAGGCGTGTGAGTTGAGAGAAAGACCAGTGGTTGGATAGAAAGAAGTGTGGGCGGAGGGAATAACGTGTTGATGGAGGGAATGAAGTGTGGATGAAGATAAAGACGTGTGACTGGAGAGACAGGTGTGTGGGTGGACAGACATGTGTATGGGTGGAGAGACAGGTGTGTGGATGGAGAGACAGGTATGTGGGTGGAGATAAATTAGAGAGAGAGAACTAGGTCATGCAACGAAGAACATGTGGTTCTCTCAGCGAGGCGCTGTCGTCATTTGGAGGTGACAGGTTCGAATCCCGGTCGGTAACTATAGCTGTGAGTTTGTGTGTTGTCTAGTGTGTCCTCTAGTCTCTAATTCTGACCCCTTCTGCTCTGAGTGCCACACTGTACGTGTTTATTTATTTGTGTCTGTTTACTTAGCTAAGCGGGCTATTTTGATTATGTTTGGACAAATCTATACTCATTAACAAAGCGTGCCTTTTCTATGTTGACAAGCAACTTCTGCACAATAATCCGTGTCTGTCTATCCAACCCAAATTGTAATCATCATCATCATCATCATCATCATCATCATCATCATCATCATCATATGCATTATCATCATCTTGCAGCAAGGCCTATGCAGAACCTCGCTCTCACCACAGCCCACCTTGAAGTCTCCATAATTTCCAGTTCCCCCTGCCTCATACACTTTCATGCCAAAGGTGTCTTTATTGTCCCATGCACCATTCCTTCTGGTTTACCGATACCTCTTCTTTCAAGAGCCAAAACTTCCATCACTGTTCTTTCTAAGCGGAAGTGACGATTTATATACCCAAAGTGTGTATGTTTCCAAGCGACGACTGTTTACGAGCAGTACGTTTTCGATGTTCAGATCTCATAGCCACGCTGATGTGTCTCTACATTGAAGATATAGAGGGACTTGACTGTTCAAATGATTATAAATACTATTCAAAACAATGTATGCCCTTAGTGAATTTACACACAGAAGCCACACAGAATATATTGCACGATATAATATATTGCCTGGTATATTTCGCTGCATCTCGCCAGGTGCGTACTTCAGATTTATATGCTCACACATCATGAGGTTTTAGACAGATATGACTGAGCTACCGTATGAAAGTAGACGGTGCTACATGATTTCTGTTAGCGCCGAATGTTGGGTGGCGCATACCAAACCTGACACCTCACATTGTGTCAACGACTTCGGACGGTGGAGCGCAATTGGGAGGGTACAAGCCTTATCCTAGTGCGAGGAAATCCAACCTAAAGACTAAATGTCATGACAGGGCAGACGAGGCCCTAAGCCTTGGACGGTAACTGGTCTAGGATGGAAACTCCGACAGGTGGACAGTTAGAGTATTGCTTTGCTGATCCGCCAGCCTCTGCAGCTTGTCTTGCTCCATACATAGTGGTGTTACCTTTCCTCTGGAGTAAACTAGACAGACCGAGAGAGGGATCATGCTGCATGGGCAACACATGGACTCTAAATTCAGCCCAGGCTTTGTGTTATGGAAAGGTATAGCTCCATTTAATAAACTATCGTCTCTCAAGGTGCCAGTCATTCAGTCAGTTTGAACATGCCGAGATGTAGCGAAGTATGCCAGCAATAAACCGTGCACAAGGGCTATACCGACCGTAGCGTAGCTACTCGTAAGCCTCCCATGTCGAACAGGCCAAGAGAAAGGTACCACAGATCAATAGAGACACAAACCTGCTGCCTTGTAGGCAGGTAGATTGAGAACAGTCAACGGCTTGGGAATGCAAACACGAAAAAATGCTTGCCGGAGTCGTATGCACTGAGCCACGGGCTTAACGAAACAGTTCAACATATTCCATCACACGATGACACAGATCTTATACCATGATAGCGACAGCAACGTGGTTTATAGAAAACATGGCTGAGTGCCGGTTTGTTTGTTTTTAGGTCGGCAGATGGTAAGCTAGAGAAGGAAGGTACGCACAACAAGTGCTGCACGTAGCACAAGGAAACTACAATCAACTGGTTTTTTGGCGCCACAATAACTAGTTTGAAGAGGCTCTTCAATGGCGAAGTGCTTTGTTGTTGCCACGATTCGGCTTAGTTCTGCAGCCCTTGTCTGTTTTGAAACTGGATACTCTCGCTAATGACAAGAATACATTAAACGTGATCGTTAGTGCATGAGTAGGGAAGTCTAATATGGGAAAGCAGACTGTATTCTCATAGCACAGGCTTTATAGTTGCCAACCAGTTGTTGTTATGTTTCTTATAATGCTGTCTTTATATCTGTCAACGCTCTGTTTGTATGCTTCTTATTATAGTCTTTATACCTGTAAACGCACTGTTTGTATGCTTCTTTTTATATTGTCTTTATATCTGTCAAGGCTCTGTTTGTATGGTTCTTATTATATTGTGGTTATACCTGTCACGGCTCTGTTTGTATGTTTCTTATTATACAGTCATTTCATCACTCAATGCTCTGATTCTATATTTCTTATTATAAGTTTTTATATATGTCAAGGCTCTGTTTTTATATTTCTTGTTATACAGTCTTTATATCTGTCAACGCTTTGTTTGTATGCTTCTTATTATATAGTCTTTATATTTGTCACCTGCTCTGTGGCGATGGCGTTGCGGTCGCGATTTGTAATGTCGTTTACCCGCGTTCAAAACACAACGGTGCCCGATCTGGTAGCAGATCGTGTCTCGCTGATTTTAATATGTTGGTATGGGAGCCGGTCATTCAGAAAGCAATGGCAAACTACTGAACATACAACTTGCCAAGACGTCAACAACGGCAATAAAATGCTGGTGTTGACTGCAACGTCATGTAAAGGATACGCAACTTTAAAAAATACCAGTGTATTGTGCTATCAGACGAACCCACTCCGAATTCAGAGGTACTTGTAATTTAGGTCCCCAAATCAAGGGCAAGAAGTCAACATTTTAGTCCAACTGATGGCGTAGGGATTAGACTTGTAAAGACGTGTTGACAGACGTTTTGGTAGACGTGTAAGCAGACGTTACCTCGACATCAGCACACTGGATATTTAAGAACGAGCGCTCTTATACGTTCGTCAATGATGACTTTTAACGGTTTGTTTGTATGGGTATAACAGTTGGTTTTTAGTGAACACTTATTTGTTGATGTTGTATGAGTATAACAGTGGCTTTTTAGTGAACACTTATTTGTTGATGTTGTGTGGGTATAACAGTGGCTTTTAAGTGAACACTTATTTGTTGATATTGTATGGGATAACTGTGGCCTTTTAATGAACACGTATTTGTTGATAGTGTATGGGTATAACACTAGCTTTTTAGTGAACACTAATTTGTTGATATTGAAATACTAACAGAGGGCATACTATGTTGTTAAACTCATTACAAACATTGGCCAGAGGCAGTCATCATTTGTTGGGAAGGGAAAAACTGGAACATGTTGTGCAACTGGAAAGATTTGTGCAAAGAGAGATAGAGCATGGCAACGGGAGAAAGTTCTTCACAGTCTTGTGTCTCAGGACGAAAGAGAGTGAACACATGAATTGACCCATGCCGTCGAAGATGGCAATTTGCGGAGAAGCATGATTGCCACGCCAACCGTCAAAGCACTTGATGACCGACACCTTACCACCTTAATAGACGATAGTTTGTAAAATTGAGGTATACCACTTCATAACACAAAGTCTGGGCTGAATTCAGAGACCATGTCTTGTCCATGCAGTACAATTCCTCCCCCCCCCCCCCCTTTTCACTCTCTCTCTCTCTCTCTCTCTCTCTCTCTCTCTCTCTCTCTCTCTCTCTCTCTCTCTCTCTCTCTCTCTCTCAAACCTAGGATAGACTTACATAAAACAAGCTTAGCATACTCTGCCACTCAGTTGTGGAACAATCTTCCACAAGAAATCAAAGACACCACCAATCATTTTACATACAGTCGCAACCTGTTTTAACACTACCTCAGTACAGAGTACATGCCCCCTAAAACAATAATGTTAAATTATCTCACACGACAACTAGTTAATAAACATTTCCATATGTATGGCACGTTACACCTTCCTTAGGTATTTATCATGTCTGTATAAACATTGCCTCAGTGAGTCATGTATTATTGATTATTTTTCATGTGTATTAATGTTTATTGTTCTTTCGTTGTCTAACATTAGCTTCATAAGTGATGTTGAATGAAATAATGTATGAAAGGAATTAGACAAGAAGGGCAGAATGTCAGACGGGACTGCGTGCCTAATTCTTAACCCTTTGAAAATGAAGATTGTTCGTTCGTTCGTTCGTTCGTTCTCTCTCTCTCTCTCTCTCTCTCTCTCTCCCTCTCTCTCTCTCTCTCTCTCTCTCTCTCTCTCTCTCTCTCTCTCTCTCTCTCTCTCTCTCTCTCTCTCTCTCTCTCGGCCTGCCTTGTTTACTTGAGGAATGGTAACACAAAAACATCTGAAACAAGACAAGTTGCAGAAGCTGCCAGATCAGCAACACAATTCTCTAACTGCCCGTCTATGGGAGCTTCGATTCTAGATCAGTAACTGACCAAGGTTTTGGGCGTGGTATGTCCTGCCATGATAGTTAGTCTTTAGCTTGCATTTTCTCGCACCAGGATAAGGCTTGTACCCTCCCAATTGCTCTCATCGGCCAGAAACCGATGGCACACTGTGGGGTTTTGGGTTTGGTCAGAGCTGTCCAAGATTTGGTTGATAACAAAGGTCAATAATTCGTAGCTAGCCACTGCACTGCCATGACCCCTCTGTAAGAGTATAAAATAGAGCAATAGTTAACAGTCCACAATGAAAAGTATTCAATCACTGAATCGTCCGCACATGGCCTGCAGGCCCCTACTTTGGGGACCTCTGGGTTCTGTTTCGCTGGCACAGTCACATCTTGTGGCTTCTGTAATTGTTAGTCTATATTTGTGGTCAAAATGATGTAGTAATGTGGCAAAGGTATTGACGTAGAGCCTCCATATCTCCTGGAATGTTGAAAAAGGCTGAACCTCTATGTACTTACTGTGTAATAGAAGACGTGAGTCCCATTGGCCAAGTGATTACACCGTCTAGCTCCGCCCGAAGGTTGTGGGTTCGATTCTGGGCCTCGACATTCGGTTCACGAGTGCAATTTTCTCTAGAGACACCTGGGGGTCGTCCCTGTAGCTACGGAGTTCGTGCTCTATGTGACGGTTTTGGTAGGCTGACCTGTGGAAAAAGACCGAGCCATATGGGGTAAAACCCGGTGCTATGACGTCCATCGTCTTGACTGTTAACCCTTTTCTTTTAAATATAAGACTGCTCAGTTATAAATTTGCAGGGTTCGTGATGTGGCCTTTTTTCCCATTAAAAATGACAATAATATGAAGGCTTCCAGAGATGGAATAATTAAAGATCTCGCGTAGACTAAGTCACTACTTGATAACTCGTTCTGTTCGATGCTACAGTTCTATTAATTAAAACGCAACTATATATTACAGTCTGTTGGAGCGGTTGCCAACATGCTAAGTGGTGGGACATTCATCTAAAGACACATTACATTTTCATCTATTCGAATAATTTCAATCTCGTTGCTAAAATGTAAAATGGTGCCTATACACCTGACCTTACGTCAATCCACCCTTCTGCCCATAGGTATGCTTCCCTGTCTGTCATTACGTCTGTTCAAACATTAGCTCTATCATCTGTCTACATGTCTGCTCAAACGTCTGCCACACGTCTGCCCCGATGTCTGCTAACAAGTCTGCCCACACGTCTGCCTTAAATGTCTACCCACACGAATTACCACACGTCTGCCCATACACTTACCTACATATCTGCCCATATTCCTGGCCATATGACCGCTCACACGTCTGCCGATACATCAGCCCACATGTCTGCCCACATGTCTGTCAAAAGGTATGACAACACGTCTTTACAAAGGTCTAATCCCATGGCTGTCCATAGGCATGCCTGTACCTCTGCTTACATATCTGTTCACACCGATCACCAGTCTAGTCTTGTTTATGCTAATGTGAAACACAAAGTTGTTTTGATGTTAAACACAACGTGTGATTGTTTCGATGTGAAACACAAAGTGTGATTGATTCAATGTGAGATACAAAGTGGGATTGTTTCACATCATCACGATACAACGGTCATTTAATGAGACTGTGCAACTTGTCTGCTGTTTTCTGTTGTCTGTTGTTGTTCTGTTTTATGTTGTCTGTTGTTGATCTGTTGTCTGCTGTGACATGCCTGTTGCTTATACATCGCTGCTCAACAAACAGCACATTAATCCATAACTTCTGCATTCGAGTAAAATAAATAAACATCTTTAAAACAATCCAGTAAGATTGAAAACAATACAGTAAAGTATAAAACAATTTTACTACAAAGTAAGGAAATATACAATTAATAGTTAGTTACATGTCCTCTACAGGACGTCGCAACCAATCCCAGCATGTATTGGCTGTTTGTGGTTTACTAGACAATGTTAGTTCAGTAGTTTGGCATTGATTTCTGAACAGTCGACTCCTCACAGCATCGACATCAACACACAGTTGTTTACTTTCAAATGACCTGTATCTGACTTCAAACGTGTGCTCGATATGACGGGGAATTATCACACTGCGCGTCTCACTATCCCCAAAGTCACAGAGTGAAATAGACAGCAACGGTATATACATAATTGAAACGGAACACACTGTTAGCCACAGAGTGAAATAGACAGCGACGCATGAAACGGAACACACTGTTAGCCACAGAGTGAAATAGACAGCGACGCATGAAACGGAACACACTGTTAGCCACAGAGTGAAATAGACAGCGACGCATGAAACGGAACACACTGTTAGCTACAGAGTGAAATAGACAGCGACGCATGAAACGGAACACACTGTTAGCCACAGAGTGAAATAGACATCGACGCATGAAACGGAACACACTGTTAGCCACAGAGTGAAATAGACATCGACGCATGAAACGGAACACACTGTTAGCCACAGAGTGAAATAGACATCGACGCATGAAACGGAACACACTGTTAGCCACAGAGTGAAATAGACAGCGACGCATGAAACGGAACACACTGTTAGCCACAGAGTGAAATAGACAGCGACGCATGAAACGAAACACACTGTTAGCCACAGAGTGAAATAGACAGCGACGCATGAAACGGAACACACTGTTAGCTACAGAGTGAAATAGACAGCGACGCATGAAACGGAACACACTGTTAGCCACAGAGTGAAATAGACAGCGACGCATGAAACGGAACACACTGTTAGCCACAGAGTGAAATAGACAGCGACGCATGAAACGGAACACACTGTTAGCCACAGAGTGAAATAGACAGCGACGCATGAAACGGAACACACTGTTAGCTACAGAGTGAAATAGACAGCGACGCATGAAACGGAACACACTGTTAGCCACAGAGTGAAATAGACATCGACGCATGAAACGGAACACACTGTTAGCCACAGAGTGAAATAGACATCGACGCATGAAACGGAACACACTGTTAGCCACAGAGTGAAATAGACATCGACGCATGAAACGGAACACACTGTTAGCCACAGAGTGAAATAGACAGCGACGCATGAAACAGAACACACTGTTAGCCACAGAGTGAAATAGACAGCGACGCATGAAACGAAACACACTGTTAGCCACAGAGTGAAATAGACAGCGACGCATGAAACGGAACACACTGTTAGCTACAGAGTGAAATAGACAGCGACGCATGAAACGGAACACACTGTTAGCCACAGAGTGAAATAGACAGCGACGCATGAAACGGAACACACTGTTAGCCACAGAGTGAAATAGACAGCGACGCATGAAACGGAACACACTGTTAGCCACAGTGTGAAATAGACAGCGACGCATGAAACGGAACACACTGTTAGCTACAGAGTGAAATAGACAGCGACGCATGAAACGGAACACACTGTTAGCCACAGAGTGAAATAGACAGCGACGCATGAAACGGAACACACTGTTAGCCACAGAGTGAAATAGACATCGACGCATGAAACGGAACACACTGTTAGCCACAGAGTGAAATAGACATCGACGCATGAAACGGAACACACTGTTAGCCACAGAGTGAAATAGACATCGACGCATGAAACGGAACACACTGTTAGCCACAGAGTGAAATAGACATCGACGCATGAAACGGAACACACTGTTAGCCACAGAGTGAAATAGACAGCGACGCATGAAACGGAACACACTGTTAGCTACAGAGTGAAATAGACATCGACGCATGAAACGGAACACACTAGCTCATTAACATATTTAAAGGCGAAAGGATCGACTCCATAGTACCGGGTTTTATCTCACTTCGCTCGGTCGCTTTCCGCAGGGCGGTCTGTCGAATTCGTCACACAAAGCACGAACTCCGTATTTCCAGCGACGACTCCCAGGAGTCTCAGAGAAGACTGCATTCGTGAACCAAATGGCGGAATTCGGAATCGATACCACAACCTTCGGATCGCGAGGTAGGCGGAGTATCCGCTTCGGCACGGACACCCGCTTGCGTATTAAAGCAAATAAAATGAGAGCATATATTATGAGAAGACACAAACTGAAACATGTTGTGACAACTGGAAATATTTGTGGATAAAGAGATAGGGGAAGACAGTGTGAGTTGGATTCTTCACAGCCTTGTGTCATGTCACGGACGGGAGTCAACACACGAATTGTCAGCCGGCAAGTCACTGGATGATGATGATGATGATGATGATGATGATGATGATGATGATGATGATGATCGTGTTATAATTAAGCTTACCGTTGTTACTTCTGTTTTTGGTGACTCATTCATTGGAAACTATATAGCTACATATGAAATCATGCATAGCAGGCAAACGCAGCCAGCGCTTGATGCTACATAATTTACATTTAAATAGAAAATACTTCAGCATACATCGTACATTGCCAAACATGCAACTTATAATACATATGAACAACTGACTCCGCTGGGATTTAATGATGCAAATAAACCATATCTTATTCGATAAATGCGTTCAGCTTTATCCCAAAAGCTGGCACACGTAATTTGAAACCCATACTTAAACCAGATCAGGTTTAACTAAATCGACAACAACGATGTTTATTGTTATAATTTCTCGGTTATTAATTTTCAACAACTGAGTTTCAAACTAACGAACAATAATTCAGGTTCTCAAAAATACTTCAACGAATTTCATTTGTTCACAGTAAGTTGGCCCTTACCGAAGCCGCACAACTGTTACATAGCACAACCGTCATATTAACTTCCCAGCCGTGCTTTCAACATTACCGTTAATATTTATAGATCTGAAGATATGAGTTAATCTGTAATCCGCACGAATCTTGAAACGTCAGAACTAACATTTCAGTTATTTTATTCAAAGATTTATCGTCTTAGATTGTTAGATTTAGGAGCGAGGTTGAATGAAGCAGGGAGAGTCTGATCCTCTTCTTTGCACACGGGTCTCTTTGAGTGATCTAGTCGCCTCCTATAGACCACTATAAGAGAATCTCAGCACAGTGCACATAATCCCTGTTATATGTGTGTATACCTGATCCAAACAGCACAGTGCACAAACTCTCTCTCATAATTGTGTATACCTGATCCACACAGCACAGTGCACAAACTCCCCATCATAAATGTGTATACCTGGTCCATACAGCACAGTGCACAAACTCTCTCTCATAAGTGTGTATACCTGATCCACACAGCACAGTGCATAAACTTCCTATCATAAGTGTGTATACCTGATCCACACAGCACAGTGCATAAACTTCCTATCATAAGTGTGTATACCTGATCCACACAGCACAGTGCATAAACTTCCTATCATAAGTGTGTATACCTGATCCACACAGCACAGTGCATAAACTTCCTATCATAAGTGTGTATACCTGATCCACACAGCACAGTGCAGAAACTCCCTCTCATAAGTGTGTATACCTGATCCACACAGCACAGTGCACAAACTCCCTCTCATAAGTGTGTATACCTGATCCACACAGCACAGTGCACAAACTCCCCATCATAAGTTTGTATACCTGATCCACACAGCACAGTGCACAAACTCCCTCTCATAAGTTTGTATACCTGATCCACACAGCACAGTGCACAAACTCCCTCTCACAAGTTTGTATACCTGATCCACACAGCACAGTGCACAAACTCCCTCTCATAAGTGTGTATACCTGATCCACACAGCACAGTGTATAAACTTCCTATCATAAGTTGCGGTACAGACTTGCTCTCACCCGAAGCTTGTGGCTCTAATCTGGAAACTGTAGACGGGCATGGCTCATCTCTAGTCCTAGGACTGATTTATCTGATGATGATGATGGTTATGGTGAAGATGATAATGATGATGATGATAATTGTCGTGACCATGATGGTGATAATTATGATTATGGTAACGGTGATAATGATGATGGTGATGATGATGATGATGATGATGATGATGATGATGATGAAGATGATGATGATGATGCTACCGTTATAAATCCGTTCTGTTTAATATTAGCGTCACCAACTAAAGTGAACTATCTGGTTCTATGTCGAAGAATGACACATCGCAAATTGCCACCTACCCATTTTTTACCAAAGGACGATATATTGCAATACGAAAGTCATGGTAGTATTCGTTTAATGTCGATGGGTCTTCTTCAATTGTAATGCTCAGTAAATGGAAATCTACATTGCAATCCTTCCTACATGAGAATCTGTGCCTTGCGTACCCTCTTTTAGCGTTCTTAAGTGGAATGCTATTTTGTTTGTGATTAATTTTGAGGTGAAGTAGGGCTATCGCACATCAACTGAAATGTAAAGTACCCCATTTCCTCCACTAGCCTACGAGACATCACTGAGTAAAGTAGAGTAAGGTTTATCCCCCCCCCCCCCCCCTGTTAAGGTCATTAGAAGGCATGGAAGCAAGTGATGTTTGAAGCTGAGGAGCAGCCTCAGATAATTGTTGGTTATGGTCTTAAGTTTCACGACAGTATGCAGAGGATCTCTTTATATAAACAATGACTACGGTCACAGGCCAGTATGCTCACAGACAAGAAGTACTAAACAAAGCAAAAATTATCTTCTTTGCATGTGCTTCACATAGCATGTTTGTACGCAATATATTCTTATTAGCACATCTTCTTACATTATGAAACTGAATTTTTTTTTCGCATATCGTTTATAGGACATCGCTGTCAACATCAGCATCTTTCAGCTGATTGTTGATTTCTTTACAAGATTACGCTCAGTAGTTTGCCATTGCTTTCTGAGCGACCGACTCACATAACACGTAAGTTACCGATGCGTCTAGAACCGCCACCGATTCACGCGCACGTCACGTTATTCATGAGAGTATACGGGATCACGGAGAAAGTCGCAAACACCTAGGCCAGGGAGACGGCATGAAACTGAATATATTTGGTATAATTCATACTTTGCAAACTAGAAGATATGAGAACCCCTGAAGAATCGAATTTACAATAGCATTAGGATACTGAATCTAATGCAGGATCGATTTGATTGTGTTGTTCATCACGCTTAGTTTGATTTCAATATGGATTTTTGAGAAATCAATCATTGATAAGTTGCGCACTAGATCTTGCCTGGAAACAGACGATCGATTATGAATGAATAATGTAACATATTGTTCCAGGCTTATTGATTTGTCTCTTCTATCTATCTATCTATCTATCTATCTATCTATCTATCTATCTATCTATCTATCTATCTATCTATCTATCTATCTATCTATCTATCTATCTATCTATCTATCCATCCGTCCGTCCGTCCGTCCGTCTGTCTGTCTGTCTGTCTGTCTGTCTGTCTGTCTGTCTGTCTGTCTGTCTGTCTTCTTTCTATGTCTTCCTGCTCAACATTCTCTCCAGGTGATAATGGTGCGTCTGTTCTTCAACACTATAGAGGGGATCCCAATGGCCCATGATCACATCACCTGTTCGAGCAGCAATACTCCACCCTGAGATGCAGATCCAGCCAATGTGCCAACCTGCTCATTACCCCACTTACCAGGATGCATTGGAGAAAATATCCAACGGATGCTCCCAATCTTAGATATTTTTTTTCAGTTACGCATGCCCTTCTGTGAGAAGCATACCACAGGTCTCCACCCATCTCGCATGCTCTGTGAGTCTGTTAAAATTACGACATGTGTGCTCTTTATCCTTCAACCGGCGGAACGTCGTAGTTATTGCTTCCACTTTCATTCTCTGACTAGATGTTCTTGTATCATATGCCAGACTCTCCTGCAGTAAATACATCCTGTTAACCTTCGATGTGATCTCCAAGTCAAATAATTACATCACCTGGACGCGAATTATCAGTTGTCGCCCCTTCCCTCAGCTCTGATTGTTGGCCAATCCCTACACTCCCGACCCAGTGTGATTATGACCCTGCAGAGTTTGACATTTCTTGTGGCATTCTGACCGCTTTCTCTCCTCTTACAATATTTTAGAGCGTACACACTTCTCCGATTGTGTCCTCTGCCTGAGTCATCATTGATTTTCCTTTCACCAGACTATGGTCCTTATCTGTGTACATGGCTTGGTGCTGTGATCCTTGCCTGCACCACTAGGAGATACATGACTAAGCCTGCAGAAAGTTGAGCCTGTGCCGAATCGGTGGCAAAGTCAGGATGTGTCCCGTACACACTATCGGCGTGTCCCTTGAGTGTCACAGAATGATCCGCCAGCTTCATTATGAATGCGCCCTAGTTTCACCAGCTGACTCTTTGTCACTGAGCAGTCCCAATCCATACTTAATTTCTGAGAGAATCAGATGTTGATAGAGTAGGAACAACATTCTTTGCTCCATACCCAATGCTGCAATAATCTTCAGCGACCCTTTTCTTTTGTCACGAGATAAACATCATCTTTGTAAGATATGACATACTCAATATCTCTCTAAGAGAGGAGACTCTCAACATCTAAGACGGGAGACTCACAAAATCTAAGATATGCGAAACTCTACATCTCTTTAAGACATGAGATACTCATCATCTCTTTAATCAAGGAGACTCTGAACATCTAAGACACAAGATACTCAACTTTTCTCCGCTTCTCGAAATACTCACCGTCTCTCAAGACATGATATACTCAACATCTTAGGCATGAGATACTCAATGTCTATCGAAGACATGAGATACACAACATCTAGGACATGTGATACTCAGTGTCACTACATGACTAAGATGAGATACTCAACACCTCTCCACGACTAAGAGGAGACACTCAACGTCTCTCGATGACTTTGATGAGATACCCTTCTCCTCTCCATGACTTAGATGAGATACTCAACGCCTCTCCATGACGTAGATGAGAAAATAAATGTCTCTCCATGACTTACATGAAATAATAAATGTCTATCCAGGACTTAGATAAGATACTCAACGCCCCTCCATGATGTAGATGAGATACTCTTCTCCTCTTCATGATTTAGATGAGAAACTCAAAGTCTCTCCTTATGTTGCCCACACCTCTCCAATAGGTGGCTCTACAAGAGGTGATTTTCGACGAGGTGAGTCTCCAAGAAGTTATTCTCCAAGTGGTGATTCTCGAAGTGTTGACTTTCTAAGAGGTCATTTTATAAGAGGTGACTCTAAAAGTGGTGACCCTCCAAGTGGTGATTCTTCAAGTGGTTATTCTCCAAGAAGGGACTCTCAAAAAGGTGATTCTATAAGAGATGGTTCTCGAAGGAGTGACTCTACAAGAGGTGATTCTCCAAGTGGTGGTTCTCCAAGAGGTGATTTTCGATGAGGTGAGTCTCCAAGTGGCGATTCTCAAAATGGAGATTCTCCAAGAGGTGATTCTCCAGGTTGTGATTTTTCAAGAGGTGACTCTCCAAGATGTAATTCTCCAAGAGTGATTATCCAATAGCTGACTCTCCAAAAGGTCACAAAATGAGACAAGTTATTCTCCAATAGATGACACTCCAATAGGAAACTCTCCAAGAGGTGACTCTCCAATAGGTGGTTCTCAAAGCGATTATTCTCCGAGAAGTGATTATCCAAGGCGTGAATATCCAAGAGGTGATTATCCAAGTGGTGATTCTCCAAGAGGTCACTCTCCAAGAAGTGATTCTATAAGAGGTAATTTTTGAAACGATGAATCTCCAAGAGGTGATGCTATAAGTGGTGACTCTCCAAGATATGACTCTCCAAGAGGTGATTCTCTAAGCGGTGTTTATCCAAGAAGTGACTCGCCGAGAGGTGGTTATCCAAGAGATGACTCTCAAAGAGGTCATTCTTCAAGAGGTGAATCTTCAAGAGGTGATTCTCTATGAGATGACTCTCCAAGAGGTGATTCTCCAAGAGGTAATTCTCCAAGTGGTGAATGTCTATGCGATATCTCTCCAAGAAGTCATTCTATAAGAGATGACTCTCTAAGAGGTGACTGTCCTAGAGGTAATTCTCCAAATGGTGACTCTCCAAGAGGTGATTCCCCAAGAAGTGACTGACCAAGAGGTGATTCTCCAAGTGGTGACTCTCCAAGAGGTGATTCTATGAGAGGTGATTCCCCAAGAAGTGACTGTCCAAAAGGTAATTTTCCAAGTGGTGACTCTCCAAGAGGTGATTCTATGAGAGGTAATTCCTCAAGAAGTGACTCTCCAAGAGATGATTCTCCATGTGGTGGTTCTCCAAGAGGTAACTCTCCAAGAGGTGATTCTCCAAGAGATGATTCTCCAAGTGGTGATTCTCAAAGATTTGAATCTCCAAGAGGTGATTTTCCAAGACTGATTCTTCAATAGGTGACGCTCAAAGAGGTTATTTTATAAGTGCTGACGCTCCAAGAGTTGTCTCTCCAAGATGTGGTTCTCCAAGTGGTGATTCTCCAATAGATAGCTCTCCAAGATATGATTCTCCTCGTGGTTATTCTCCAAGAGATGATTCTCTAAGAGGTGATTCTATAAGAGATGATTCTCCAAGTGGTGGTTCTCCAAGAGATGACTCTCCAAGAGGTGATTCTCCAATAGGTGACTCTCTAAGAGGTGACTATCCAAGAGATGACTCTCTAAGAGGTGACTATCCAAGAGGTGACTCTCTAAGAGGTGACTATCAAAGAGGTAATTCTCCAGTTCAAACATCTATGTCACATCACTTATATCAAAATGATTTCAACCCAAAAATGTAGAAATATGTGAGCAATAAGTGAGCAACGATACACGTGGAAATACTGAATCAAGAGAAGCTCTAATATCAGTCTTACAAAATGTACTATCAAAAAGATTTTTTTCCCCGCGTTTCCATCCTGTTTCAGGATATTGCGGTCAACAACCGCATCTTTCAGCTGTATGTTGATTCCTAGGCTAGATTACGCTCATCAGCACGCCACGACTTTCTGAGCGACAGGCTGTATACTCTCATAAGTCACCAGCGTGACTCGAACCCCTATCAAAAGGATAGACTGAAAATTTTGGAGATCCATTACAGGCAACCTTCATTGTGGAGACACTGATGCATTGATTGATTTGAGGGTCCAATGTATCCTGTCTCTAATGTATCACATTTGTGTAGATGTATTGTCTTCATCAAATTACGGTTCTACTTAAAAATAACGAGACCCGTTCAATTTTAGCCAAAGCTTTAACGTTTTTCTATGTTCATGCTCTTTCCCTGACACCTATTTCTCTCTCACACGCTTATGTCTTTGACTCTATGGGTGCCAGTCAATACTATCGATTTATACATTCATTACTCACGATCACTACCTGTACACAGGAAGCGATGTGACAAGAATTGATTTCTTGTTTGGGAATTTCCCGCTGTACGAGAAATGTCGATCAATAGATAACCAGGTCATGCTTGCAATGGGTCTGTATTTTGTCCGGAAACAGGCAAAGTGGGCCTGTAGTGTGAAATATTAAATAGTTTTCCTCTAGCTTCAATGATCACCACGGTGTTAAACAATTGGTTAAAAGCCTAGATCTATACTTCATGCTTGTGTTTCAGAATCAACGGGTCCCAGGCGCACGGTTTGCTTTGCTTTTATTACCTTCCTAAGGGAGTAGATTTTTCACGCTTTCGGTGTTATGAACATAGATAAGAGTAGTTACGGCTACAGCAGGATGTAACAATAGGAAATAAAAACAGTTAAATACGTGTAATTCCTGCGACAATGTGAGTTATACTAAATACGGACACAGAGTACATATAGTACAGTGAACTCCACATTGGTGAACATAAATCACAGGAAGGAAAGTTTAAAAAAAATAATAAAATAAGAAATAAAAATAAGTATACTAAGACACAACGAACGACGTCTCAGTTATATTAATATTCATTGTCGAGTGATCAACTTCTATAGAGAGAAGTCTCACAAGTACAGTAGAAGACAATGAGACTATCCGTTAGGAAAGTCTCCCCACTGAAGATATAGAAGACAAGTGGCTCGTAAAACTAGGGAGAATGACTACTGGTCCCAGAAGAAGTCTACTATTCTTACAATGGCACAGGGACTGCGGATAAAGTTGTACAGCTATACACACAAAGATGATAGCAGACTTAGCAGCGACACGATGGTCTTGTATAAAAGAATTTATTCACCAGACTTGACTTGGGCTATGCAGCACAAAGAAGTCGATAAAGATGAATATTCAACTTTCGTCCTGCCCTCACCCTTGTGTAATCTAATTAAATGTTGGATCATGGAAACAGTAACTTCAATTACTTATTTAGCAATAAGCGACAACACCGTTTATAACTGGTTTATATTTAAAAAGGAATAAGGAAAGACTCCCACAGTGAGAAAATAAAATACACTGTTAGAGAAATGAAAATTGCAAACTAATATGTGTTCAATAGTCCTGACGGTTCCACACACCTGATAATCGTAATTAGACTATAATCATCAGACAAAGTTTTTGACTATCACAATATGGCAGTGGTTAGCTCCAGGATGGTGGGTGACTACTCAGATGAATTAAGTGTTCCAACGGTGAAGCTGCTAGTTTCACCATCGTTCCTTTCCAGGTCACATTAAGTTCTAGCCGCAGAATTACCACACAAAAACTCTAGTTCCAGAACCAGTCGATCATCACTTCACTGGAGAGTTTATTCAAATGAATACAAGTTTGGTAGAACTAGTACTAATTTCAGTACTATACTTTTAAAATGTCCACCTTTCGAAATACTAAATTGGCCCCGACCGGTGGCTGCGATTTCTCGCGGAACACTGAGGCAGGAAGTCGAACTAGGATTAGTAAGTAGCCATTTCCGTAGCCAATTGTCAGGTAGCTAATAATTGACCAGAATAAGTAAGCCAAATGTAAATTACCCCATTAAACGTACATAAATACTAAGTAAACATACACAAATATTAATTATATTTCTAACAAATATTAGAAAATAGGCAAGAGGAGTCGGTTTTACAAAGCTTTGCCACGTTCATCAAGAACAAGCAACACAAACAGATCTATATATTAAAAAAAAACCAACATTAAATTAGAAAATGTTATAATATAATTGTGTTTTAAAAATATATAATTTTCTAATTTCATGTGTTTCTTTAGATTTATTTGTGTTTTCTGTTCTTTTAGATTAGTATAATCGAAACGGCGTTCGTTGTGTCGTTATGTTTATATTTTTATTTGTTGGTGTATCATTTTCTTTTTTTTTTTGGGGCGGGGGGGGGGGGGGGGGGGGGGCTTCTTCTTCTTCTTCTTCTTCTTCTTCTTCTTCTTCTTCTTCTTCTTCTTCTTCTTCTTCTTCTTCTTCTTCTTCTTCTTCTTCTTCTTCTTCTTCTTCTTCTTCTTCTTCTTTTTCTTCGGTCATTTATTTCTTGAGTGTTAGCGAATTTTGTTTATCTCAGGCGTTACACATTATTATTATTATTATTATTATTATTATTATTATTATTATTATTATTATTATTCGGCTTCCTCTTCTTCTTCTTCTTCTTCTTCTTCTTCTTCTTCTTCTTCTTCTTCTTCTTTTTCTTCTTCTTCTTCTTCTTCTTCTTCTTCTTCTTCTTCTTCTTCTTCTTAATCATCATCGTCCTCTGCTTTTCATCAGAGACTAAACAAAACCACAAAATATCACCCAGAAACTCTACGGATGAACACCGAGAAACTCCACGGATGAAGAAACAAACAAATAAAGTCGAATATTTCGACAAAACTTTTGCGTGGCGCGAGCGTGTATGTGTTTGTGCGCGTGCGTGTGTGTGCGTGCGCGCGCGCGCGCTCGTGTGTGTGTGTGTGTGTGTCGCAAGTACAACCTTTCTCCGCTACAGACACGAGGTGTTGATAACAGAATATTGGAGAACAAATCTACAGGTAATTGTTGAGATACTGTTTAAATGTTCCCCGGTATGTGTGGTGACGACAGACCCTGTCACCGCGTCGTTCCTTGACCCTGGTTCGTCACTGCGCCTGGGTCGCGACATATGTGCTCCCCATCAGTGACAGCCCAGCTGTTCACACTGGTGACCTAATTCAGCGGTCGGATATTACTAGGTAGTCATAAGTGAGCAATAGATTACAGAAACAGATTGGTTGTGGGGGTGGGAGGGGGATGGGGGAGTTAATGTGTTTGTGTATGTATTTATGAAGGAAGTGAGTTACTGGGTTAATTATTCAGTGATAGTCTGAGAAAAACTGGATGAGTACATGAGTGAATGAATAAAACGGTGATATGAGAAGTTTTGTTGCATAGGTGAGGCCTTTCGTTAAGAAGTTAAATAAGGGAACTGGTTACTCTCATCAGAAGAAGACAGTCCGCATTATGTTGGGACGTCTCTTGAGAAGGGGAAAGCTTGAGTAAGTTGTGACAAGGTTGGAAAAGAGGGAGAGATACAATATTGGCGAGTGTGACACAATGGCATGGAGGAACATCGGTCTCAGACATGATTGACAGTACGTAAAACAGAAGCCTGTGGACAGACATGATTACAGACGACACACGGATGAATTATGAGAAGAAAAATGGGAAGAATTATTGGAGATTAACAATGAGAGTTAACTGGTGAGTAGGTATGTGAATGAACGGTTACTTAATGAGTAAGTTAAGGAAATCAAAAAAAGAATTTTAGGTGAAAAAGTAATAATGTTAGCATCAATCAGTGGCGATGACAAATAAGGAAAAAAGAGGAATTTATTAATCAGAGAAAGTTTCATGCTGATGAGAAACAAATTGTGATAAAATTTGGTGAAAACAGAACAGAGACAACCAATCAAAGAAATAACATTATAACAATGTTGGTGCAGTAGTTTGGCACCCAGAGATGATGTGAAGACAGACATCAAGAGGACAGTACGACTAAGTGAGTAAATAAGTCAATCAATCAATCAATCAGGTGCCGTCTCCGCAATGAAGGTTGGCTGCAATGGATATCCAACACTGTCTGTCTCTTGCCTTGACTGTACATTCTGTCAGGCTGATGTTCGTCCATCTCTTGATGTTATCCTCCCACTTGTATCGTTGTCTACCTTTTGCTCGCTTGCCCTCAACCTTGCCTTCCAGTATGGTTTTTATAAGAGTATCATGTCTTTTAACGTGACCAAAATATTTCACTTGTCTCCTCTTTATTTCTTTCATCTACTCTCTCTCTCTCTCTCTCTCTTCATTCCCAGTTTTTCTAGGACCTCTGCATTTGATTGTTTTTGTTTCCATTCGTCTGGATACCCAGGGCTTCTATGCGACTTTCTAGTTGCTTGTTCAATGTCCAGGCTTCCGCGCCATAGGGTAGCGTTGAATATACGTAGCCTTTGAAAATTCTCATGTTTAATGCGTTGTTAATCTCTCTAGATGTTAAAACTGATTTCATGCCGTTGAAAGCATTTTTGGCCATTCCTATTCTCTTTTTGATTTCCATTTCACTTCTGCCATCATCTGTTATTATATGTCCAAGATAAGAGAAACTTGTTACTTGTTCTAGTATCTGCCCGTTTACTGTGATGTTCATTGATGACCTTTCCTTTTCACTGCTAATTATCATAGTTTTTGTTTTTTGCATGTTAATATCTAAGCGTAAATAATAATAAACAATATAGTAAATAATATCTAAGAGTAAATAAATAGAGACGTGTAAAAGAGAGCATAAGTGTTAGGTGTGAGGGAGAGGTGTGAGGGAGAGGAGTGATGGTAGAGGTGTCAGGGAGAGGAGTGATTGTAGAGGTGTGAGGGAGAGGTGTGAGGGAGAGGTGTGAGGGAGAGGAGTGATGGTAGAGGTGTGAGGGAGAGGTGTGAGGGAGAGGTGTGAGGGAGAGGTGTGAGGGAGAGGTGTGAGGGAGAGGAGTGATGGTAGAGGTGTGAGGTAGAGGTGTGAGGGAGAGGTGTGAGGTAGGGGTGTGAGGGAGAGGTGTGAGGGAGAGGAGTGATGGTAGAGGTGTGAGGTAGAGGTGTGAGGTAGAGGTGTGAGGGAGGGGTGTGAGGTAGAGGTGTGAGGTAGACGTGTGAGGTAGAGGAGTGATAGTAGAGGTGTGAGGTAGAGGTGTGAGGTAGAGGTGTGAGGTAGAGGTGTGAGGTAGAGGTGTGAGGTAGAGGTGTGAGGTAGAGGTGTGAGGTAGAGTTGTGAGGTAGAGGTGTGAGGGAGAGGTGTGAGGTAGAGGTGTGAGGTAGAGGTGTGATGATAGAGGTGTGAGGTAGAGGTGTGAGGTAGAGGAGTGATGGTAGAGGTGTGAGGTAGAGGTGTGAGGTAGAGGTGTGAGGTAGAGGTGTGAGGGAGAGGTGTGATGGTAGAGGTGTGAGGTAGAGGTGTGAGGGAGAGGTGTGAGGTAGAGGTGTGATGGTAGAGGTGTGAGGGAGAGGAGTGATGATAGAGGTGTGAGGTAGAGGTGTGAGGTAGAGGAGTGATGGTAGAGGTGTGAGGTAGAGGTGTGAGGTAGAGGTGTGAGGTAGAGGTGTGAGGGAGAGGTGTGATGGTAGAGGTGTAAGGTAGAGGTGTGAGGTAGAGGTGTGATGATAGAGGTGTGAGGGAGAGGTGTGAGAGAGAGGAGTGATGGTAGAGGTGTGAGGGAGAGGTGTGAGGTAGAGGTGTAAGGTAGAGGTGTGAGGTAGAGGTGTAAGGTAGAGGTGTGAGGTAGAGGTGTGAGGTAGAGGTGTGAGGTAGAAGTGTGAGGTAGAGGAGTGATAGTAGAGGTGTGACGTACAGGTGTAAGGTAGAGGTGTGAGGTAGAGGTGTGAGGTAGAGGTGTGAGGTAGAGGTGTGAGGTAGAGGTGTGAGGGAGAGGTGTGAGGTAGAGGTGTGAGGTAGAGGTGTGATGATAGAGGTGTGAGGTAGAGGTGTGAGGTAGAGGAGTGATGGTAGAGGTGTGAGGTAGAGGTGTGAGGTAGAGGTGTGAGGTAGAGGTGTGAGGGAGAGGTGTGATGGTAGAGGTGTGACGTAGAGGTGTGAGGGAGAGGTGTGAGGTAGAGGTGTGATGGTAGAGGTGTGAGGGAGAGGAGTGATAGTAGAGGTGTGAGGTAGAGGTGTGAGGTAGAGGTGTGAGGTAGTGGTGTGAGGTAGAGGTGTGAGGTAGAGGTGTGAGGTAGAGGTGTGAGGTAGAGGTGTGAGGGAGAGGTGTGAGGGAGAGGTGTGAGGGAGAGGTGTGAGGTAGAGGTGTGAGGTAGAGGTGTGAGGTAGAGGTGTGAGGTCGAGGTGTGAGGGAGAAGAGTGATGGTTGAGGTGTGAGGTAGAGGTGTGAGGTAGAGGTGTGAGGTAGAGGAGTGATGGTAGAGGTGTGAGGGAGAGGTGTGAGGGAGAGGTGTGCGGGAGAGGTGTGAGGGAGAGGAGTGATGGTAGAGGTGTGAGGGAGAGGTGTGAGGGAGAGGTGTGAGGGAGAGGTGTGACGGAGAGGTGTGAGGGAGAGGTGTGAGGGAGAGGAGTGATGGTAGAGGTGTGAGGGAGAGGTGTGAGGGAGAGGTGTGAGGGAGAGGTGTGAGGGAGAGGAGTGATGGTAGAGGTGTGAGGGAGAGGTGTGAGAGAGAGGAGTGATGGTAGAGGTGTGAGGGAGAGGTGTGAGGGAGATGTGTGATGGTAGAGGAGTGAGGGAGAGGAGTGATAATAGAGGTGTGAGGGAGAGGTGTGATGGTAGAGGTGTGATGGTAGAGGAGTGATAGTAGAGGTGTGAGGGAGAGGTGTGAGGGAGAGGTGTGAGGGAGAGGAGTGTGATGATAGAGGTGTGATGGTAGAGGTGTGAGGGAGAGGTGTGATGGTAGAGGTGTGAGGGAGAGGAGTGTGATGGTAGAGGTGTGATGGTAGAGGTGTGAGGGAGAGGAGTGATGGTAGAAGTGTGAGGGAGAGGTGTGATGGTAGAGGTGTGAGAGAGAGGAGTGTGACACAGGGACGGCTGTGAGTGGAAAACACAACAAGAAAGTGACTAAAAGATGGTGAGTGGGGGACAACTACAATATATGGTTAATAAGTGAAGCACAGCGCAGAGAAAGAGTGGACGAGGAACGGGAAGGAAGTGAGACAGTAACAAAAGGCATGGATGGTATCAGCGATATACACACTGTAAGAGAGAATCCGTGACTGAGCAACGAGGTTCCTTGTAAGATCAGAAGTAGCAGAGAGAGAAACTAGGTGATAAGTCTACAGAGAATAGCGCCCAGTCACTACCCCACCACTCCTGGCTGTGTTAGCGCCCAGTCACTACCCCACCACTCCTGGCTGTGTTAGCGCCCAGTCACGACTCCACCACTCCTGGCTGTGTTAGCGCCCAGTCACTACCCCACCACTCCTGGCTGTGTTAGCGCCCAGTCACTACCCCACCACTCCTGGCTGTGTTAGCGCCCAGTCACTACCCCACCACTCCTGGCTGTGTTAGCGCCCAGTCACTACTCCACCACTCCTCCCTGTGTTTGAGGTGTGAGAATAGCGCCCAGTCACTACCCCACCACTCCTCGCTGTGTTTGAGGTGTGAGAATAGCGCCCATTCACTACCCCACCACTCCTGGCTGTGTTTGAGGTGTGAGAATAGCGCCCAGTCACTACTCCACCACTCCTGGCTGTGTTTGAGGTGTGAGAATAGCGCCCAGTCACTACTCCACCACTCCTGGCTGTGTTTGAGGTGTGAGAATAGCGCCCAGTCACTACTCCACCACTCCTCCCTGTGTTTGAGGTGTGAGAATAGCGCCCAGTCACTACTCCACCACTCCTCCCTGTGTTTGAGGTGTGAGAATAGCGCCCAGTCACTACCCCACCATTCCTCGCTGTGTTTGAGGTGTGAGAATAGCGCCCAGTCACTACTCCACCACTCCTCGCTGTGTTTGAGGTGTGAGAATAGCGCCCAGTCACTACTCCACCACTCCTCGCTGTGTTTGAGGTGTGAGAATAGCGCCCAGTCACTACTCCACCACTCCTCCCTGTGTTTGAGGTGTGAGAATAGCGCCCAGTCACTACTCCACCACTCCTCCCTGTGTTTGAGGTGTGAGAATAGCGCCCAGTCACTACCCCACCACTCCTCGCTGTGTTTGAGGTGTGAGAATAGCGCCCAGTCACTACTCCACCACTCCTCCCTGTGTTTGAGGTGTGAGAATAGCGCCCAGTCACTACCCCACCACTCCTCGCTGTGTTTGAGGTGTGAGAATAGCGCCCAGTCACTACTCCACCACTCCTCGCTGTGTTTGAGGTGTGAGAATAGCGCCCAGTCACTACTCCACAACTCCTCGCTGTGTTTGAGGTGTGAGAATAGCGCCCAGTCACTACTCCACCACTCCTGGCTGTGTTTAAGGTGTGAGAATAGCGCCCAGTCACTACTCCACCACTCATCGCTGTGTTTGAGGTGTGAGAATAGCGCCCAGTCACTACTCCACCACTCCTCGCTGTGTTTGAGGTGTGAGAATAGCGCCCAGTCACTACTCCACCACTCCTCGCTGTGTTTGAGGTGTGAGAATAGCGCCCAGTCATTACTCCACCACTCCTGGCTGTGTTTGAGGTGTGAGAATAGCGCCCAGTCACTACTCCACCACTCCTCGCTGTGTTTGAGGTGTGAGAATAGCGCCCAGTCATTACTCCACCACTCCTCGCTGTGTTTGAGGTGTGAGAATAGCGCCCAGTCACTACTCCACCACTCCTCGCTGTGTTTGAGGTGTGAGAATAGCGCCCAGTCATTACTCCACCACTCCTCGCTGTGTTTGAGGTGTGAGAATAGCGCCCAGTCACTACTCCACCACTCCTCGCTGTGTTTGAGGTGTGAGAATAGCGCCCAGTCATTACTCCACCACTCCTGGCTGTGTTTGAGGTGTGAGAATAGCGCCCAGTCATTACTCCACCACTCCTGGCTGTGTTTGAGGTGTGAGAATAGCGCCCAGTCACTACTCCACCACTCCTCGCTGTATTTGAGGTGTGAGAATAGCGCCCAGTCACTACTCCACCACTCCTCCCTGTATTTGAGGTGTGAGAATAGCGCCCAGTCACTACTCCACCACTCCTCGCTGTATTTGAGGTGTGAGAATAGCGCCCAGTCACTACTCCACCACTCCTGGCTGTGTTTGAGGTGTGAGAATAGCGCCCAGTCACTACTCCACCACTCCTCCCTGTGTTTGAGGTGTGAGAATAGCGCCCAGTCACTACTCCACCACTCCTCCCTGTGTTTGAGGTGTGAGAATAGCGCCCAGTCACTACTCCACCACTCCTGGCTGTGTTTGAGGTGTGAGAATAGCGCCCAGTCACTACTCCACCACTCCTGGCTGTGTTTGAGGTGTGAGAATAGCGCCCAGTCACTACTCCACCACTCCTCGCTGTGTTTGAGGTGTGAGAATAGCGCCCAGTCACTACTCCACCACTCCTCCCTGTGTTTGAGGTGTGAGAATAGCGCCCAGTCACTACTCCACCACTCCTCCCTGTGTTTGAGGTGTGAGAATAGCGCCCAGTCACTACTCCACCACTCCTCCCTGTGTTTGAGGTGTGAGAATAGCGCCCAGTCACTACTCCACCACTCCTCCCTGTGTTTGAGGTGTGAGAATAGCGCCCAGTCACTACTCCACCACTCCTCCCTGTGTTTGAGGTGTGAGAATAGCGCCCAGTCACTACTCCACCACTCCTCCCTGTGTTTGAGGTGTGAGAATAGCGCCCAGTCACTACTCCACCACTCCTCCCTGTGTTTGAGGTGTGAGAATAGCGCCCAGCCACTACTCCACCACTCCTCCCTGTGTTTGAGGTGTGAGAATAGCGCCCAGTCACTACTCCACCACTCCTCCCTGTGTTTGAGGTGTGAGAATAGCGCCCAGTCACTACCCCACCACTCCTCGCTGTATTTGAGGTGTGAGAATAGCGCCCAGTCACTACTCCACCACTCCTCGCTGTGTTTGAGGTGTGAGAATAGCGCCCAGTCACTACTCCACCACTCCTCGCTGTGTTTGAGGTGTGAGAATAGCGCCCAGTCACTACTCCACCACTCCTCGCTGTGTTTGAGGTGTGAGAATAGCGCCCAGTCACTACTCCACCACTCCTCGCTGTGTTTGAGGTGTGAGAATAGCGCCCAGTCACTACTCCACCACTCCTCCCTGTGTTTGAGGTGTGAGAATAGCGCCCAGTCACTACTCCACCACTCCTCGCTGTGTTTGAGGTGTGAGAATAGCGCCCAGTCACTACTCCACCACTCCTCGCTGTGTTTGAGGTGTGAGAATAGCGCCCAGTCACTACTCCACCACTCCTCGCTGTGTTTGAGGTGTGAGAATAGCGCCCAGTCACTACTCCACCACTCCTCGCTGTGTTTGAGGTGTGAGACAAGCTGGGCACAGACATCCTTCTGCTTGCAAATTCTGAGCGCTTTGGGAAAAGTTTTCTTGTTCTTTCGTTTTGCTCTCTCTCTCTCTCTCTCTTTCTCTCTCTCTCTCTCTTTCACTCTCTCCTTCTCTCTCTTTCGCTCTCTCTTTCTTACTCTCTCTTTCTCTCTCTTATCTCCCTCCCCTACCCCCTTGAACGTCGTTGCCACCGAAGATGACATACTTTGATAACTGCTTTTGTAAACAACAGATCGCTACGTAAATACTCCATGAGAATTGAGATAGAGGCGGCCAGTGCAGCCAGTACAGCCGTGCAAGCCAATGTCACCTTCAGTAATCCACCGTGATTATGTTGCTTGACTTGGCTTTCACGCCTGGTTAGATTTACAACAGATAGTCCTGGAAGGAGTGACTGACACTCGCAGATTACTAAAGCTTAGTGAAGCTTGTCTCAATCTATTGTCAAGTGACACGCTTTTGGAAAACTTGGTGCCGCTAAAGAAACTCAGGCGACCGAAGCCATGTGGGGTGACATAGATATATGATGGTTAACTGGTTTCTTATTTGGTTGCTGGTTGTCTGGGTGGAGAGTTGCTTGTTTGAGTGTTTGGTTAATGATTTTAGGGATATATTTTTTCCCCGCTCTCACTCTCTTTGAACTCAAGCGTAGTCCATACATGCTATTTGTAGTAGAACTGGGCTGAATACTTCGTATGGATTAGCTTTCCCAATTACAAACGTCCCTCGCCTTTCGCCATTAGGCGAATCCACACAGACTTCAAAGGTGCTTGTAATTTACGTCCCCAAGTCATGGACGAGAAGTCAACATTTTAGTCCAAATGACCGGTATACGGGTTGAAAGCCTCCCTCCCCACGACCACCCCATCCCACCCCTTTACTTTAGATGCACGATTGGTTTGATGATAAGTGTTTGACTGAGTGGGTGACTGTTTATTTGTTTGGGTTGTTAGTTGATTGGTTTGTTGTTTAGTTGGTTCAATAGTAGAGTGGTTGATTGTTGTTTTATTAGTTGGTTGAATGTATTGTTGGATGTATGGATGGTTTATTGGTAGGTTGGTTGACAGGTTAGATAAATAACTGGATGAGTAAATGATTGAATGGGTGGCGGGTTGTTTGTTTAAATGGCTGGTTCGTTAGTTGAATGGTTGATAGGTTAGGCTGTTGTCTGTTGATTAAATGGTTGGCTGTTTAATAGGATGATTGGACGGTTGTTTGAGTGGATGGTTGGTTTGCTGGTTGATTGTGTAGTTGATTCTCTGGATTGTTGCTTAATTTGATGTTTGGTTGTTTGATTGGTTGTTTGGTTGGGTGCTGATTAGTTTGGCTACTTGAATACATTTGTTGTCGAAGGTTTGATTGTTGGAATGATTGGATGATTGGTTGTTTGAATGCTTGGTTAGTTGATTGGCTTCATAGATTAATGATGAGCAGGTTGTTTTGTTTCTTGCGTATTGGTTTATAGCAACTCGGCTTCCTTTTCTAGGCCAAGAATCAAGATGCACAAAATAAGAAACCGAGGAAACCCCGTTTTCTGTTCCAGGTTAAATTTTAAACATTAAAAGTCTACCCACATAAATTAATATGTCTAGCGGTGTCTGATTCTAGTATGCGAACATTTCGAACACCACCGGCATTATGGTTCTCTTCCGTTGTAACTTGGTTGTCACAATGATCTTTGGAAGGAGTCTAGGGCGTTCATAAGGCAATCACCTGTGACGTGAAATGAATGTGTACAGATAGCCCAGCTGGCTATAACTGTCAAGTATTTTTCGGCAATTACAGTAGACACGTAACCCGTTACTTCACAAACATTACAGGACATATTAGGCAACATGGATATTGGAAGTTATAGTAGGCAACATGGATATTGGAGGATATACTCGACAATATGGATATTGGAGGATATACTAGACATCATGGATATTGGAAGTTATAGTAGACAACATGCATATTGGAAGTTATAGTAGGCAACATGGATATTGGAAGTTATAGTAGACAACATGGATATTGGAAGTTATAGTAGGCAACATGGATATTGGAAGTTATAGTAGACAACATGGATATTGGAAGTTATAGTAGACAACATGGATATTGGAAGTTATTGTAGACAACATGGATATTGGAGGATATACTCGACAATATGGATATTGGAGGATATACTAGACATCATGGATATTGGAAGTTATAGTAGACAACATGGATATTGGAAGTTATAGTAGACAACATGGATATTGGAAGTTATACTAGACAACATGGATATTGGAGGATATACTCGACAATATGGATATTATACGATGTACTAGACCAGTGGTTCTCAACCGGTTTGGACTCCCCCGGGGGAATTTTAGTGTTTCCAGAGTTGGGGGGGGGGGGGAATTAAGATTATTTCAAGATCGCATTAATACAAGAACCATTTACTTGATATTGTTTTCCCTCTAAATTGTACGGTTCTGTACTTCTCGCCCTAATGAAATTCGTTTTATAACGTAAGTAGACCCACAAATCACGTTTTATGTAGATGTCTAGACTTGTTCTAGTATGTGTTATTAAGTTTAGCTTCCATTTTTATGTATACCATGTAACGGTCTAAACAAGGATATACGTCTTTGCTTTATTGACTACACAAAAGCTTTTGATAGAGTTAGACATGTCAACATGGTGGATATGCTTGCAGATCTACAAATTGATGGGAAAGACATTAGACTTATGAAAAACATATATTGGAAACAACAAGCTGCCATAAGGATTGATAATGAAGTGGGACAATATCAGCCTATTAAGAGAGGTGTTAGGCAGGGATGTGTAATGTCTCCAGATCTTTTTTTCCCTGTACAGTGAAAATATTTTCAGAAATATAGAAGATATAAATGGAATCAGCATTGAAGGACGAAACATCAATAACATTAGATATGCAGATGATACAGTATTGATTGCAGACAATGCGCAGGATCTGCAACAATTAGTAGATGCGGTTGTTGTACACAGTGAGCAGCTGGGGTTAGAATTAAAATGTTAAAAGACACAGGTTATGGTCGTCACTAGGAAGAACGAAGTACCACAATGTAATATACAAGTAAATGGGAATATTCTTCAACAAGTGAATCGATACAATTATCTCGGAACAATCATAACATCTGATGGGAGATGCCTTGAAGAGATTAGAACAAGAATCGCCATGGCGAAAGTAGCCTTTAGCAAGATGAAAAACATTCTGACCAATAAAAAGATGTCAATTGAAACGAGAAAAAGAGTGTTGAGGGGATACATAGAGCCTGTTCTTTTGTATGGATGTGAAACTTGGACAATGAGCAGTCAAGCTGAAAAACATATGATAGCTGCAGACATGTGGTTCTGAGGAAAATGCAAAGAATACTATGGACAGACAGAAAAACCAATGACCAAGTACTACAGGAGACAAATGACAATCGTAAATTGATTAGAGAAATTAGACGTAGACATTCAAAAAATTGTGGACATGTTATGAGAAGAAATGGATTTGAGAACTTAGTGACTACTGGCAAGATCGAAGGGAACAGACCAAGAGGAAGACCGAGAGGAAAATACCTGGATGACTTGGCCACATGGCATGGATGAGACAGGAACACTGAGCTGATCCACGACTCTGGTGATCGTGGGAAATGGCGAGTCATGACCACCCACGCTTTCCGGCATGGTACATGATTGATTGATGTAAGGGTGGGGGGGGGGGGGATTTATAGGGAGGAAATTCGAGTGGGGATGACGTTCTGAACATATGGTAAAGGGGAGCAAGGGCCAAAAAAAAAAGGTTGAGAACCACTGTACTAGACAATATGGATATTGGAGGAAAAACTAGACAATATGGATATTGGAGGTTATACTAGACAACACGGATACTACTGGATATACTAGACAAAATAGATACTGCAAGAAATTCAATACAACATAGAGAAAAAGACAGACAGACATCATCTGTTGGATTTTTGTCTCCCGGACATGTTGGTCTCTGATGGGTAAATAGTAGGCGGAAAGATAGGCTGGGTCTGCACCCCTTGGTATAGTATTGATGCTTGATAAGAGAGATGTGGTCTGCGCACTTTGGAATCTTGTCTAGTTCTGAAGAACATATGGATCATCCCTGCCTAGAGAGAATGGTGAGGCAGGGAGTGACCAGAGGATCTGGATGACACTCAAAACTCCGAGGATAGGCCAGGAGGCCACATAATCATATTGCTACGAGTACCATTATTATTAAGACTTCTTCGCTGGCTGTTGAAGATGAGGACGGGGCACGTACGGGAATGCCCTGAGCGCTATGATGTGGCATCTTGATTCAACTCAGCTCAACTCTCAAGCTGGAAATATAACTAAACTTCTCATGAGATTCCAGCCCGAGCAATGGGAACTTACAATGGAAACACATGTGTTTTTGTTTGTCAATTATAGATTATATTAAACTATTCTTCTATTGCCTAAAAGCTTTGAAAAAAGAAATGTATGCGTTTAGTAAATGTTCTCTACAGAACTCATAGTGACCATGTGGTGCAATGGGTTTGTGGCAGGGCCACATTCTCTTCACAACAGTTACGTACACAGACACACAAGTACAGACACAAATAACAAGAAAGAAACATGAATATAATTATGATGCACACCTCATGCATGTGTAAATCCATGCGAAAAGAAAAGGGAAGCAGTCCAAGACAGTTACTTCATACTTCATACAGATGTGTAAGAACTGTAAGGATCAGTTTTACGCTGAGGTTAATAGAGTTTATAAGAATTGGGGCATAGTAGTGAGACGATTAGATGATTTAAATAGTAGTCGTATGGCTGGCTAGATCTGATGATTATGACGACAATGATGACGATACTGATGATGCTGAAGGTCATGAAGATGATGATGATAAATATGAATATGACGTTTTTGATGCTGATGATGACGATGGTAATAACGATGTTGTTGGTAAAGATGATAATGTTGAGGCTGATGACGATGCTGATGATGATGAGCATGATGATGATGATGAGGAGGACAAGGATGATGATGACGACAAAGGCGACGATAATGGTGATGATGATAAAGATAATTAGGATGATGATGATGATAAACATAAATATGGTGTTGGTAATGATGACGATGGTAATAACGATGTTGTTGGTAATGATGATAATGATGAGGCTGGTGACGATACTGATGATGATGAGCATTATGATTATGATGACAATGGCGACGATAATGATGATATTAATATCACGACTATGATGATAATAAATTCAAGATTATGTTGTTGATGATGATAACGATGGTAATAGTGATGATGACGGCAATGATGATAACGATGAGGCTGATGACAAAGATGACGACGATGATATATAAGCTAATGGCGACGATGAAGTAATGATGACACTATTCAATCTTTTAGCTGGAGAAGGCGGAGGAACAGATTGAGAACCCATATGTGGAAAGAATGAGATTGCGGGGGATCGGCAGGGATTCTGGAAGAATCTCAAAGCTGAGAGGGAGGACCAGGAGAACATTTAATCAGATAACGGTGGGAACGATTAGTAGTATGACTCTTCGCTGGCTGTTGAACGAGGGGACTGAGCACGTATAGGAATGTCCTGAGCGTAGTGATGTGGGTTCTTAACTCAACTCAACTCTTATAGCTGGTCAGCAGCAAATAATAACCTCTTCTCCTCTTCTGTCTCTCGTTTGTCTGTTAATGTCAAAATTAGAAACGACCAAACAATTACAGCCAACAATCTAGCCCTAACTTGGTTGGTGTTAACAATAGTCATATACGAGTACTTATATATCCTCAAAGAAAATAATACAATAAATGGACTCAGAATTATAGTGATTTGTTATTGGTCACGTCTGGTAATTTTCTAACCTTGAACTGACAAGAGAAGACTCAGTCTCTACTTATCTTCCTAGTGGCCAGCTTTGTACCAATTTTATGCTCAAAGTAGGCCCAATTTTGTTCATGAATGCAACGCTAACAAGTTGTGCCCAAAAATTGAATCTGGCCACGTCAGCAATTGTCTACATAATTGCTGGGCTGGGAATTTCCACAGATTCCACGAACTAAGCAGTTATTGACTTAACAATGAAAATTGCTTCATGATTTGTAAATCAAGAACCTTTTCATGCTGTTAGTTTCAAAGGAGTGGAAGAGATAACACTGTAAGATAACTTCTATGAACTTCTTTGATTGATGACGATGTTCAAAATTTGAATGAAGATAGGAGTGGATTCTTATTTTCATATTAATAGACATTTCTGCATCAGATAAAATAACTACAAATATTGTAATAGCATGCATAATTTGTTTGAAGTTTTAATTATGTGTATCAGCACGGGAATGTTTTCTTTCGCTAAGTGGCAAACACTCCGCAGAAGAACAAGCACGACAGGAGGTTTCTGATCATCAGAAGTACCCCCCCCCCCCCCACATCACCCAAGCCCGCCGAATGTTTCTGTTCAATTAACTTCTTGGCACACTCACGGAATTGGTCAGGTTATGTTGTAGTTTGTGCTTTATTATAAGTCTGATATTATTGATCTATCTATCTAGAATGTTAGACGGGCCTGCGTGCCCAATTCTTAAAACTATGAAAATAAAATTTGTTTGTTCGTTCCTTCGTTCGGTCTGTCTGTCTGTCTGTCTGTCTGTCTGTCTGTCTGTCTGTCTGTCTGTCTGTTGAAATGAGTTGTTGAGATGAGTTAAGAACCCACATCACTGCACTCAGGACATTCCCATATGTGCTACATCACCTCGCTCAACAGCCAGCGAAGATTCATACTATTAATCGCTTCTCACCGCTATTTGATAAAGTTATCTTCCCTCTAAGTTTTGAGAGTCTTCCAGAACCCCTACCGATCCCCCGAAATCTCAATCTGTTCCCTCGCCTTCTCCACCTGGTCCCACAAGCGCACGATCCTTGTCCATAGGCAATCTACCACCAAGAGGTGCATTCTCTGCCAGCCTATCAGCCTGTTCATTCTCCTGCGCTCCCACATGACCAGGGCAAAATATCCATACCATTCTTACAATCTGTGACCTCTGAAGCGATGATAACCACTCTACACGAAACATTCCTTTCTCCACCTTACTAAGCATACTCTTTGAATCCGTAATGAACACAATGTTTGTTGCAGTAGTCTCCTCTAACCAACGGAATGCCGCTGTTACTGCTTCCATCTCCATTCTCTTGCTGGAGGTCGTTGTCTCATATGCCCCGTCTCTGCACTCACGACCCAGTGTTACTATTACATTGAGCCAGTCCGTCATGTTTTCCTGAACTTCAACCCACTCTTTTTCACTATTGATGGTCTCCAGATCACACACCTAACGTATAGATATTTCTGCCTGTGCCATCCAGGACCTACCACGTCTTAGTCTATGACCCGTGACCATACCCATGGCTTCATACAGGGGGTGATCCCTATCTGCAGCAATTCCCAGGTACCATTTGGCCTGAAGGACCTCATGCCTATCGTCATTGTTCGTAGCGCCAAGCATGCATATAATTGGTGTGTCTTTTGTGCACCACAGGATTACCCGCATGGCAGCATTCTGTATGCGCTCCAACCTTTCAAGCTGGCTCTTTGATACTGTCAGCAGCCCTAAACCATACTCAATGACAGACATTATTAACTGCTGAAAGAACCTGTAAAGCATCCTCTGCTCTACCCCAGTTGCTGCCATCGCCCTTAATGCATTGTCCCCTATCAGCCTTCACCACCAGATCCTCCACGTGATCCGTAAAAGACAAACACATGTCAAAAGTAATACCCAAGTACTTCAATTTACTCTCTTGACTAAGAGGACATCCATTCAACGTAATATCTGGGACATCTGCAGTGACGATCCGGTTATCCAAGGAGTACCACACAACCGATGCCTTGTCTGGGTTTATAACGTCCCCTGCGTCCCTGCACCACTCCGCCACCTTGTTTACTGCCACCTGTAAGTCTTCCGCCAAACTGGCCCTGTCTGTGCCCCTGTCAATACACCAGTACATGATCTGCAAATGTCAAGATTCCACCCACACCTGGTGTCTCAATAGCTGCGATTTTGCTGGTTTAGACATTAAAGAGCACTGGCGACATGGCAGACCCCTGTGGCAACCCAGGTGTAATAGTACAGGGGTCAGTATGCAGGAACTCATGCGCAGTGCAACCTTACGATCACAGAGGCCCGCCGCAACCCACTTGACAAGGCAAGGGCAGACTTCCATGTCCAACAGTGTATATATCAACCGATCATACCTGACCCTGTTAAACTTATCCTCCAGGTAAAGAGCTACCGCCACTGTCTCTTGTTTATCCTGGAAGCCCTCGCAGACATCAAATGCAAAAGTTGCAGCATTGGCCTATTTGTCCTTCCCCGAAGGTAAATCCCAAGCCCTGTGGGAAGCAGATTACGACTTTCCAAATGTCGTTGCAGCCTGCGTGCTACTATCTGTTCGAAGACTTTGCCATACGTGGTTTGCAGGGTTTGTCTAAGAGTCTGTCTGTATGTCTGTCTTGTCTGTCTCTCTGTGAAATCCGTCGGCATTTTATGATTCGAGATCCACAAACTAACAGCACACAGCATCCAACCACATTTGTGAGACGAATAATTTCGAAGGAACAGTTGAAACAGTTCATTTTAAAGACGGGATATGGATGTATCTGAGCATCAATACTGGCTTGTATCGTCAAGTTAAAGACGATGAGCAGTGAAGCTGGTAACTGTATCTTATATTCCTTCGACATAGCATATGCTAAATGCTAGAGAGTTATTATCTCATCGTAGTATTTCCGGTGGGATTACTTGCACCTTCCTCTCCCAAACACGCATATACACAAACACGTACACGCTGACACGAAGCGCACGCATTGTCAAAAATCACACACTATAAATATTATTTAACGTGAAAGTATGTCTTCTGTATGATCAGCAATAACTCAGTTGTATTCCCTTCCCAGTTGCTATCTGCGACAGTAGTTATTTCTCTAATGCACTGAAGCTATTCAAGACGCGTCGCTCTGCGTCTTTCCCCGACTATTTACACTGTCTGTCAGTATAAGTATTACCAAAGGGGCACGTTTTCGGTATCCGTGCTAATAGATCATTACCGCAGCAACCGAGAATGTTGCTATGGACGCGGTCTGACTCTGTACGTGGAAATTACAGTTTAACACTCACTAATGTGGTTTGTGAATGCGGCTGTATGAAAGAATATATCATGTTTAATAATTATCTAGGGAAACGATACTTAATATTTGCTTCACACAGTAGGAAGTTTCTCACGTCGACAGTGCAAGGACAATCTTGGCAGGGGCAACATCGAAAATAAATATTGACTGCCGTAGTACACAGAAGTGACAAAGGAAATTAGTTGTCAACAAAAGGAATAATTTAGGGCCCATAGGTAGGTGAAGACGCTATCTTTACAAAGGACAAATGAGTCAATAAATTGACACGGGTAGGGCTGAGATGTATACTATAATTATTGTCGTCTTCATAATTCAGATGTTTGAAGTCTCTAATTATTGTTGTCTTCAACATTCAGACATTCAAAATATCTAATTATTAATATATTTAAAGACTATATTATTGTACTCTTCATAATTAAAATCCGTTAAGTATATAATTATTGTTGTCTTCATCGCTCAGACTTTTAAAATATAAAATTGTATTGTCTTCATCATCCCGATCTTTAAAGTCTATAAATATTGGTGTCTTCATCATTCAGACCTTTAATTTCTCTCATTATTGTCTTCATCAGTAAGACATTTCGGTTCTATAATTCTATATATAAGTTTATGTCTTCATCATTCAGACCTTTAAACTCTACGAGTATTATTGCCTTCTTCATTAAAAACTTCAAATTATATAAATATTATTGTCTTCATCACCCAGACCTCTATAGCCTATAACTATTGTCGTATTTATGACTCAGACCTTGAAGTTCTATAATTATTGTTGTTATTAAAATTGCGATATTTAAATGATGTAACTATTGTTGTCTTCATCATTCAGACCCATAAGTTTTTTCAATATTATTATCTTCAACATTGTGACCTTTAAAGTCTATAACTATTGTTGTGTTCATCATTCTGACCTTTAAAGTCTACAACTATTGTTGTCTTCATCATTCAGATCTTCTAGGTACACAAAACTAATTCTTTTCCAGCCGCTAGTTTTGGTCAGATATCGGGGACAATTACTCTGTAGATTAATCTGTTGTTTGATGCTTTGATCAAATTGTTGTTAATTATATTATTCTTTGTTGCCTAGCTGATTAAACTTATCACCTTCACCTTTCTCTGTCTTCGTTTCCATTTCTTGCCTAGAATTTTCCCATACCAATGTAATTTCTTTATTCCACCTCTTCTAATGATATATCTACTAAATTGTCTTTGTCTTTTCCTGGTGGTTTTTATGTTCGATCTTGTAACACATGCAGCTTATAGACGTGCAGCATCCCAGCTGTTGTGCTATTCTCTTTCTAAGATATTCTCAAGCAAGTCTCTGCTGATTGCGTTGTATAGATGGCAAATGTAAGAAATAGAATACAGACAAAGGAGAAAATTAGTTACAGATAAGTCACAAACTGAGTACGTGAGACGTGAGACTGTACGTGATGATCAAAATGACCATGTGTTCACATGCAATTATTGTGGACGAACATGTATCCTGCAAATTGATCAATCACATTCGCTACTGCCGTGAGTCTAGTTATTATGTCTCTTTGAAGCACAATGTAATAAGCTATCGTTTGTCAAAACGGCAAGGTGCCATCAAACTATCCTCAATATTCTTCTCAGTAACCATACCTCAACTGTATCCGGTTTCTTTATCAGTTCGGAAAACATAACACTAAAAAGAGAGAAAGACAGAAAGAAACATCTTCACAAAGATACACATAATAAAAAGTTATTAGAATGGGCTGTCATCATTCAAAGATGTATGTCGAAAGCTTGGTGCTGCATGTGCAACACATCGTCTTTACTATTAAGTCCCGGCTGTGTGCTATGGAGAGGTTATTAAGCCTTTTATGTCTTTGAAGCACCATGTAACATACTATCGTATGTCAAGGCGGCAAAGTTCTATACAGTATACTTGCCGATCGGGTCTGTTGGTTTTATGTTCATATCTTCTAAATGTCTGCGAGGTCGACCCAACATTCTTAACCTTTAACGGGACAGTAGTTCTCTTGTAAGGCGTCCTTCTGTACGCAAGGGCTCCTTTACGCAAGGGCTCATTTTTACATAAAGGCTCTTTCTTTACGCAAGGGCTCTTTCTCTACGCAAGGGGTTCTTCTTTAGATAGTCAGTTCTATGACGAAGGAGTTACAGAGGCAATTCGTAATTCCGCAAACCGCGTTCGAGACAAAGCTGCAGACGATTTCGAAATAGACCGCCTTATGCATGTTGTTATACAATGATATGTGTGCCGGTCATTCAGAAAGCAACATTCAAACTACAGAACGTAAACTTGCCAGGAAATTACAAACAGCCAAAAATGTTCGGGTTGTCTGCGACGTCCTGTAAAGGATATGCAACTTGTCTTCTCCAGGTACAGTGTTCAGCATGGTGCTGACCGCATCACCTAATCGGAACCTTTTGGTCAAGAAAACACAGACCTTGTACTATAACCGTTGGAGCAGCGGTAGCACCGCGGGTAGACGCTTGCCTGTCGCCTCAGGGATCATGGGTTGAAATTCACATCGAGGCTGATTTGTAAACTCACAACTAAAACTGGAACTCGGAAATAGCTTGGGAAGTAAAGGCAGTGGGTGTGGCATTGATCATATGACCTGCTGAGTGCTGATTGGTCGATAACAATATGGGACTAGCACACGTGTGGACCATTTCTTCTTACGGAGTCTTAAAATTCCTGTTCTTTAATAAACAAAGATTGACTAAGTAATTTAATCATTTTTTTACTTACTATAATAAGATAGGATGGCTTAGCATGATGTTTTTTTTTTTAGTGCTCATTCTAGGAGCAGATAATTGGCAGATGAAGTAGTAGTCACTCTACCTCTGCATTGCATTGATGAACAGCTGGTAGCAGAATTGATTGTTTGGTAGTGCCAACGTGCCCTTTCTGACGTAACTAGGGGTATTGAGATGCGGCTACGTTGACACTCTTTATGAATTACCCACTGATACACCGTGAACACAACTCGTCACCACCGAGTGATAGAATGGCATCTTGTATTGTTTCTATGCGACACAATCACTGGGATATTCAAAGGTACATGTACACCCACGACATTTGTTTACACACTGATTGTAGTACGTCCTGCTATCCAGGCTATCTAATCAACTACAATGGTCTACACATACACTCTTCTACCCTACTTACAGTCCTGTTACACATGGTCGCATGGCGCCTACATTCACAGGCCGGCAACCTCTGCCCACGGCACACGACTCGACTCCGTGCTGTAACATGTCCACCCGCCTGGTCGCGGCAACGCTGTTCTCATCAATCGGTACACGCTTGAAATATCTAGCGTACACAGTTACTTGCCGTCGACGATTCTCGGCGTTTCATCGCCACAAGGGATATTCAGTTCTCAGCCGACACACTTCTCTGCTTTCCTGATCTGTCTGTCATGGCTTCCCAACTCCGACTGACTCCCTTTGTCCGTGCGCCCTGCTCGACCCTCCTAATCACGTGGCCTCCTCCTCGCAATTCTATTGGCCACTATCTTTAGCCCGTTACCGGTGTCTTTTTCCTTATCACTCTCCGTGCTTATTTATCACTATTAATGTTTCAACAATCTATGTTGCTGTTAACCAGGTCTTAAGTAATCTGACTCATGGCATATGCCCCCCGCAATTTCAAAAATGTTCTACATTTTTGGGTTCTTTCTTATCTCTACACTTGACATGAGTCAGCTTGGTCGCACATGCCTGTCCCTGGTCGCACATATCTGTCTACTGCCTCATGCCTTTGAGCTTGCTTCTCAGTTCCCTTTAACTTCCCTCTGTGTTACGTTGATATTCTGCCATATCTTCACACAAATTATAATGTCGGACACGAATATCCGTCTATTCCCAAATAGACCTCGTGTGGCCTCAACCCCCTTTGTATTCGGCAAGTTGAGGACCAACCTACTATGAGTCCCAATGTCCCACCCCGGACATTCCCATAAGGTTCCTCATTTATACCTCGGTACAAGCAACTGACACCCTCCCCAGCCCTTAAGCCCTGGGTGCAGGAACGTGTGTATTGCAGACATATCAATTTCACCCATATTTTGTTTAAGCTCTATCTTGCTCCTGAGTAGTCTATGCTACGACTGTGGATCTCTTTGGTGTGAGTACCTATGACTCTTGTATTTGTCTTGTCAACGTGTGTGCGTGGTCGGCTGCCATTAGTTACTTGTGCTCTATGGCTATCTATTCCCTTCATTTGCCTTATGTTTATGCCTGGTGTTCTTACTACCAACTTTTTCCTTGTAGTGTTCCTAATACCATGACCCTTATCTACCTTTATATACATCTACTGCCATGCTGAAGTGCTACATGTTGAAATCTTATATGTACACAGTACTACCACTTGGTACTATTATCAATGGTCCTACCAATAATCCTACTACACTATCCTTGTATCCTTTCTTTCAATTTCACTTGCACTCTGTTCTCTCTCTCTCATTTCCTCTCTTCATCCTTTCATCGTTTGTCTTTCTCTCTCACTCTTTTTTTTTGATACTTTGTCTTACAACACACATACTAGAACCTCAAATGTTCCGTCTAAGCCTTTATGCTTCCTGTATACTGGTGTGCAATTATCCCGTTGCATCCCGGTTGTGTTCAAATTAATTCTCATTGGCACAAATTCCTACTCTCAGTCTTATCGTCCCCTTTTTCTCACTTAGCTGTCACTCCTCATGTTCTCATGTTATGTATCTGTTACCACAATCACATAAGTTTCTCCTACCAATTGTACATGTCTGTCTTTCCAATTTATAATATTGTCATAAAATCTGAATAGTATATAAAATTGGACTCACATGTAATATTTCAAGCACTATTCAAACTTTCACTCGCCTATCATTATCATATTTGTGACATCAATATGTATCACTGGTAGTAATGTCTCAGTTACCTTCTTCTTCTTTTCTTTTTATGTTATGGGTGTCATCTGTGATATATCGTGGTTTTAGACCCACTGTCAACCTTCCTGCTCTGGTAGATGTTGATCCTTCTTTTTTTCAGTTATGATCATTCATCAGTTTCTAGCATCTCTAGCACCAACATCTCATTTTATACGTTATGTGTTACAATCAGGTAATAGTACAATCAACACTGTTACAATTATTGTTAAAATTACATGCGTACTGATTACAAATATACATGGCATGATGATCATGATCATAAGAACGTACTGATGTTTATGGATGTACTTAAAGCCATTAAAATTATATTTATCTCTATCTACGTATATTATGAGTTTTGTTTATTGAATGATTGTGAATGTTATTAACTATTACTCCCTTGGTTGGTTCTGGCTGGTATCTGTCTTCGCTAACTGTATCTTCTACCCATCAGATTCCCAATCTTCCTTGCGTCTGTCGGTCTCAGCCTCTTCAGTCAGTTAGTGAGGTAGCATCTTTGAGGTACCTTCGACATTATCTCTTCTGCTCAGTCATTTACACCCCTTAACTATCTGAAATTAACAACAGCCTTGGGTGTATATATATCCATACATACATATTTACATTCACAATGGCATATTATATTACAGCAATCCTATCACATTTCCTACATTGACATGTTATCATGGTCAGTACCACAACGTGCCAACCACTGGACCAATCCCCTTGTATGAACGCATGGTTTCCTAGATGATAGTCTTACCGTATGCCCTATTGTACTATCGGGATTTTGTCCCTAATCTGACCAGATCATTTTATCATATAGTCGGTGTAACGTTTCTTAGGCCATGTTATTGCTAGCATTCACAGACTTCATGTATATATTTTAACCACACTATTACACCTCTGTACTGTTTGTATTTTTTTTTCCTGATGACTTTACCACCTCATCATGTTACTTCAATCAACCTTATACCTATCAATGCATTCATTCTACTACAACAATTCTACCTGTACCAATCACATACACATAGCTTTTATACACTACAAGTATATACAAACATGTATACGACATAAACATAAATATGACATGTATATACAATATACCTATCCTACGATACGAGTTTCACGTAGGAACATGTGATGTCTCCTTAACATGTAGTATTGTACAATGATTTGCATCTTCTTGTGTAATATATGTTGTTATTGATTTGAACTTATCTATTTCTTTTGTCTTTTCTTTCCTTTCCTCATCTGTTAACCCTATACTTTTCCAATACCTATTCCAATTCCTTATTTTGATGTCCTGTGTTCGTTTATTTATTTGATCTTTTGGAATTTCCTCTTGTTGCCATTGTGCTAACAGAGCGTCTGTGTCAATGTACCGTACGTGTGGCCTCTTTGGGGGAATTTCATTCTCCCAACCCGATTCTGTGTAGTCTGTAACATCTGTTTGTTTTATCTTCACCTTCTCTTTTGACCTTTCTTCTTGACTGTTTTTCTTGTTGCATACGCCCTCTTCGTCCTGTAACCTATACCCAGATACTGACCTACTCTCTTGTGCTGAACATGCTAGTTGTACCATTTGTTTTTCTAACCTGTTAGCACATGTGTGAGTCAAGTATGGCATAAAAAATTGTTTCACCATTGCTGTGCTGTCGTTGAACTGTGGACAATCCACTCTAAAGTTTTCCACACCAAAGATTACTTTCTCCTTTTCGTACTCTGTTAGGTCTGGCCTAAAATTTAATGTATCCCATGTCAGTTCTTGCTGTGTCAACTGTCTTAGCTCTTCGCGAATATCAACTGGTCCATGCCTATCGTCCATGATTGTGTCGTTACCGTCGGGACACATTCCCTGTACGGTCCCTGTACTAGGGTCCCTTGTTTGTCCTTGAATTCTTCTGTATTCTTCGCCTGTATGGTAAATGTCTGTTCCTATGTCTGATGGGTCATCATCTACTTTAATTTTAATGTCTTCTGTCGGGAATGTCCATGCCGCATCGCAATCTGCTATTTCTAAGTTCTCTTTTTCCCATTTGTTTATGTCCTGGGGTGTGCACTCTTTGACCTCTGGGATATTGCCCAATATTAGCTCCGTTGTGGGATGTGGTAACACTGCCGCTTTTTTCCGCCCTTTGTAGTAAGGACAGTCAATGTCTGTCCAAGCTACTCTATACTGCTCTAACGCCCCGCCAAATGTTCTGCACGTCACTCTGTCGTCTGTATAGTCTTCAGTCTCTTACCATCTTCCTGTCTACCCCCACAATTGTTGTCCCTGTGTCTCTAACCATTTTCACTGCAAAACCATTCACTAATGCTCGTCGAACGTCCAGATTTCCGTTTGTTATGTATGCAGAGTTGGCTTCCTGCATATACACTTTGTTGTCAGTCATGTCGCCCTGACAGTCATATATGTGTGTTGCATTTGTGTCTTGTTGTTCATCCTCGTCGCTGCTGGACATGGCGTATGCCATGTTGGTGTCTTCATTCAGTTTTCTCAGACTACACGTCCTTGCCAAGTGGCCATAGCTTCTACATAACCAGCATTTCAGACTGTCTCTATAGTCTGCATACCTATTGCTTCTTCTGACCGACATATTCTTGAGGTATGACTTATACTCAGGATTTCGGTCGCACATTTCCAACGACCCGTGTTGGCGATCACAATATTTACATTCTCTTACCTGGGCCAGTTCGAACTACGTCCGCTTGTCTCGGTGGGATTTGTGTATATCTATTCATTGGTTGATATTTACTTCTGGGTCCGTATGATTGCCTTCGATCAGAGAACCTGGTAGCTGCTCCTACTATAAGTTCTGGCTGTGCCCCCTCTGCAAAAATCTCCCTATGGGCATTATAATACGCCTCACCCTTGGACTCCATTTCAGATATTGTGGCGCATTTATTTTCAAGCAGGAACGTTGCCATGGAGTCTGGCACAGCTGAAATAATTTTATCTCTCAGCATCAGGTCTCTGTGCTTTTCGGGGTCGTTGCCTACTCTAGCTGCCTTCAGCCATTTGTCATATAGAGATTGAGTTTCGGCCATGAAATCCATGAAGGTTTGGTTCGACTTTGGAGTCAGCACTCTAAATGCGGTTCTCAGACCCGCCTCATCTAAACTAAAATGTGCCAAGACTCTTTCCTTGACATAGTTGTAATCAGTTCGCCGATGCTCTGGGATGCCCTCTACCACCTTCAATGGCTCCAAGGCCAAATGCTTATGGAAGAGGATCGCCCACTCTTCAACTGGCACCTTGTAGTGGTTCATCAACACTTCGAAGTTGGTAACCCATGCAGAGATGGAATCCCCTTGTGCAAAGTTCCTGATGATACCTTGATATCTTCGAATGGGGTCCAATGCTTTGGCTGCCAACTTAGTTTTTTCAACTTCAGTTTCTTTCTCCAGTTCTAGCATCTTTACTTTAATACTCCCCTCCACATCTTTGTCTTTCAATGTTAATTGTACTGCCAGTTTCTCTTTTTCGAAAGCTAGTGCTGCCTCTTGTGCTGCTAATTTCTGTAGCTCAAGTTCTTTGGTGTCTTTAGCTGCCTGCTTCTTGTGCTGCTAATTTCTTTTCTTCGAGTTCTGCTTGTGCTGCTAATTTCTGCCTTTCAAATTCTCTGACTGCTGCTCTATCTTCCCGTTCTTGCTTCTGATGTTCAGTCACTTTATTCTCCGCCCACGTCATAAGCTCTTTTCCTGTGAAACCACACTTCTCACCTAGAGCTATGAAGTCTGCCAAGGTAGACATGATTATCTGTTATCTATTAGTCCGATTATATATATCACTATCAGTACACGCAGTAAGTGTTGTCGCTGATCTTGTTTTGGTAACCTGTAACAGAAAAAGATTAACTAACCACCATCATCCCTGTGGAAGCACAATCTAATTCATCAGGCTGATTGCACAATACCATACAAAGGTGTCTAATAGCTCTCTGTAATTGAGCAGTACACATAGAAAATTAATTGGAATTAACTTGCCCTGTATATATCCAGCGATGTTTCCAGTGGCTTGATCCTGATGCTCGGTTCACTTCCGCTTGCTTCCGGGCTTGATCCAAATCAGCGTGGCCGTCCCCGTTTCACTCACAGGTCGACAAGGATAAACTTGGTCGTCAGGTGCAGCTCCACATCAATGGTGTAGATACCTCATAGTGTACTACTAACTGTCATGGAACACATTTCTGGAACAGATACTAGTTTTGACATAATTAGTCTATGCCAGCATTCTAATGCATGCAGCCCCCTGAATACGGCTTCACACTGTAATTCTTGTGGCAAGATGCCATAATGTTTCTGTATTTCTATTTTCCGGGATTTCCTAATATTAAAGTGTTGTCGCTCATGCACAACGCCAAGTTAATCAGAAATTATAACGTTGAGTATCGACGTATGTTCTGTTGTTTGTATTGCTGCTACTCATCTTCTTAGCTTTCGCAGAATTGGCGCTGACTGCTCCATTGTACTTTGCACCATGAATGCTAACTTCACTGATGATACCTCACTTTGAAACCATCACCTGAATCAAGTTGCCCCATATTCTTACTTATGCTCTTCAATGTTTAATACAACCGATTACTTTCCTGAGCTGTTGAACCTCGCTTACTGCGGGTTACTTTCTTGTACATAAGCTCAAGCGTCCTATGTTCCACACCTAGCCATGGTTTTCTGTTATCTATAATCCATGCGCTTGTGCTATTATCTTGTTGGTGTACATAGCCTTAACTGTTTATGGTTAATTGAAAAATCTGTAGCTGACAATACATACATACTTGTTCACTACCATAATAACCATTGCCTCAATTTTGCCGAGTTCTTTCGAAGGACGAATGCCCCCACGTTGCCAACGTAGCCCTTTCTGACGTAACTAGGGGTATTGAGATGCGGCTACGTTGACACTCTTTATGAATTACCCACTGATACACCGTGAACACAACTCGTCACCACCGAGTGATAGAATGGCATCTTGTATTGTTTCTATGCGACACAATCACTGGGATATTCAAAGGTACATGTACACCCACGACATTTGTTTACACACTGATTGTAGTACGTCCTGCTATCCAGGCTATCTAATCAACTACAATGGTCTACACATACACTCTTCTACCCTACTTACAGTCCTGTTACACATGGTCGCATGGCGCCTACATTCACAGGCCGGCAACCTCTGCCCACGGCACACGACTCGACTCCGTGCTGTAACATGTCCACCCGCCTGGTCGCGGCAACGCTGTTCTCATCAATCGGTACACGCTTGAAATATCTAGCGTACACCAGTTACTTGCCGTCGACGATTCTCGGCGTTTCATCGCCACAAGGGATATTCAGTTCTCAGCCGACACACTTCTCTGCTTTCCGTGATCTGTCTGTCATGGCTTCCCAACTCCGACTGACTCCCTTTGTCCGTGCGCCCTGCTCGACCCTCCTAATCACGTGGCCTCCTCCTCGCAATTCTATTGGCCTACTATCTTTAGCCCGTTACCGGTGTCTTTTTCCTTATCACTCTCCGTGCTTATTTATCACTATTAATGTTTCAACAATCTATGTTGCTGTTAACCAGGTCTTAAGTAATCTGACTCATGGCATATGCCCCCCGCAATTTCAAAAATGTTCTACATTTTTGGGTTCTTTCCTTATCTCTACACTTGACATGAGTCAGCTTGGTCGCACATGCCTGTCCCTGGTCGCACATATCTGTCTACTGCCTCATGCCTTTGAGCTTGCTTCTCAGTTCCCTTTAACTTCCCTCTGTGTTACGTTGATATTCTGCCATATACCTTCACACAAATTATAATGTCGGACACGAATATCCGTCTATTCCCAAATAGACCTCGTGTGGCCTCAACCCCCTTTGTATTCGGCAAGTTGAGGACCAACCTACTATGAGTCCCAATGTCCCACCCCGGACATTCCCATAAGGTTCCTCATTTATACCTCGGTACAAGCAACTGACACCCTCCCCAGCCCTTAAGCCCTGGGTGCAGGAACGTGTGTATTGCAGACATATCAATTTCACCCATATTTTGTTTAAGCTCTATCTTGCTCCTGAGTAGTCTATGCTACGACTGTGGATCTCTTTGGTGTGAGTACCTATGACTCTTGTATTTGTCTTGTCAACGTGTGTGCGTGGTCGGCTGCCATTAGTTACTTGTGCTCTATGGCTATCTATTCCCTTCATTTGCCTTATGTTTATGCCTGGTGTTCTTACTACCAACTTTTTCCTTGTAGTGTTCCTAATACCATGACCCTTATATACCTTTATATACATCTACTGCCATGCTGAAGTGCTACATGTTGAAATCTTATATGTACACAGTACTACCACTTGGTACTATTATCAATGGTACTACCAATAATCCTACTACACTATCCTTGTATCCTTTCTTTCAATTTCACTTGCACTCTGTTCTCTCTCTCTCATTTCCTCTCTTCATCCTTTCATCGTTTGTCTTTCTCTCTCACTCTTTTTTTTTTTTTTTGATACTTTGTCTTACAACACACATACTAGAACCTCAAATGTTCCGTCTAAGCCTTTATGCTTCCTGTATACTGGTGTGCAATTATCCCGTTGCATCCCGGTTGTGTTCAAATTAATTCTCATTGGCACAAATTCCTACTCTCAGTCTTCTCGTCCCCTTTTTCTCACTTAGCTGTCACTCCTCATGTTCTCATGTTATGTATCTGTTACCACAATCACATAAGTTTCTCCTACCAATTGTACATGTCTGTCTTTCCAATTTATAATATTGTCATAAAATCTGAATAGTATATAAAATTGGACTCACATGTAATATTTCAAGCACTATTCAAACTTTCACTCGCCTATCATTATCATATTTGTGACATCAATATGTATCACTGGTAGTAATGTCTCAGTTACCTTCTTCTTCTTTTCTTTTTATGTTATGGGTGTCATCTGTGATATATCGTGGTTTTAGACCCACTGTCAACCTTCCTGCTCTGGTAGATGTTGATCCTTCTTTTTTTCAGTTATGATCATTCATCAGTTTCTAGCATCTCTAGCACCAACATCTCATTTTATACGTTATGTGTTACAATCAGGTAATAGTACAATCAACACTGTTACAATTATTGTTAAAATTACATGCGTACTGATTACAAATATACATGGCATGATGATCATGATCATAAGAACGTACTGATGTTTATGGATGTACTTAAAGCCATTAAAATTATATTTATCTCTATCTACGTATATTATGAGTTTTGTTTATTGAATGATTGTGAATGTTATTAACTATTACTCCCTTGGTTGGTTCTGGCTGGTATCTGTCTTCGCTAACTGTATCTTCTACCCATCAGATTCCCAATCTTCCTTGCGTCTGTCGGTCTCAGCCTCTTCAGTCAGTTAGTGAGGTAGCATCTTTGAGGTACCTTCGACATTATCTCTTCTGCTCAGTCATTTACACCCCTTAACTATCTGAAATTAACAACAGCCTTGGGTGTATATATATCCATACATACATATTTACATTCACAATGGCATATTATATTACAGCAATCCTATCACATTTCCTACATTGACATGTTATCATGGTCAGTACCACAACGTGCCAACCACTGGACCAATCCCCTTGTATGAACGCATGGTTTCCTAGATGATAGTCTTACCGTATGCCCTATTGTACTATCGGGATTTTGTCCCTAATCTGACCAGATCATTTTATCATATAGTCGGTGTAACGTTTCTTAGGCCATGTTATTGCTAGCATTCACAGACTTCATGTATATATTTTAACCACACTATTACACCTCTGTACTGTTTGTATTTTTTTTTTCTGATGACTTTACCACCTCATCATGTTACTTCAATCAACCTTATACCTATCAATGCATTCATTCTACTACAACAATTCTACCTGTACCAATCACATACACATAGCTTTTATACACTACAAGTATATACAAACATGTATACGACATAAACATAAATATGACATGTATATACAATATACCTATCCTACGATACGAGTTTCACGTAGGAACATGTGATGTCTCCTTAACATGTAGTATTGTACAATGATTTGCATCTTCTTGTGTAATATATGTTGTTATTGATTTGAACTTATCTATTTCTTTTGTCTTTTCTTTCCTTTCCTCATCTGTTAACCCTATACTTTTCCAATACCTATTCCAATTCCTTATTTTGATGTCCTGTGTTCGTTTATTTATTTGATCTTTTGGAATTTCCTCTTGTTGCCATTGTGCTAACAGAGCGTCTGTGTCAATGTACCGTACGTGTGGCCTCTTTGGGGGAATTTCATTCTCCCAACCCGATTCTGTGTAGTCTGTAACATCTGTTTGTTTTATCTTCACCTTCTCTTTTGACCTTTCTTCTTGACTGTTTTTCTTGTTGCATACGCCCTCTTCGTCCTGTAACCTATACCCAGATACTGACCTACTCTCTTGTGCTGAACATGCTTGTTGTACCATTTGTTTTTCTAACCTGTTAGCACATGTGTGAGTCAAGTATGGCATAAAAAATTGTTTCACCATTGCTGTGCTGTCGTTGAACTGTGGACAATCCAATCTAAAGTTTTCCACACCAAAGATTACTTTCTCCTTTTCGTACTCTGTTAGGTCTGGCCTAAAATTTAATGTATCCCATGTCAGTTCTTGCTGTGTCAACTGTCTTAGCTCTTCGCGAATATCAACTGGTCCATGCCTATCGTCCATGATTGTGTCGTTACCGTCGGGACACATTCCCTGTACGGTCCCTGTACTAGGGTCCCTTGTTTGTCCTTGAATTCTTCTCTATTCTTCGCCTGTATGGTAAATGTCTGTTCCTATGTCTGATGGGTCATCATCTACTTTAATTTTAATGTCTTCTGTCGGGAATGTCCATGCCGCATCGCAATCTGCTATTTCTAAGTTCTCTTTTTCCCATTTGTTTATGTCCTGGGGTGTGCACTCTTTGACCTCTGGGATATTGCCCAATATTAGCTCCGTTGTGGGATGTGGTAACACTGCCGCTTTTTTCCGCCCTTTGTAGTAAGGACAGTCAATGTCTGTCCAAGCTACTCTATACTGCTCTAACGCCCCGCCAAATGTTCTGCACGTCACTCTGTCGTCTGTATAGTCTTCATCTCTTACCATCTTCCTGTCTACCCCCACAATTGTTGTCCCTGTGTCTCTAACCATTTTCACTGCAAAACCATTCACTAATGCTCGTCGAACGTCCAGATTTCCGTTTGTTATGTATGCAGAGTTGGCTTCCTGCATATACACTTTGTTGTCAGTCATGTCGCCCTGACAGTCATATATGTGTGTTGCATTTGTGTCTTGTTGTTCATCCTCGTCGCTGCTGGACATGGCGTATGCCATGTTGGTGTCTTCATTCAGTTTTCTCAGACTACACGTCCTTGCCAAGTGGCCATAGCTTCTACATAACCAGCATTTCAGACTGTCTCTATAGTCTGCATACCTATTGCTTCTTCTGACCGACATATTCTTGAGGTATGACTTATACTCAGGATTTCGGTCGCACATTTCCAACGACCCGTGTTGGCGATCACAATATTTACATTCTCTTACCGGGCCAGTTCGAACTACGTCCGCTTGTCTCGGTGGGATTTGTGTATATCTATTCATTGGTTGATATTTACTTCTGGGTCCGTATGATTGCCTTCGATCAGAGAACCTGGTAGCTGCTCCTACTATAAGTTCTGGCTGTGCCCCCTCTGCAAAAATCTCCCTATGGGCATTATAATACGCCTCACCCTTGGACTCCATTTCAGATATTGTGGCGCATTTATTTTCAAGCAGGAACGTTGCCATGGAGTCTGGCACAGCTGAAATAATTTTATCTCTCAGCATCAGGTCTCTGTGCTTTTCGGGGTCGTTGCCTACTCTAGCTGCCTTCAGCCATTTGTCATATAGAGATTGAGTTTCGGCCATGAAATCCATGAAGGTTTGGTTCGACTTTGGAGTCAGCACTCTAAATGCGGTTCTCAGACCCGCCTCATCTAAACTAAAATGTGCCAAGACTCTTTCCTTGACATAGTTGTAATCAGTTCGCCGATGCTCTGGGATGCCCTCTACCACCTTCAATGGCTCCAAGGCCAAATGCTTATGGAAGAGGATCGCCCACTCTTCAACTGGCACCTTGTAGTGGTTCATCAACACTTCGAAGTTGGTAACCCATGCAGAGATGGAATCCCCTTGTGCAAAGTTCCTGATGATACCTTGATATCTTCGAATGGGGTCCAGTGCTTTGGCTGCCAACTTAGTTTTTTCAACTTAAGTTTCTTTCTCCAGTTCTAGCATCTTTACTTTAATACTCCCCTCCACATCTTTGTCTTTCAATGTTAATTGTACTGCCAGTTTCTCTTTTTCGAAAGCTAGTGCTGCCTCTTGTGCTGCTAATTTCTGTAGCTCAAGTTCTTTGGTGTCTTTAGCTGCTGCTTCTTGTGCTGCTAATTTCTTTTCTTCGAGTTCTGCTTGTGCTGCTAATTTCTGCCTTTCAAATTCTCTGACTGCTGCTCTATCTTCCCGTTCTTGCTTCTGATGTTCAGTCACTTTATTCTCCGCCCACGTCATAAGCTCTTTTCCTGTGAAACCACACTTCTCACCTAGAGCTATGAAGTCTGCCAAGGTAGACATGATTATCTGTTATCTATTAGTCCGATTATATATATCACTATCAGTACACGCAGTAAGTGTTGTCGCTGATCTTGTTTTGGTAACCTGTAACAGAAAAAGATTAACTAACCACCATCATCCCTGTGGAAGCACAATCTAATTCATCAGGCTGATTGCACAATACCATACAAAGGTGTCTAATAGCTCTCTGTAATTGAGCAGTACACATAGAAAATTAATTGGAATTAACTTGCCCTGTATATATCCAGCGATGTTTCCAGTGGCTTGATCCTGATGCTCGGTTCACTTCCGCTTGCTTCCGGGCTTGAACCAAATCAGCGTGGCCGTCCCCGTTTCACTCACAGGTCGACAAGGATAAACTTGGTCGTCAGGTGCAGCTCCACATCAATGGTGTAGATACCTCATAGTGTACTACTAACTGTCATGGAACACATTTCTGGAACAGATACTAGTTTTGACATAATTAGTCTATGCCAGCATTCTAATGCATGCAGCCCCCTGAATACGGCTTCACACTGTAATTCTTGTGGCAAGATGCCATAATGTTTCTGTATTTCTATTTTCCGGGATTTCCTAATATTAAAGTGTTGTCGCTCATGCACAACGCCAAGTTAATCAGAAATTATAACGTTGAGTATCGACGTATGTTCTGTTGTTTGTATTGCTGCTACTCATCTTCTTAGCTTTCGCAGAATTGGCGCTGACTCCTCCATTGTACTTTGCACCATGAATGCTAACTTCACTGATGATACCTCACTTTGAAACCATCACCTGAATCAAGTTGCCCAATATTCTTACTTATGCTCTTCAATGTTTAATACAACCGATTACTTTCCTGAGCTGTTGAACCTCGCTTACTGCGGGTTACTTTCTTGTACATAAGCTCAAGCGTCCTATGTTCCACACCTAGCCATGGTTTTCTGTTATCTATAATCCATGCGCTTGTGCTATTATCTTGTTGGTGTACATAGCCTTAACTGTTTATGGTTAATTGAAAAATCTGTAGCTGACAATACATACATACTTGTTCACTACCATAATAACCATTGCCTCAATTTTGCCGAGTTCTTTCGAAGGACGAAAGCCCCCACGTTGCCAACGTGCCCTTTCTGACGTAACTAGGGGTATTGAGATGCGGCTACGTTGACACTCTTTATGAATTACCCACTGATACACCGTGAACACAACTCGTCACCATCGAGTGATAGAATGGCATCTTGTATTGTTTCTATGCGACACAATCACTGGGATATTCAAAGGTACATGTACACCCACGACATTTGTTTACACACTGATTGTAGTACGTCCTGCTATCCAGGCTATCTAATCAACTACAATGGTCTACACATACACTCTTCTACCCTACTTACAGTCCTGTTACACATGGTCGCATGGCGCCTACATTCACAGGCCGGCAACCTCTGCCCACGGCACACCACTCGACTCCGTGCTGTAACATGTCCACCCGCCTGGTCGCGGCAACGCTGTTCTCATCAATCGGTACACGCTTGAAATATCTAGCGTACACAGTTACTTGCCGTCGACGATTCTCGGCGTTTCATCGCCACAAGGGATATTCAGTTCTCAGCCGACACACTTCTCTGCTTTCCTGATCTGTCTGTCATGGCTTCCCAACTCCGACTGACTCCCTTTGTCCGTGCGCCCTGCTCGACCCTCCTAATCACGTGGCCTCCTCCTCGCAATTCTATTGGCCACTATCTTTAGCCCGTTACCGGTGTCTTTTTCCTTATCACTCTCCGTGCTTATTTATCACTATTAATGTTTCAACAATCTATGTTGCTGTTAACCAGGTCTTAAGTAATCTGACTCATGGCAGGTAGTGATATTTATTTATCATTAGCCTCAATACCACATTGCATTGATTTTTTGGTGTTTTGTTTTGCATTGTGCTCGATTTGAATGAAAGTGATGTCCTTACATAAGCATTGATTAATATTTTGAAGATTATTGAACGAACGAACGAACTAACTAACGAACGAACGAACGAACGAACGAACGAACGAAAGAACTTTATTTTCAAAGAGTTAAGAATTGGGCACACAGGCCTGTCTGACACTCTGCCCTTCTTCTCTCATTCCTCTCATAAATTATTTCATTGAATAGAAGCTAACTACTGTATCACTAACTTGTTCCATGGCCATATGGTTACGTACGCAGTTCGTGATCCCGAATACCCACGTTCGAAACACAGTAGCGCGCGATTTGGCAGCAGATCGCATTGCGTTGTTTTTTTTAACGAAATGGCAGTTCCGGTCGTTCAGAAAGCAATGGCAAATTGCTGAACGTAAACTTGCCAAGAGATCACAACAGCAAATAATGCTGGTGTTGATTGTACCGTCATGTAAAGATTATGCAACTAAGTTACTAATAATCGTTAAACGACGTGAACGTGAGGAAATAATCAAACTACATGAACAATTAAACATTCATGAGAAAGATGAGGAAATAATCAAACTACATGAACAATTAAACATTCATGCGAAAGATGTGCGAATGATAAAGAACAAATAAGAATAATAATAATATAATATATTGACAGCAGCTGTGTGAATCACCATCCAGGTAGGAATATTTCAGTGCGAAAATAAGGAAGTCAGACAAGGAAGTGTCCCGTCCCCCGGTATTTGGTAATGATACAATGCCTATATAATGAGGTCACAATACAAGTGGGAAGATAACATCAAAAGATTGTCGGCCAGCAGTCTAACAGAATAGACAAACTAGGCGAGAGGCAGACAGTGTTGGGGATCCATTGCAGCCAACCTTCATTAGTGGATACGGCACCTGATTGATATATGGATAATGAGATCACTAGAAAAGATGGCTGGTATCGCGGCTGGGTCAGACTTTGACTCGGGGCTAGTGAACGCAGTTTCACAATGATCGCATACCGGCTTCGAAGTCTATCGCCGGCGATTCAGGAAAAGATGCGTTGCTTTTAATTTGATAAAAGTGTGAGCGTCGCCTTTCATACAGCAATGACAAACTGCTGCGGGCAAAAACTGCCTGGAAAATTTCGAACAGCAAATAAATGCTGGGGTTGACATGCAGCTGGCTGATGTATCGTGTTGGTGGGCAACATATAAGTAACTTACCACCGATAACACTTTCTTGACGGCAACATACAAGTAACTTACCACTGATAACACTTTATTGACGGCAACGTACAAGGAACTTACCACTGATAACACTTTATTGACGGCAACGTACAAGGAACTTACCACTGATAACACTTTCTTGATGTCAACATAAATGGAACTTACCATTGATAACACTTTCTTGATGGCAACAGAAAAGCCACCAAAACCTGCTCAAGATGACTACCACGTTACGGATAGACCAGAACAAGTCATTATTCTGCGCCTCAGAACAGGGCACAATAGATTACGCAACCACATGTATACAAAATTCAAGATTGGTGAAACAGCCATGTACACATGTGGATTGGCGTCGCAGACAGAAGAGCACATACTCCAAGACTGCCCAAAATATAACATATCTAGGCAAACCTTCTGGCCTAGAGAGACGACAGTGGAAGATAAACTATATGGACCGCTGTGTGAACTAAAAAAGACAGTTCAATTCATACAAGAGACAGCATTGCAGTTATAGACATATTTCAAGCGAACGAAAGAAAAAGAGAAGGAATGGTTTGATCTCTTCGTCTTCTTTGTAGTACGAGTAGTCGGCAAAATCAGGTTCAAAGTATGTAATTGGGTATTCTACCGGTCTCCTGAGTTTCTTGGGTTTCTTCTTTTCTCTTTCATCCCAACACCTTTTGAATTGCTGGCGCCTGAGTTCCTCCACTCTTGCATCTGCTAGTAGCTCCTCCAAGGTAGGTTCCCGTGGTCTCTCCGTGCCGTCATCAGGGTGCTCATCTCGGTTTTCTTCGGATGTCTGGCGAGATATTTGTTTCCCTTTGTCTGCCTTGGGCGTCGCGGTTGAGCTGCTGGCTGTAGCTTGCGGTTCAGGCTCAATCTCTTGATTTTCGTCTTGCGGTTTCTCTGTGAGTTCTTGTATGGTTTCTATTGGTTTGTTTTGGCGTATTTCCATTTCAGCTCCCTTTCTATGTAAAGTGCGGAACCTTCATATATTTTAGACAAAGCCATAATGAATTGTGGCGCCCAGTTCCTTTCCTTGTTTTCACGTTAAAATATCTAGAGAAATATATAATAACACATCATGTGTATATGTGTGTGTGTGCGTTTTGTGTGATGGACAAGTACAACAGCTCACCACACCTGGTGTTTGGGACAGACGAAGCTGCTGAGTCCTCAACATCTTTAATATTCAAACACAAACACTTCAGGTCCACCAGACCCCATTGTCTATAAATACGCACATTCTGCAGCCTACAATAATGTCATCAGCGTAACGACTTTTTCATTGATTGCCAGGTCACCCATAAATAACTCACATCCTCAGCGATGCACGGTTCAGTGATTCCCGAAGCTTCATTAAGTAAATGCACCGTGACAATTTCGGTGTTTCAAGTGCGTACCGAACACAAGCAACAGCTGGTACGGTGTGTAATTACATCTTGCATAAGAATTAACTGACTCTTCCTCGTGTCTCAGACACACTTGTGAACAAAGTGTGCGTGACTCTGACTTAACAGCTGTACATTACTGCTGTCAATAACTGAATTACACATTGCCAGCATCTTTTAATGCTGTTCTACGGTATTTGTACATTACTGCTGTCAATAACATTACTGCTGTCAATAACTGAATTAGACATTGTCAACATCTTTTATTGCTGTCCTACTGTATTTGTACATTACTGCTGTCAATAACATTACTGCTGTCAATAACACACTGTGGCAACATGTTTTATTGCTGTTCTACGGCATTTGTACATTACTGCTGTTAATAACTGAATTAGACATTCTGTCAACATCTTTTATTGCTTAGTTAGTTAGTTAGTTAGTTAGTTAGTTAGTTAGTCGACAGAACATCCTCATTGTACATAGAAGCATTCAGTCCATAAGTGCTCGGATCCCCTCCTCAGCAAATCCCGCAGCGTGTAGCGGCTAACGACACCAGTTCTGTGTTGGTTGATCAATCTTCTTTGGCTGCCTGCGTAGTGTTCTTGTTTGGCCACCCCTCTTTTTATTTGCTGTTCTCGCAATCTGGCCATGGTTGTAGATTACAGTCATCACTTGGTTCTCGCAAAAGTCTTACTTCTCGTAGAG